>CM034156.1:136356917-136956917 GCA_019776745.2 Taxus chinensis
TATGAAAACACCTAGAAAATACAGATATATGGCACGTGTGTGTGTGTGTGTGTGTGTGTGCGCGCGCGCGTGTGTGTGTGCGTGTGTGTGTGCGTGCGTGTGTGGGTGCGTGTGCGTGTGTGGGCGTGCGTGTGCGTGCGTGCGTGCGCGTGCGTGTGCGGGTGTGTGTGTGTGTGTGTGTGTGTGTGTGTGTGTGTGTGTGTGGTGTGTGTGTGTGTGTTGTGTGTGTGTGTGTGGTGTGTGGTGTGTGTGTGTGTGTGTGTGTGTGTGTGTGTTGTGTGTGTTGTGTGTGTGTGTGTGCGGTGTGTGTGTGTGTGCGGGTGTGTGCGGGTGTGTGTGTGTGTGTGTGTGTGTGTGTGTGTGTGTGTGTGTGTGTGTGTGTGTGGTGTGTGTGTGTGTGTGTGTGTGTGTGTGTGTGGTGTGTGTGTGTGTGTGGTGTGTGTGTGTGTGTGTGTGTGTGTGTCGATTTTGAGGTGTTATTACAATGCCATTATTTATCATTACAAAGGCTCATAGAAGGGAGTTTTCTCTCAAGTGGCCAATGAGTTTTTCAAATCCAAGCTTGTGGTGGATTAAAAACCCTAGTGGATGTGGAAAATTTGTTATGAATGACGGTGTCTAACCACATATAATATAACTTGAATTTTCAATTGAAAAAGGGATTGAATTCCAAACTTGTTTGATGTGATTTTGAGTGGAACCATGATGAAGAATTGGACTGTTCAGGATACACTTCTTGAAGATACAATGAAGTCCTTGCCATAATTTAGACCATGTGTGCTAGATAGTTGAATTGTAATAAGGTGAGTGATGTATGACCAGACCACATGGGACATTCATGCATATGATAAATGGTATTCTTAACTAAATTATTTTAATGTATCTTGATGAAATCATAACATTTTATGTTATTTACATGAGATGTGATGGAGGAGCATCTAGGCTTGCAAGGAATCTTACATCAACATGTTTATAGAGTTTAGTTAAATAAAGACTTATGCAATGTCGGGCCACCCTATAAGCATGCCCTAGTATTACAATGCAACTAAAGTCTTACATAAGCCTTTTTTTCTTCCTAAATATTTTCAAGATGCACTTTTTGATGCCATGATACTTTACGAGTCATTGCATATCCTTGAGACCATTATCCTTGTAGAGCTTGATCTAATGCACTAGATTGCATGGAAAGCTATCTAAAAATGATTTGAGAGGATTAATGGGGATTAGGGGTATGTTCAGGAATATTTTCAAGGTATCTTTACTTGAAAATGTATAATTTTTCCTCTTGCTTGATGTATAGTATAATTTTATAAATAGAAAGGAGCACAAGCATAAAAGACATCAACTCATCTTAAAGATAACCTATTAGAGGCATATATATATATATATATATATATATATATATATAATTAATTTATTAACATCCATAAAAAATGCATTAGAAATCACGGTTTTGTAGAATTTTGAACGACGCATCCCTAGTAAAGATGCCCTTTTGTTTGTATGAGACAACAATTTTATCCTCAGAAAGGTGGTGTTCAAAACTTACAAATAATCTTATAAGAAATTTAAAACTCCTAAATTTGTTTTACCTACAATGGTGGTGTATGTGTTTTCGAGAACATGTCGAAAACCATATCATATTAAAAAATAAGGACATTTAAAACTCAAAAAGATATGATACCAAAAAATAAAAATATTTATACCAAACAAAATAATGATAAATTTGGCTATCAAAACCTTTCAATAATAAAAGAATGAGATTAAGCATTTTTTTTAATAAATTCATATAGAAGGGGGACTTTAAGAAAAGTGGGATACTATGGGAATTTAGAAATGAGGCCTAATTTGTAGTAATTGTAAGCAATTAAATGTTATGTCTTATTCAACTTTGGAGTGTTCTTAAAGAGCATTCCATTATTGCAAAAAAATCATTCCTTCCTATGTTAAATTTTTAGCATATCCAAATTACTAATCATTTTATTATATTTCTCGGAAAAAATAAGTTCCTAGTCAAGATATTACAATTTTAAAATTAACTTTTAAAAAAAGAAGGAGGATCTACCTAATATATCTACATTGAATAATACATTTACATTGATACCATCTACCACCACTTAATAAAATTTTTATTATAAAAACAAATTAATACCAATCCAAAAACAATTAATAACTCAAAATTAACACATTTCTTAACATTTTCAAAATAAATATATGTAAAACATCTAAATAAATTCCAATAATTTGTAAAACATTTAAAATTACAAATTATTTAAGAAATTACAACTTTTCCTCAAATGAGGGAGCCCATACTTCAAGCACTGAATCCTTTTTCTGAATATCATGTTTTTCCTACGCCGATGTTAAATTTTATATTATATTTTCTTTGTACTAGTAAAAAACAATTAAATTAGTTTTCAAATAATGAAATTTGAAGTAGTAAGTTTTCTAGGTATCAACCAGTGGGAATTATGTTGTTGTTTTATGTTGCAGAGATTTGTTCCTTTGTTCTTTGCATCATAGAATTTAACTATCTTAACATGCACATACATTTGTAACAGTAATAAGAAACTGTGCAAATAACCCAAAAACAAAAACCCTTTATTATATTATTGTTGGTAATAGAAATATAGTGAGAAACAGTTATTTAGAATCCTTATAATTTATTGGGTGTATGCACACGATTTGAGTATCCTCATAATTTATTGTGCAGGTTTCATGGATTATTGAGGTTGGGCGAGGTAAGGTTTTTTCCAGTAAGAGGAGGAGCAGTGTAATCAGTAAGCGCGGAGACAGCGAACCAGCATTGAGCAATGCAGTTTCCCTTGGCACAGTATGAGGTTGTGCTTCCGCACCAGTTGAACTTGCTGCAGCATCGTCCGCTGTTGCAGAACAGGTTTTCACTGGGACTGCATGTCGGATCCGCCATTACAATCTCCATCTCCTTCGCCACAAATATTACCACAATTACTAACAGTACTGTACTCACGCTGAACTTGTTTCCAGCCATCTTCTCTTCTGCACCTGACAAAACAACCAAACCCACTTAATATATTATGTAAGTAATTATTCCTGCATTCTAACTGAAAAACTGAAATATTTTTACCGAGAGCGCTGCTTGAATGTTGCTCGTATGTTGGATTGGTAATGGCCACAGACATATATTTATACTGCTCGAACAATTAGGCGGTTATTTTTGTAATTAAAATCCATAACTAATTTTATTTGATTTTAAATTAGTAATTATTGTAATCATTAATTTAAAATGGCTTTATCAAATGGATTGTAGTTTAATATTTTGTATCATTGTGTAAAAGGTATAAGTATAAGAGATACCAAATAACAAGGAATGAAGTCCTATAGGATTTTGGTGGAATGGAAAATTTTCAATCCTTAATAACTAAGTCTAAGAATTCTTATACCTAATCTATACAAACTTATTAAAAAAAATCTTATTATAATTGTAAAAGGAATTAATTCTTTGAAATGTCTTTTCATGGCTGAGCTAGCGTATTAATTATAAATATATGAAAAAAATTGCCTTATTTTCACCCTAATTGGCCCCATTGTAAATGTGTTTTCATTTCTATTCCCGTATTAAAAATATGAATCATACCTCGGTTAAAAAATTTAATCCATAAAGAGCCCATTTAAATAAATTGACTTTGGTTTATTTCTATGACATCTTAAAAAGAAAATTATAGATAATATCAATAAGAAAATATTGCTCCACTGATAAAGAATGGCTTAGAGATGGAACCCAGAAGAGCCACATTTCGTGAATGTATTTGTATTTGCATAAGACATTGGAAACAAGATCATAAATTTGTTATAAGGCGAAGGATTGCAATCAACACCAGAATAGGAAAAAAACTAACTTTATCTTTTTTCTAGAAACAAAAAAGAGAATTTCTATTCTAAAAAGCATGCCAAAATCGGGTAAACACTATAGGGATGGGAGCCCAATCTCCTAGAAGGATGTGTTACCAATGAAAAGCCTCAGATCTTAAAGGTTTGAAATACATGAATCTAGGATCAAATATTTTAAACTTTTCACTATTACACAATGTGTAAATAGTGTCATATTTTGGTTAATTTTTACATCAACAATTCACCTTTTTGGGTGCTTTCGGGTTTTTTTGCAAGAATTCATGCCGATTTATGCGGTGCAAAAGTGACGCAAAAATGACACACCTATATAATTTTAATTCCATCAAATATGTGCCATATCAAGTCGACTTAAGACCTACAACATTAACAACAAGGGGCGGCACATGATTTAACAAAAATGAACTATATGAATAGTATCACTTATGTTAAATACTAAGATATGCTACAGTAAGTAGATATGGTAGTAAAGTACACTAGATGACTCAAGCAACAAGCAATGAAAATAAAACCTTAAGTGCAATAAGGAATTATAATACTTAGCTAATTTCATAAATATCCCGGAGGTGTGCGAAGGTGAAAGACTGATCAAAGTGGAACATGGGAGAGCGTAGCTGAGCCCAGAAAAATGTAGAAGTGTAGGAGGAGCAGGGATTGAGGCGCCTGGACTGGTACTGGGGCACTTGGGCACTAGGATCCCTTCCTAGGTGCCAGGCTTTGCGAAGGAGGTCTAGAAGTCAATTTTGCAGGGTCGTTGGTTGATCCAAAATTCTCAATATCAGTCACTAGTACGTCACACAACTCCGATGGATGTCGCCAATACCCTGCAATAAATAAATTACCTAAAAAACCCTCAAAATAACATCAAGTCCTAAAAAAGAAAGACATAAAATGAGGGGTCGAACTGTCCTCAACTAACAGAATGGTGATCTTACGACTGAGTGTTGCACTACATCTCAGACCCAATGTGGTTATGTGTGTGTGTGCGGAATCGTGCCCTAAGTGGCTCTTCTGCGTGTCATAATTGATAGCGAACAAAGTAACTAGATGTAATAAATATGTCTAAGGAGTAAAATGAACCACCCTCCTATGTGTGTGATGCAGAAAACCAACCCTTTTCCCTTGCACTGGTGCTAGATGGATGCAATGATGCTCTTATATGCTTGTGAGATGCAACCTTCGGTGATAGTATAGATGCTTCGATCTTGGTCATTTAATTTGGTCACATAACTTTATATTTATATGCTTCTTTTGTTCAAATTTTGTAATTAATCACTAAAAGGCTGACCCAAAAGATAAGGATGCCCAACAGATAAATTGGACCCAAAAAGGAGTGAGCTAAATACAAAGAGGTATAGGGCACCTAGAGCAGGGATAATTTTAGTGGTGAATATTCATAATATGGCGAAAATTTCATTTTAGGAAAATTTGAAAAAGTGATTTTTTTGGAGTAGGTCAATGTCCTATTCGCCTAAAATTTATAGTATATATATTTTTTGGGGTCGGCTTCACCTACATTTAAAAATGTGATGCCCATTAAAAACAACCCACTTGAGACCTAAGATCAACCTAGGATTAGTTAGGAAACTTATGTAATAATTTTTTTTGTTTAAAAGAGTCTACAACTAGGTTACAGGACAACAGTTGTCGCAAGCAAGTTTCAAAGCCCAAAACTATTAATAGCTTATAGTTTTATTAATACGACTATTATAAAATATCACAAGGTCCAAAATTAGGGTTAGATTAATCAATTAGGTTAGAGGGTAATTTCTCACTAAACCACCCTCTAACAGGCTTAAAAGATTCAACTTGATTTTTCTCAAAATTAATGCACTCAAAACTTCCCAAGAACATTCCCATTAGATAGGAAATTTCCTCACCTTTCCGGTGATGTAGAGAAGTCCTAACTCCTCATATTTCTCAAGTTATGGGCTGGCGGGCCTTGGGGTGAAAATTTTCCCAAGAACGGGCCTGCGGGCCTAAGGAGGAAAATTTTCCCGAGGGCGGTCCTACGGACCATGGGGAGAAATTTTTCTTGGAGAAGGAATCACGGAGCGACGGAGTGAAATTTTCCCAAGGCGCGGGCTGGCGGAGTAGGGAAGGGATTTAACACTTTGGTCTTTTTGGGACAAAAGCACAATTTACCTCCGCACGTCTACAAACCTGAAAGAGGAAACGTGTCAGCATTTCCAAGTGCCACGTGTCGATCCTCGATTCGCGTGGGGAAAATGGACTTACGGGGGAAACATACGAATTTTAGACTTTAAAAGAAAAAAAGGATATAAAGGGTTAAAATGCTCCGCGCCTCCACAGACGCCTCAGACTTCCATGTGTCAGCTAACCATTGGATGTGGATCAGCGGGCCAGCGGGAGAATTTAGGAAATCTTTCCCAAAATTTTTTTTGAACGCTAATTAAAAAGGGGATCTGCTCCTCCGCCGCTGCCTTGTGACGCCACGTGGCAGCACTTGATTGGCTGTGGGCCAACGGGGTGGCGGAGGGAACTTAGAAAATTTTCCCAAATTAATTTAAAGGTTAAGTTGATTGTTGCAAGCCCACGCGACTGCGAAAAATAACCAAAAGGAAAAAAGCAAGGCGGCGGGTTCGTGGGGGAAATTTTTCCAAAATTTCCTTTTTTGAACTTAGGTGATTTTTGACAAGAAGAAGGACTTGCGGGTCAGCGGAGTAGCGGGGAAATTAGTGCCTTTGGAATTTTTGACCAGAAAGTGCTAAGGGAAAATTCGGGCCCGCAGGTCCACTAAGGAAATTTTTCCCAATTTTTTTGTTGGCAGTTAGAATTATTTTTGATGCCAAATGAAGAAAAAATTCAAAAGGCCATAAATTTTGATTGGGAGATTATTTTAGGGAAAATGAGAACTTTTTGGGAAGCTCTCAACGTCCTCTTGCTTAGGAAACATTATTTTTTTAATTTTGTTAATGTTTAAGGGGTCAATCTTATGAAAATGATCTGTAGGATTTAAAAAGGGGGGCTGGTAATTTTTAACTTATGAAATTTTAATCAATTGATCTTCGTCCTCTCTCAACATGTCAATTAGACATGGAGAATTATTCTTAGATGGATTTAGGATGGATTTTGAAGGTAATTTCGTTTGATTAACTCCCAAATAAAAAAATACAACTTCGACCGCAAAACGACAACAAAACGGTTTGAGCCCGATTTTGCTAAGTTTTCTAAGAAATTCCTTATGTGTTTTTGACCAATTGAATTCGTTTAGGGCATACTATTTTAGTTTAATCGTTTAATTTTTTATTTCATTATTGCAGGTTCAAACTGTGTATTTTGGTTAAGGTATTTGCCACTTTGAAAATACAAAACAAAGATCAAATTTTAAAGGATTTATTTGCCATTTTCATCTTCCAAGCATTATAATTCATTCCAATTCTAATCTAATACATTTAATCGATTCAAATCAAACTATTCAAAACCAAAATGTAATTTTGATTTCCAATTTTACACATTTCCAAAAGACAGAGTTATGTATTTTCCTCACACACATTTCTTCCTTTACATTTCAAAATTACAACTTTCATATTCAATACAACATATTTCCATTACAAAACATATATGAGTTCATCCACTTCAAGTGGTAAAGGTTACAATAAGATTTAATTTCAACAAGATACCGTCAAACATATTTTTTTTGTACTCATAACTAATTTTTATTTGTTTTTAAATTTTTTAATTATTTGTAACAATAAATTTTTAGCGTTATATTAAATGGGTTGTAGTTTAACGACGTGCATGATTTGTATGATAGTGTAAAAAGTGGCGTCTAACCATTCACTAATGGATATCAAGTAATAAGGAGTGAGGTTTTAGTGGAAAGAAAACCCTTTAATCAATCCTTGCTAGCTAAATGTAAAAATTGTGTACAAGTTTAAAATTCAATCAAAATACCATTTGAAAAGACTTTGCATCGTTAGGTCAAGCTATTTATTACAAATATGTATGATAGTGTAAAAAGTGGCGTCTAATTATTCTCTAATGGATACCAAGTAATAAGGAATGAGGTCTTGGTGGAATGAAAACCCTTCTATAACGCCCATTAAAATAACCCACTTGAGACCCATGAACAACCTAGGTTTAGTTAGGAAAATTATGGAATAATTTTTTTAAAGGTGTTAACAACCAAAGTCTCAAGGACAATAAATTCAACAGATAACTTTTCCCATTATAATAATTATTAATTCCCCAATATAAGGCAACAAATGTAATAAATCCACTCCTAGCTCAAATATCCTTAGGGATTAATCTAATCACTGATTACATTGACATTATAGTTAAATATTCCCTGAATAAAATTTTTAGGGTTAAGTGACCAAAAAAATTAAATACCCAAGGTATTTTAATTCCACAAGATGTAAGAAAAGAGCAAGGGTTTAATTATAGTGGAGAAAAGAATATATATTTAAAATCATCAGAGTAAATTCTTACTTACCTCACTCCCAGAACTCGGTTAAAGATTCAATTAGGTTCAAAGGGTAATTTCTCACCTAACCCACTCTCTAACAAGACTAAAATATTTAACTTGATTTTTCTCATACTTAATGCATTCAAAAATTTCCTAAATTATTCCCATTGGATAGGAAATTTCTTCACCTTTCCATTATGATATAAATAAGTCCTCCTAACTCCTCATAAAATTTCAAGATCATGGGCCGGCGGGACTTGGGGTGAAATTTTTCCCCAAGGGCGGGCCTGCGGGCATAGGAGAGAAAATTTTCCCTTATGCATGGGTCAGTGGATCGGGGAAGAGTTTTGGCACTTTTTCCCTTTTCGGGGAAAAAGTGCGATTTGCCTCTATGCATTGGCCACGGGCCCAAAGAGGACACGTGTCAGACAAGAGAATGCTCTGGTGGGAAGTCATGCCATCGGAGAGATTTAAAGCATTAATCCTTTTGGGTTTGGAAATGCAAGGGAAAAGCTTCCCCGGCGTGCCTTCGCCTATCCCAAATGACGCCACATGTCATCACCCTAATTGCCGCAGACCGACAGGGAGGAGAAGGAAACTAAGAAAATTTTCCCAAGATTTTTTTTTTAAAAAGCACTAAGGTTTAAAAAGGGTGCCGCGCCTCCGCCATTGCACTGTGACGCCATGTGGCATCACTTGATTGGTCATGGGCCGACAAAACGGTACGGGAAACCTTGAAAAAATTTCCCAAATTTTTTTGGATGCGCTAAGTTTAAAAGAGGTCCGCCCCATCCACTGACACCTAATGGTGCCACGTGGTAGCATTTGATTGGCTGTAGGCTGGCGAGGGTGGCTGAGAAAATTTTAAAAAATTTTCCCAAAAAATTTTCCTAAGTGTTTTAAGGGAAAAATTTGGGCCATGCAGGCCCGCTAATCAAAATTTTCCCAAAAATTTTTCGCCAAGGAAGGAAAACTTCAGAGGGCCATAACGTTCTGATAGAGAGCTCATGTTTTGGGAAAACGAGGACTTTCTAGAAATCTCTCGATGCCCTCTTTGCACTGAGATCATTAATTTTAGATTTTGATAAGCTTTAAGTGGGTCAATTTTAAGAAAATGGTATGCAGGCTTTTTAAAAGCAAACTGGTAAATTTTAACTTATAAAATTTGTTCAATCTGATTCTTCCTCCTCTCTCAACATGTCAAATAGACATGGAGGATTATTCTAAGAAGAATTTATGATGAATTTGGAAGGTAATTTTACTTAATTGATTTCTAATTTGAATTTTTACAACTTCTGAGAGCAAAAAGACTATGAAAGGTTTGGGCCCGATTTTGCAATTTTTGAAGGATTTTTCCTTAAGTATTTTAGTCCAATTGAGTTCATTTATGTCATAACATGTTAGATTTTAACGTTTCATTGTTATTTCTTGCTTGCAGGTCTCGAAATGTTCATTTTAGATAAATTATTTACCAGGATGAAATATAAAAAAATATTAATTTCTAAAGGATTTATTTATCATTTTTCACCTTCCAAGTATGGAGATTCATTTCTATTCTAGTATAATACATTTAGTGGATTCAAATCAAACCATTCTAAATCCAAAGTGCAATTCTAATTTTCAATTTTACACATTTCCAAAAGAGACAAAATACTATATTTTTCTCACACACATTTCTTCCTTTTAAACAGAGATTTCAAAACATAGATATAATCCGTTTCAATTTAACAATGCAATTTGGGAAAAGCATTTCATTCATTCATTGATTTCCAAAGGAAATTTTTACAACTTCTTTCTTTTATTCCTTCCCAAAATTCATCATACAGATTACATTTCTTTCACATTCTTTCAAAGTAAAAACAGAGTCTATTTATTTTTCGTTTCACTTTACAAAATTTCATAATTCATACAACATCCTTCCATTTCAAACATTTACAAATTCATCCACTTCAAAGTAGGAAGGGTTACAATGAGATTTTATTTCACATGAAACTGTCAAAATAATCTTTCTCCTCTGCTCCAGAACAAGCAACATAAATTTATTCTCATTCATCCAATTTGATAACAATAGGATTAGGAGAAAGACAATGCTCTCCACCCAACTAAGACATCCAATGAAAATGATAATCCATTCTTCTTCATTGGTCCCTCGAGCCCCAACCATAATGCAATAAGAGATGTATTTCAACTCATGGAAACAACAAGCTTCCACATCACAAAGAAATCTTTCAACATGCACATTTCAAATTAAAAACACAGTCCAAAACAAAAACAACAATTTTGCAACCACATGAAAGACATCACACAAGACTCAGGATTCACCATGCAAGCCAAAGGAGCAAGAACTATGGGGTAAGCTGCTTATGCCTTCCTAATGGGAAATGGGCATCCACCTGTAACAAAAAACAAACCGCCAGTATAAATCATCTCACATATCCTTATGCCCCCCACAATCCCTCCTTATTTCCCCCATAAATTTCCTTATGCCCCTTACAAAGTAAGAAATGCAAGCTATTTCTTTTCCATGGTGGATCCTAATTCCAAACTCCTTCCACGATAAAACTGATGCCACTGACATTCCCTTATGCCCCCCCATCAATGTTTCCCCATAACCTTCTCCTACACCATTCCTAGGTAGTCTACCCAATTAGCCAACAAACACACAAAACATTCACCATTCACACAAACATACAAAGAAATAAAATCATATATAAAGAGCTAAGCTCCTACCTCTCTATGGTAGATTTTGTTCCAAAACAACAAGCTTTCAATGCCAAAATACAGTCCCAAAATCAGCAATGCCCAAGTATGAAAATGCTCTCCATTCTCTTCCAAAATCAACCAGAGCTCCAAATAGCCAAGGAAAATTTCACCCTAAGGAAGCATTCCAAAAGTCTCAACAACCCAAAACAAAACGAGGAGTTCCAATTTTATAGAAGAGGGAAGAGAAGAGGATGAGGTGGATCCACGTAGGATGCCACATCACACATCCTCAACTCCAACACAAAAGTCAAATTCATTCCCCCAAGCATAATAAGTAGGTGGGTGAAAATATGAAAAATTACTTACACACTCCAACCAAGCCCTCACCCCACAAGGATTGCAAAATTTAAAACATGAAGAAAGTGCACTTAAAACATGCAACTTGACTTATAAAAAAGCATTAAATAGGTCTAAAATCAACCCTCCAACCATAGGTATGGTTGGTAAATTAAATTAATAGGTATGGTACAAGTTTTACTTGTCTCACAAGCCTCCGAAATCAGCCTCCAAGGACAAATTCGAATTTCCAAGGAGGTGGAGTGTTTCATACTCCAAAATCTGACTTACACAACTCTTACACATACTTACACATCACTTACCACATTTAATACAAGAGCCAATAACTTCTATAATTACTTTCTTATATCTCAAATTTGATTGATTTATTTATTTTAACAATATGATTACCCACATTAATTCTCCACAATTAAAAGAATAATGAAAGGGGTAAATGCATCACAAAATAAAAACATGCAACCAATAATAAAAGGAACCACATTAAAAAAATACACAAAGCCCTTTGGTCACATTCAAAGGTAATCCTCCCCATGGGAATCCTTAAACAAAAAATAACACACACACATATAAAACATGTTGCCATGGTGACCTTGTTGAATTCATCTAGAATTCCAATGTGGTTGGTCTCCAATCCCCCCAATGTTTGTTGTGATATTTGAACTTGCAAAACACAATTACCCTCCTTCTGGCCTCGTGGCCATATCAAAACATCCAAATGAATATAATATAATTTGAAAATCATCAATATATTATATATATATATATGATATCATATATATATATCGATATATATCAACAATATCACTTACAACATCCAGATAATCAACAATATCGCTTATCAATTTCATCAATTCAACTATATCGATCCACTCAATATATCCAAATATCACAAGTCCTAACAACTCGGTCTACTCAATATATCCAAATATCACAAGTCCACACACACACACACCATATATATACATATAACCATGTCCAACAACATGTCAACATCTATATAAACCGTCTCTAACAGTCATCATGCATCATATATGAATCAGAGTCAACAATAATCCATGATCTAACATCTAACACCATACTAAATCAAAACTATAATAATGTCCATAATATAATCAGTAGTATCATGATCAATATCAAAAGCGTCGAAGGGAAGTGGGCACTACACCTTCAATCCTTGATAGCTAAATGTAAAAATTGTTTAAAAATTTCAAATTCAATCAAAATACCATTTGAAAAGACTCGGCATTGTTAGGTCAGGCTATTTATTACAAATATATATGAATAATATTATAATTCTGTTTTTATCCATTCTCGTAATAAAAATAATAAATTACACTAGAAAAAAAAAAAAAGCTTGAAAACATATTATTATTTGAAAAAATAAGACTTTGTGAATATTTCTATCACATTTCACAAAGAAAATTATGGGTAACGTCAAAAACTAAATTTATTTTTCAAAATTTTATGGAATGAAGGGCCCTTGGTCTATTAGTGTTGATGTATGGCTTTCAATGAGATCACCAGGGATCGAGTCTTGTTGAGTGCAAGGCCTGGAGACATCTGACACAGAGAGTCAAATGAGGATCGTTCCTTGGGTGATTTTGACAGTGTGGATTCCTCTTACTCGTAGCTGCTTAGCTGAAGGTGATCACTGACTTAGTTTATTTTCTTACTTTGCATTGTTAAATCTATATGTTCCCTCCAGAACTTAGGCAGAAATGTTATTAAACTAAATAATCTAGTGCCCAACTAAATACCCCTAAAATCACTCAATAAAAAAAATTATGGATCGAATTCCATGTATACTCCTTAAAAATAAAAAACCTTTAATAAATACAAATAATACAGAACTGACCTTTAAAAAAATAAACAAATGTGAGATAATCTATATTATCTCCTCCTTAAAAATAAAGAACCTTTAATAAATGCAAATAATCCATAGGAAACCTTTAAAAAAATAAAAAAATGTGAGATAATCTATATTATCTCCAAGCTCAACTTAAATTGTGAAGTAGCCAAAAAATTAAAGCGAATAATCTATATAATAAAGTTTCCATATAAAATTATAACGATGGACAATGTACACTAACCTTGAATTTAGAGTTCATTATTCAAATATATATTTGAGAATTTTTTTAATATTATTTTTAAAAAGTAGTATATAATTATTCATAAAAAAGCGGTATGGAAATAGACCGTCAAACATAATGTTAGCTCGTAGGTGTAGGAGAGCTTACAAATATATCACTACAAATTTTAAAAACACATGGTTATTTAAGTGGAAAGCGTGAAGAGAGTAGGAGGGTCTCTATAATCCAGCTTGCCCCAACCACCATCTAGAAAGTCAATCCCCTTGAGGATGAGTTTCTAACTAATGGCTATGTGTTATGTAGCTTTAATGGTCTCCTCATTTTATTGTTCTGGGTCATGGGTTATAGAAATGGATAGGGCCAACTGAGGGACCTTGTATGTAGATCAATAAAGCGGAGCCTAATTGTTGCACTGTGATGATTGTAAGCACCACCCCCTATACCGAGGTTGTGCAAGAGAGAAGCGGTGAAGAAGAGAGCCCCACATTGAGAGTCTACGAGAACAGTGTCAAGACCTACTATGGAAATGCTCCTACCTCTTAACGAGGGATCACGAGAAGCATATAAGGTAGAACCTACATAATGGTATAAGGAACATTTCCCCAAAGATCAACAAGGGTCTGTAGATGGGAAACTTGTAAAGCCAAATTACACTAATGCATTTGTATTTGCAAAAAGACAATGGAAATAATCATAGCTTTTTCATAAGCTACAAATTTGTAATTAATGCTAGTACGTGGAAAAACTAATTTCATCTCTTTTTAGGAATGAAAAAGAGACTTTTCACTCTAAAAGCATGTCAAATCTAGGTAAATGCCATAGGGATGGGAGGCTAATCTCTTAGAAGGATGTGTTGCCATTGAAAAGCTTCTGGTCTAAAAGGTTTGAAAAATAATGAATCTAGGACCCAAAATTTTAATTTTTTTTGGCATAACCAGATAAGGTGCATGAGGGCCTCAATACATCTACAAAAAGGACATTGTGGTTGTGGGAATCCTAAATTAAATATTTACCATTAAAATTTTGTTTACTATACAATTATTTAAATGTGTTTATGTAAACTTTAAATTTTTAATATATGGTGTTTAATTTTATTTTTTGTTGTTAAAGATCCAAATATTTGCTGGCCTTCTTTAGCTCAGTGCTAAGGTTTGAATGGTATCCATTCTACCAAAATCACTCGAGTCACAATCTTGGTTTCATCCATTTTTAGTACCTGGTCCATTACAATCAAAAAACTCTATCATGATATATGTTTCAATACCAAAATAAATGTGAAATTAAAATCTTGTATTATATATATATATATATATATATATATATATATATATATATATATATATATATACATATATATTAAGGGCAAATAGTTTTGAAGGGACTATACCCTATATACAAAAGGGCTCAAAAGCCAGATAGTAAAGGTGAGAGAAACAACCCAGAGAAGGGAAAAACTATCAACCAAAGAGGGCTCAACAACCAAAAATTACAATATAAGTGAAAAAAGGATCTAAACGTACAATGATCCAAAAAGAAGTAGGAAAGATAAAAAAGAAACCAAATAAGAAACAAAATATAGAGCTCAGCCAAAAAACAGCTCCAGAACCGCCAGATAACAGCAACTTCATAGCCAAAAAACAGCATCACAATAACCCGTTACTTGATAGCTCTGTCAATCTTGGTCTTGATAGCCTGCAGTGACATGAAGAAGGCAATGTCAGTGGCCTGAGAGGAGTCTTGCATATCCGCCTGAGCAATTGCAATATCCCTTTTCTCTTTAGGGCCCCAAATGTCCTCATTAACCCCACTTAAACTGCAGACACTATGAACATGTTGTTCAATGAAATTATAAATGCTTTTGAGGGCAGACAATATACAGTCATTGCGGCTTTTAGCATTCCCCAATCTTCCATCTAAGGATTGTAGCTTCTTGAATACTTCAGCAATAACCCCCTCTTCCTCATCACTTTGAAGAATCCCTTTTTCCTTAGCTCTTTCCATATTTTTTATGGCCCCTTTGAGCTCTTGTATTTCCTTTTCTAATCTGTCCACCCTGTCCAACAATTCCTCCTCCTTGGGCTCCTCCACCGGTTTACTAATATGCAGGAAGTTTTCAGCAAGTTCCAAGTCTTTGTGGCTCCTTAGGACCCGATGGGAAGTAGGGATTTTAGCTTTGATGCTCTTGCTTTTCTTACTGGAAACAATAGCTTCATTCTTTCTTTTCAGCAGGGGGAGTGGAAGCGGTGTGGGCAGGTGGAGGTATGGAGGAGGGAGGTGGGGTAGGATTCACGGGGGGGTAGCTGGAACAGTCGCGGTGGATTAGGAGGATAAGTTCTTGGTGCAAAGGGACATCCCTAGAGTGGCTTTGAACTTCCCTAATTGATTTATCCAGCGAGTTTATCAAATAGTGCGGAAAGCTGATCTTGTATTATATTTAAAATCCCCCATTTTTGACAAATTAAATATTATATTATAATGAATTTTGTTGTATGGGATATCTTGTTCAGTTTTTAAAGGATCATATTCACATGAAAAATTACATTCCTAAGAAATTTGGTTGTTCATCTAAAAATCTTTTCTATTTCACATATGACATTCTTCTTCTACTATTCCTCTGATATACCTAGCAATTGCATTAAAGAGGTGCAATAGAAACATTGATATCGAGTGAGGGAAGACAATTGAATTGTGTAATGTACAACAATTCATACTGACATATAATGAATAAATGAATGAGTAAATGTGTTTGATGTGCATGTGGTATATATTTAGAACGAAGTGGTTAGTGTTGGACATAGTGTCTTAGTTGTTGTCATTGATGGAAAAGGGAGTCAAGGTGGCATAGATGTTTTGTATGAGACCCATAATTCATAATCAAGCTTGAAGGCTGATTGGTAGTTTCCAATTTTGTTGTCATGATATGTTATTTTGGTGTCATGTTATGGCGTCTTGGTCAACATGCATTATTGAGTGCATGGGTCTAGCATGAAGGTGATTGTAGGTGTGCTCCAAAGGTTGTATGAAGTATATAGGGTGTCAAACATGTTTAGTGATGTATTTCAAAGGTGTTAGTAGCTCTGCATGGTGAAGGAAAATTCATTTTGTGTATGTCATATGGTGAAAGAATCCATTCTAGATCTTGTTCTTGACCTAGTGCAAGCAGAATGAGATGGTAGCATGTGAAATGAGGTAGAGAAAGTTAGTAAAATCATGTGAGGTTTTTTTCAAGACTGAAAAACAGGTGTGGAAAGAATATCAAGTCACAATTCATGTGTATGATGCATGTTTAAGGTCCTTTTGAAGCAAAACAATGAAGACAAGGCATGTATACATAGATAAGTCATGGTGGTTGGAGAGTTTCAAATGTGTGTAGGTATAAATGAGTGTTTTAAATAATTAAGGAGGTCATGATAGTGTTATGGACCAAGTTTTAGGTCAATACATTGAAGATAAAGCAAGAAACTTGTTGTTAGTTATACCGAGCTCTTGAAGCACTGTTTTCCCAGCTCAAGGTCAAGTTTGGAATGCTCAATTGCTCATAAAATATTTACATGGGGTCTTGATATTTTCACCATAGTTGAGGCATGCATATAATATGTTTTTATAGTTGGAATGAGGTTAAATGATGCCCTGTGCTTTATGAACAGTTGTTAAGAAGTGAAGTTGGTCAAAACCCTCCCCAAAACCCTAGTTCTAGAGAAATAGAGGAAATCTACAGGGTATGGTCATGGAATGGTTTTGGTAATCTATTTTAATTATTTATGGATGTATAGGAATCCTCATAGGTAATTTTTGTGGTGGTCTCATGTTCTAGAGCCGCTGATAAGTTGAAGAAAAACCTCCATTTTGAAGAGATTTATAGGTACAAAGCTGATATGATGGTTTTTTGATACAAAATCATTTGTTCCAAGCACCTTAGAATGTGTGATTATCACTCATGAAAATATTTATACAATTTTTATGGAGAAAATGGGTAAAACATGTCCTCCTATGTGCCCTACCGCTAGAATCCTAAAAGGGCTAAAACCAGTCATGGCAGTTTAAGGTGAGTTTGATAGAATTGCATGGTGGAGTAGTGTTTGATGAGTTTGGATAACATGTAGAGGACTATTATGATGTGTTAGATTGATTTGTTTGATCTGAATAAGTGATTTCATGTTGAAGACCTAATGGCCTAATCATCCCTCTTAGGATTTCTAAGAAGGTGTGTTGAAATAGATGTGCTTGGTTGATTTTCTCCATATGACATATGGTTTTGATTTATTTAAGAGGTGTATGTGGTCCCTAATGAATTTTTACATGCTGTGGTTGTAATTGTAAATTATGTTTAAGGTGTTGGATCTTGTTGTACTCAAGACTGGTTCTTGAGGGCTAAAACCCAGTTTGAGCAGTTTGAGAGATGGGGTTGTTTGAGAGACTTGTGCTCTGATTTAAAGGATGGAATGAGTTGTGTTAGAATATTAAAATCAAAAAATTCTTGTCGATGTTTCATTTGTGTCATGGTGATGTTTTTTTCTATGCCAAGTCATTCACTTTTTGAGACTGATTTCTAGGTGCTTGAGACCTAGTTGAAAATGCTTGTTAAATGGAGTGCGTCTTGATGATGATGAATTAGTTGGAGATGTTCCCGAGCTGATATATGAAAGTGAAATAATGTTCCTAAAGTTTTTAGAGCTTATTGTGCATTTTTTAATATTATATGTGTATTTTAAATTCAAATTCTAACCATTGGATGAGATGTCTTGTTTTAGGCCTAATTGAGAGGTCTTGAGAGCTACTTTGTGTTGTTGAGCCTTTCTGACCTATATGGTTATTCTAAGTGATTTATATGATGTTGTAGAATGTATTTTCATGTTAGTATACTGAACAGTGACCTTAATGGTCTTGGATGACCTAAGGTGTTTGTATCATGAGTCAAGTCATTTGTGTGCCCCCTATTTTTTGAGTTTAATAAATTATTGTACAAATCCCTTTAGTAAAAAGTAGCTAAGATAATGGATTAGGTCTTGTGAAATTTCATATTTTTTCGATGTTTTTTATTTACTAATTTTCAAAGTGAATACTTCCTGAAAAATGAAATAATCATGTGTACATCCCTCTAAGTTTGAGAAAAATAATTGAAAGTCAAGTTTTTTGAATGTGTGTAGAATAGAGCATAGATCATGTTGACTTAATTTTTTAAAATTTGGATAAGCGGATAAAAAATTATGCAAAAAACTATACATTTGTTTTAGCAAAAAATGAAGTCATTACTAAAATAAATTAAGGATCAAAACCTTAAGCTATTCAATTTTTAGAAATTAATACATTAAAACAAACCTAAGACAATTATGATGTCATAATCTTGTTTTTTTTGGAATATTGTCTTATAAAACATGATAAATTGAGGTGTATACTCGATGTTCTTATGCTTCTTTTGTAAAACATGGATTTAGTCACATAATAGACATTCCAACCCTTAGTCTTAGATATCATAGGAAAATCTAATCTTCCAACCCAAATTAAAGATAACATGATTGTATTATAAGACCCTCACATTATACTGTGAACATGTTATTGTGTGCTTGTGTTATACCCTCTTTGAAAAAGATTTAACCACAAAAAACTGAGTGATTTGGGTCCTATAATGCATGTGAATTGCACTATTTTCTGTGCATTCTTGCAATAATGTATTCTTTTAAAACATTCCATATGACAATTGAGTAATTTTTATGTGTGTTACATTGATAGAACATTTTTCTTGAATCTTTTGTCTCATTTTCAATCATTGTTTATAAAAAAATCTTATCATTATTTGCGATTTGAGTGTTTTTTCATTATTTCTTCTATCCCTAACATTCATAAAACATTCTTTTTGTGTTATTTGTGTTATGTTGATATATATATTTGAGAATTATGGGGAGGGGACCACTAAGGAAAACACTTGAGGAGATGGAGAAACAAAGGGATCGATATGTACAAAATAAATTTAGCACATCTTTTCTAGAGAAATAAAATTTTGACAAAGATCTTCAACTATCCACTAGAGCCAAGAAATAAGGAAAAAAATAAAACAAGGGAACGGGTGTAAAAAATATATGAAAGAAAGAAATCAATGTATGGAGGTGAAGGTATGCAATCTCTTCCAAATGAAATTGATGGTGAAACATATTCTCAAACACCAATTGAATTGATAAATAATGAATGTTTAAGCCAATACGCCTATATATAACTCAATACATACATGGATTTTCCATTCAATTGTTGATAGCTATCGTGTAGCTCTTTTCCATAAATTGTACGAATATTGACACCATTATATAAATTACTAATTAAAAGAATAATAATAAAAAAGAAATACAAATGGTTCAACCATTTTCCTCTCCTTCAGAGGAGAGGGGCCAATAGGTGAACATGGTCTAATAGTTGACATGACTGTTCATCACACAATACCTAATAGTTGATAATACTATCTAGTATTTATTTATTTTTGAAATAATAATTATGTAGAGTAGCCAATCACATCATGACATGTAAGACCTCCCACCCATGTACAAGTATAAAAAAATCAATTTTCAACCATTTTTCACTCGTATTCAAGCATTGGTTTCCACCATGGTTGTAGTGTAACTCAAATTTATTATTTTAAATCAATTCAAAAGACGACTTTCTTTCCAATTAAATATTCCAAAGAAAAATTATAAGCAAACAAAAATATGAACTTAATATTAGTGAAAAAATCACAATCCCATATGATAAACAGTTAATTTTGTGGACCCCTTAACTTAGGGTGTACCACTACCAGCCCCTCTCCCCTATTGAGGGGAAATTAAGTGTGGAAAATTTAAAGATAGAGAAGCCAAATGATAAGCAGGAGAGTCAGCTTTACAACTTCATTAATGGCGTTCACTCCTTGTGGGTTTACAAAAATGATAAAACTCATTTGATTAACAGCAACATGGCTCCGAGGACATAAATCTGCATGGAGGTTTGTATTTTAAATGTCATTTCCTACCCTGTTTCTTTTTAAATTTATATATTGATTTTGTGATTTTTCAAGGTTATGACTATACCGGTATGGTGCAACAATTCTATGAAAGAAACTCCTCATTTTGCATGGAATCTAGCTTGAAAAATATCAAAGTTTGGTCTAAATGAATTATGTTTATTGTAATACGTCTTTCACTATTAGTTATTGTTATTATTATGGTTCTTTTACATGATCATCAATGAAAACCTTGAAATAAATTGCTGCTTTAATACTACAGATTTTTTCAAGATTTTATGGCATGATTTTAAATTGCTGCTTCAATATTACAGACATTTTCAAGATTTTATGGCTTGAATTTTAATGGTAAGTTGTATATTAACAAGGGCTTATGGATCAACCACTATTCCTCTATGACATCTGTCACAATCATATAAGTTAACATCTAATAATAATAATAATAATAATAATAATAAAACAAATGGTTCAACCGTTTTCCTCTCCTTTATTTAGGTTTAATTTTTATTGGGAACAGATTCTCCAGACCCTAAATATCATTGAATTGGATTGTAATTTTCCTTTCTGGCCCTATGTGTATAATATTGATGGCGCTAATATTTTCCATTTCCCGTTATGGATTGATGAGTGTCACTTTATAAAATGGACTGATAAAGTTTTGTTTTTTAGGACCCTTTTAATTCTAGATTAATTGGAAAAGTGTCCTAATAAAATTCAATAAAATGTTGTTTACATATTACATAATTTTCTTGTCTCACATTTTTTATGGAAATAAATTGAATAATGTTTCGTAAGCCAATATGATTATTCATTTCATTTAATTTGAGACTTTTAATTTAGGGTTAGTGCCAATCTAGTTATTAGAATACTGGGTTAAAAATCAAGTATACAAAATAAATAAATAATATTAAATATTATTGTTTAAAAAGATAATAAAATTAATAAACTCTAATTAATTTTATTATTTAATTTTTTGATTAGGATTAAAATAATATTTTCTTACCTATTAAATTTTTGAAAAATTTACCTAAATAACATATAAGCATGACCAACATCATTCAAAAGACATACCCAAACACATTCAAAACATATGACTATGCCATTCAAAAAACACTACATGTCAAAGTGATTATTTTTGAAATTGCACTTTAACTAATGTCATTTTTACAGGTGTTACAATTTAGATATATTGTTATTATTGTTATCTTAAACACGAGGAAGATGTTTGCAAACTATACTTTAAATGAGATATATTTATGTGTTAAATTTTGTGAGCTATACTTTTTAGTTATAAAGAGGAAAGGTGGGCCTAATAATCATTTCACAATTAGTGACTATGCAAATGCAGTTAAGGAATATAGATGAGGGACTATGGAAATGTAATTAAGGAATGTAGACAATTTCAAGTTAAGTAGATGCTGTAAATGTATTACAAACCATTATCAATTTGAAGTGCACCTTGGATGAAGAAGTGCAAGCAATTCTTCACTTCGGTTGATAAAATGGGAACTCCTCTAAGCTGTGGGTGACTTGGGTTCAGGAGAACCTCTTGAACATGGGATGGTTCACGAGATAAATCACATAAACTAATTTTTTGGCAGGGTTGAAGGAGAGAAATACACACAAAATTAACAAAAGCCTATAAAATAGGTGATACACCAATGTTTTGGAAACTTATAGCTGCATAAGACACACTATTTAAGACCTTAAGACTTGCAAGGTTCACTTATATTGCTATTTGAGACCTTAAGACCTGTAAAGTTCACTTATATTGCTATTTGAATTGCTCCTACATTAGACATCTGATGTACGTAAAACTTGAGCTCCAACTCAAGTGGATAGAGTGAGTGGTAGAACCACCCTTCGAAATATTAAAGCTAATAGTTTTAACTTCCTTCTACATAGAGCTTGCTTGATGCCGTTGGACTTATTTCTTCTCCTCGCCACAAATCCTTTATGACTTCTCCCCAATTCATTCTACACATTTTTGGGCTTAAACCGACCATAGACCAACTAACTCCTTCAAATATGTCCATGTCTTCCCTTTTTTGGGAGTTTTGAATCGCCATTGTCTATCCATTTCATCGTAGAGCCTTTCTAGCTTGACTCCTTTTGCACCCATATGTCCAATGGGATCAAAATTTCCACACATCTTCTACCTTTATTCCCTTTTCACTTCCACGGGATCTCCTTACACATTCTATCCCTTTATCCTTTGTTTGTTGACCTTTGTTAGGCCACAATCCATTCACCTCAATCCTATTATAATACCTATTTTTCTCCATGACCTACAATATAAGAAGTCACAATCTAATTGTATGTAGACCCTTTATTTTCTCCTCATATCCTTACAACTAAATTCCATCTCCTTGTGTGGTCTACCTTCATCTTCGCCCTCTACACTCACTCCTCTTTTCTTTCTTCATTCTCTACACGTTTCTCCCTTTTCTTTGTAATCATTGTTTGTGCATTCCTCCATACTTCATCATTTTATATCTACACAACTATTTCTTCTCCATCTCTTTGTTTACACTCTCCTTATCGCACAATGTTGCTACCTCCTTAACCAAATTCTCTTCCTCTATTTCCTTAAAGGAAATTCATATATTCTTTTCCCTTCTATGAAAACCTTCATCTTTGTATTTATCTCTCCTTTTCTTTATGAGCTTATTAGTTTTCACACTCTTCATCACTTAGCTATGCATTCTCCTTCTCCTTTTCCCACCCATGGGCCTTACATATCTAGAGTTACTCCTACTTTGTTTCCTCCAACTACAATATCAGGTAATTCCCCTCATATTGTTGGCATGCAATTACCTTCTCATCCCCTCTTGTATCCTCCTTTGTCTAGGGATTAATACTCATCAAGTTGAAATATACTCTTTGACATTTCATTTATTTCTCACTCCTCTTCTTTATTGTGCATTCTCATGTGACTCCATATTCTTCTATCACCCATCACATAACTCTTGAGCTTTCTTTATCCTCCTCTTGTTAGTTTGTAGAGGAATTTGCTATATTATCGCAAACATTCCATCCCGGTATCTTTTGTACACCACCATGTGGCATTAGTGCTCCACATATTCTTCTTTCAATAGTAACAGACAAAAAGTCTTACCATCCTTGTGTACTCTCACTATGTTTTCTCTTCCATCATAGATAATTTATCAGTCATACTCCTGTGGTCTCCCCAACGATACATGACAAGATTCTATCAGTAGGATATCACACAACACACATTGGATGATGTTTAATTTATTAGATTTAAGATGAATACATGAATGGAAAGTTAGAAAGAAAAAGGTGGCAATTAAATCTCTGCATGTTCCACACATATTCCAAGGATCATATTGATATTACTCATTTAATATTACTATATATGCTCCAATTTACCATCTACATCTCACTCACATTATTCACATGAGTGAAATTTTCACTCAAAGGGGCCAAAATAAAAAAATGGGGAAAATATAATAGGTTCCAAGTTTAAAACCCAACCACAATGCTTACTTGTTGTAGCATTTTGTGTTTTCAGCTCAATTAATCACAAGAAAACATGTGATGTGAAAATAAGAATAAATAATTGAGCCTCACCAGTGGTTGGTCATACGTGAAAAATAGGTAGATTTTATTTGTTGGATCAATTTTTTTTGGCTAAAACTCCATGTGATTTCTTATGTTGTCAAGATAAAATTGCTCTCTAACTTACAAAGAGGGAATTTTATTAATAAAATCATCAATGTTTACGGTGCAATGTACAAGTTTGAAAGATATTCTATGTTTTCTTAATTTAAGATTGAATGGACTTACTGTAGGTTGAAGCAATTTATTATTTCCAACTCTAGCCATGGAATTCATGAAGAATCAGTAGGCAAATATTAATGGAAATATTTGGAAATACAGTCTATTGGATCTAAACATGGTCAGGAGAGAGCCAACATAGAAAAACTCAAGGTCGGGAAAATATAAGAAATGATGATATTAAAAAGCATAGGTGGCAACATGGGAGTTTGCGGCCGAGAACAGAAAAATGCAGAAGTGCAAGAGGAGCAGGGATTGGGCACTAAGATCCCTTCCTAGGTGCCAGGGTTTGCATAGGAGGTCCAAAAGTCAATTTCACAAGGTCATTGGTTGATCTGAAATTCTCTCTGTCAGTCACTGGTACGTCACACAACTCCCGTGGATGTCACCGATACCATGAAATGAATAGATTACGTACAAAACCCTCAAAATAACATTAAATCCTAAAAAAGAAAGATGTAAAATGACGGGTTGAACTATCCTCAACTATCACAATGGTGATCTTATGACTGAGCATTGCACTACATCTTAGACCCAATGTGGTTCTGTGTGTGTTTACAAAATCATGCCCTAGGTGGCTCTTGTGCATGTCACATTTGATAGTGAACAAAGTAACTAGATATAATAAATGTGTGCAAGGAATAAAGTGAACCACCCTTTTATGCGTGTGATGTAGAAAACCAATCCTTGTCCCTTGCACTGGTGCTAGATGGATGCAATGATGCTCTTATATGCTTGTGAGATGTAACCTTAGGTGATAGTATAGATGATTAGAGCTTAGTCCTTTAATTTGGTCACATAACTTTATATTTATATGCTTCTTTTGTTCAAATTTTGTAATTAATCACTAAAAGGCCAACTTGAAAGATAAGGATGCGAAATGGCTAGAAATGACCTAAAAAAGGAGTGAGCTAAATACAAAGAGGTCTAGGGTGCCTGGGCCCTAGTGTCCTGAGCTAGAAAAGGTAAAATGTGAAGGGTTAGACTGAGCAGTGAGGTCCACAAGGTCAAAAGGGAGACTAGAAGGGAACCTAAGAGGCCAAGTATAATGATCAATTAGTACTTTTCTCCCATAAGAAGCATATGAATAGTAGTATGTGATTAGGACCTAGTAATGTACCAACGTGCGTGATTTTGTGTTTACAACACAAATATTAGGTAAAATTTGTTGGATAATATTTTAAAAAACAATATAATTATGCATAGTTACAAATGGTATAATTAAGAATAATTATATTGCATTTATTTTTGCTTATTAATTACAACTATTAAACATTAGATACTAAAATATTATTTACATTGTATTGTCATAGAGAAATTATAAACTAAGATTTGTAAAGTATTTAAATATTATTATTATTAATAAAAGAATACATTGTTTTAATTCAAAATTTGGTTTACAATAATATATAAAAGTCTAATTCTGAGGGAGTATTAAGGGGTCTGAATTCCAAAACAAATAGATGCACAACTACATCTTAAATATCCTGGTGTTGGTCTCATTGTCTTCCCCCTGATCCTAATAATCTTCTTTCTGTTCCTGAACTTGATCCTTCTCTTCATCATCATAATCCTCTTCATCGTGCTTCTCATTGTTCTCTTCATCGTCCTCATCATTATCGTGCTTCTATAAATCCTCTTTATCCTTCCATTTTTTTTACCCTAACAAAATTTAATGATAAAATGTTAAAAGTGTTTTATTTTAATTTATAGTTTGTTTGTACAAAAAATTGAGCACTCCATGTCTTATTGGTACAAACTGATTATCTTGGGCCCACAGACTAAAGAATTTTTTGTTCCATCACAAATAATTTAACGTTACATGCACTTTCTTCGTTGCGAAATTCTTATACCATTCTCCTTGCAAATACAATTACCTGATTAAATTATATATATTAATATTTGTATTTAAAAATATATTTAAACAAAACAACATAACTCTATAAATAATTTATATATAACTTACAAATTTATTGACAACCTCTTCTAAGTTTTGTTGGCCCAAAAAATAAGTCACCAACTGCCCTTTTTAGACTCTAGCTTCATACCCCTTGAGCACATTACTTTTGATACTTACATCAATTGCAATATATATTAAATGTTTAATCAATAACCATGTTATACAATCACCATTGCATTTTGATCATACACCATATTTGTCTTTTATAATACATGAATGTAAAGTAGACAACATAAAATATCAATTAAAGAAAATGTGCTTATCAACCATGATAAAAGATTTTAATTTTTCCTCTTTATAGCTCAAATGTAAACATATATCCTTTCCTTCGTTAACTAAAAAACATCACTATTAGTGTCCTTTGCTAGCCACTTCTCACAGAAACCAAACCAAACATCTTTCTCTATTTCAGGAGGTCGAAGACATCTCCTCTTGTTACATGTGTTTCCTTGGTAACGACCCTACATATTTTAAATATAAAAAAATATGTTAAAACTATTTATTATTTTATTAAAAAAATTAATTTATGCAATGTAATCACCCTTAAATTCCTCTTTTTCTCCTAAACCCTTATGATGCAAATTTTCCAATTAGTTTTGGGTCATAGTGGGTCCTCTCAATCTTGGTGAAAGTTACATCTAACTAGCATTATCCATCTATTAGAAGTGGGATTTGCATCCAATCTAGATGGAAAGATGAACGAATAAATTTTCGTGTTTGATCAACTATTTTTTTAAAATACCCGCAACAAGAAAAATAGAAATTACTAAAAATGACATATAAAATAAATTGAAAAAAACCTAAATTAATACAATGATAAAATATTCTAGCCCAAATGAAATATATTAAAATAATTACCTTGAAGATTCATTAATATTTTCATATCATCTTTTAAATAAAGGTCCATTTTGAGGCCCCCTTGCACCCAATGTTTAAAATTACAACAAAGAAGATGAGAGGGTATATCAACATTTTTTGCTGGAGGGGGTGAGAGTGCATTATAATCCACCTTAAACTATTCGAGAGAAGGCCATTTATTGTTTGGGTAGTCTCTTGCTATTTCAATTTTAATTTTTTTAATTGCTAACAAGATGAGAGGGACCTTGCCTCTAACGAGGATCTGCAAAAAAAACTTCAACTCATAATAAAAGAAATAATTAAAATCACTTTATAAATAAATGAAGACTTTATACCTCCGCACAGATGACTCCCTGATCCTATGACTATCCTCATCCTCATGTCAGTTGATATGGGATATAGAATTTTCATAATATTCCTATTATAATTGTTTGATTAAGAAAAAATTATATTAACAAATAAATTATAAATTTATACCTCTTTGCAGAAGATACCTTATGAGAAGATGAAAGATGTTCTCATTCACCCATTGTCATCCTCCTCTCGGTTTATATGAGAAGTAGACCTGCCATACACATGTGGTATATTAGAATGGTTCAGTGGAATTAGATAATTAGGTAATGAAAAATTATGTATTTTTTTAAGTTATATGTGGGAGTAGCACAATTATATATATACCTCCATCCCAATTCTATAGAGGTTGTGGGACGTCCACTCGTACAAATGTGGCCATATTTGTTTGATGACTCTTGTAAGTTTCTATAAGTAGTAGATCCGTCACTATGAAGATGTATAATTAAAATTTTAACTATGAAAAAATATTATTAAATTACAAAACATATTATAAATTTACAGCTTTGTGGTGGGAACAACCTTTTAACAAAAAAAATTTGTTTAATAGTTGTTAAACTAATATTTTTATTTCTTTGTTTCGAATCTATCAGTTTGAGGGTACATAGCTTTATGAAAGTATACTTGAGAGCATGAATTATCTAATAGAGGTTTTTGAATTGTAAATTGGTTGAACAACGGATCAAATTACGACCATACATGGGGTTATTGACTCGTTAGACCATGAGAAGCATGTAAGAACAATATTTTCATTAAAAAATGTGTTTAATAGTTATTAAATCAACATTTTTATTTATTCATGATGAATCTACCAGTTTGAGGGGATGATACTTTATTTAAGTTTAAATGAAAGTCGTGAATTCTTAGGCCCTCTCACTATTACTACATAAGTACTTAAATATAATTTATACTAAATGAGGTTATTATTTTATTTTATTTTTTGCTTGAATTTGAAGATTTGAATGGGTTTAGTGCATAACATTCTTAATCTCAATTGTTAAGGAGTGATAGATATAATCTCTGAGATGCAAGAAACATAGAAAGGGATGCAAAAGTAATGTTTATATAGAAATTCATTCTGAAGTAGCAGATGATACAAGAAAGTGAAAATCATTTAAGAAACATGGTCCCGATGTGGCAGGAAATAGAAAATGAGGTCAAAAGGGAGGACCCAATCATTTTATCATGTGGGTAAAACCAAAAGTAGTGTTGAATGGACTCAAAATTTGTGCAAAAGGTATATGATGGTGGTGGGTAAAGGAACTTGAGGCATTTACCAACATGGAGCTTGACATCTAGAAGTTTCCATGTAGTGAGTTGGGACTGAGAATATGCTTTAGATTTCTAAATTTGTGGAATAATTATATTCCATTTAACTTGATTGAACTTAAACCTCCAAATCATTTTTAGATGATGGAAAAGGGAGAGAATATGTAGGAGTTGTTTGTATGTCACCTTGAGGGGGAAGGTTCAAATGTTTCGACCATCAAGCCACATACCTAGTCTTTGAGAAAGGTTGTGTGAAAACATGTGGAAAGAAGTATTGAATGGTTTGGAGGGACAATTATCTGGAGGTCAAACATCTCCAATTTTATATTCCCTTTTAGAACATGTGTTTACCTTTGAAACTAGGGATCACACCTGATGGTTTACCATTCATCTGGATCAATTGAATCCACTATTTAAAACAACTTAGTGCTAACAATAAAGGAAATCCTAGTGTAGTTAAAATGATTTAGGTATCTCATTAAACTACAACAAGCAAATTTGTTCACAACAGACTAAGCTATGACTGAATCTGAAGGTCAAGGTCTCTGTCAGAGTATTGGTACTAGTCAGGGTCTGGTTCTGGGCTGTTTTGGATATTTAGTGGAGGTTTTAAGCTTTGCTCTTGGTCTGAGGATAAAAGACACAGAGACCGATGTCGGTCTAGTATGACCGATGTCATTTTAGGTTAACCGGTGACGGTTGTGGGTAACCGGTGTCGGTATGGTCGTGGTATAGGAAACTCAGTAAACACTTGGTGGGGTGAAAAATCCAGTTCAAGGGTGTGGGTGAAGGGATGGTCCAGTTTGCATGAGGTAAATGGTGGGGGAATGTAAATGGGAGTAGAAAATAATAACAGAAGTAAAAGAGTCTGCTAAAATGATAATGAACCAATGTTGGTTAACAAAACTTAATGTTTATACAAGCTTGATGTCTGGTTGGCAATGGTGGGTGATCAAATAGAAGGAACTTGGTCTGGTATTGGTGCTTCCCGGGATGCTACCGTGAAGGCAAATGGCTCTGTGGGTGCTTCTGATGTTGGCTATGGGTGCTCTGATGCATGTACAAATGTTGGTTACGCTTGCATGCAGCTCTGTTTTCATCTCTTACTCTCATAAGATGTGCCAACCTCTAAGAAAAATGCCAACCTCGAAATAAGGTTGTTTTAGGGATTAAATGATAATCGACGACAGTTTCGGGTTGAGTGACAGAATTTTAGGGTAACCGGCATCCGTTAGGGTGGGATTTCCTAGGTTTACTAAACTGGGCAGATCCCCTTGATTTTCTGGGATCTTGTTTGTTTTTTCTTTGTAGATTAGAATGGAAGCTTCCTTTCTAACATGTGGGAATGTGGTTAGAGGGAATGTAGGCTTTGATTTTTAGGGTTTAGGTAGGTCTTAGTTAGGTATGGCAACATACTAAGAATAGGTCTTAGGGTGAGGTGGATATGTGGGCATTATCTCAATTAGGATATTAAAATAATAAATATTGTGAGGATAATGAATTAATTTAATTGAATTAATTAAATTAATATTAGAGTGGGATAAAAGGGGCCATGGTTAGGTGAATGTGTTCAAGGTGTTTATTTGACGAGGGACCAAGGGGAGTGTTACCTAATTTTGGTGTCTACATTTTGCCCCTTTTTGTTGCGTAGCTTGTATTGGTAAGCGAATATGACAAAAATAAGATGTGGTTGCCCCATGTGTGGGTGAAGGTGATCCCCCTTAAACAAGGAACTGATGAGGCAAAAGGTAGAATTGGTGAGTGGTTTGATAAAAGGTGAATGTGATGAAGAGGAAGGTGGGTAATGGGGGAAAAAAGGAGAAAGGTCTACTCAGGTAATCTAGGTAATGGGTCAAGGTCAAAGATAGTAACAGTCAAATGCACACACACGTATAAATTGCAGCACAGTACCAAGTTGAAGAGCAGGCAAACTCTACATTGTCTAAGGTCGATAGGTTTATCCAAAAAAGTTTTAAATGATTCTAGTATCCAAGGTATAGGATATGGTTAGGAAACAAGATGCATGTCATGTGCAGGAATGTTTAGGTATGTTTTGGTACACCCAAGGGTTGGGTGAGGGTAAACGGTCACGACAAGAGGTAAGGTAAGGTCAGTATGTCCATCAACACAGGTAATAGTACCGCAAGATATAACAAACAAATGAGGTCACAGGTCACTAGTGATGTTCCGGGTCCAAGTATCTAGGTCACAACACGGGTAGGGCCAAGATATGGGTAAAATAATGAGTCCTTGAATGAGGACGAGGTGAGGGGGTAAATGATAAGATAAAGAGGGTCAAGTGAAGTTACCAAGTGAGGTGTGGGTAAGATAAAAAAGGATTAAGGTCAAAAATTGGGGGTAGGGGGTAGAAAAAAGACTAAGCAGGTAAACCGATGACGGTTGAAAGGAACCAATGCCGGTCAAGCTGGACCGACCATGGTAAGCTAGGGCAATTTATTTTTTTATTGATAGAGATGATGATGATTATGGTCATTATGTGTATACATGGTTATGGTTATCTTGTTATTTAGACATGTATATGTGATGGAAATCAAGTAGTGTAGGCATGATAAAGTCAGTTCATAGGCATGGATCGAGTTAGGTTGTAGTATAGGCATGGATTGAGTCAGGTTTTAGGCATGGTGGAGTTAGGGTGTTGCCTAGGCATAGATTGAGTCAAGTTTTAGGCATGATTGAGTCAGGTCATAGGCATGGTTGAGTTAGGTTGTGGTCTAGGCATGGATTGAGTTAGGTTTTAGGCATGGTTGAGTCAAGTAATAAGCATGGTTGAGTTTTTAATTCATTAATTTGTGTAATTTATGATGATATGAGTCATGTTTTGAGAGGTTTTTAGAGTACATGCATGATAGTGGTAAAGAAATGGTAGACATAATAAATGTATGTTTGATGACGATAAAGGTGAAAAGAAATATGTTGTTTATTGGGTTTAATTTCCAATTAGTGATATAAAAAGAAATATAACAAGGGTGGATTAAGATTTAGGATAATGAAATGTGCATTAGTTAGGGTAGAGAGTGGTTGAGCTAACCTCCAAGGGCCCCATGCCCTCGAAGTGCTACCTACATAGTCCCAACGAAAAGGGACATCAAGTCGATGTAGTTCTCCCATAAGCTAGGAACGAATGTGAGGAGGTATGAGAATGAGTGGGTAGGTTATAGGCATGATTGATTCTAGGTCCTTTAGGTATGGGTGAATTGTGGGCACATTGGTATGGGTGATTTGGAGTTGATTGTGGTGAAAGAGAAGAAAATTACCCAAAGATAAGCGTTGAGGATCTAGTCCTGTATAAGGTAATCAATATGTAAAGAAGAAGGTTAAAATATAAGAGGAGGTAAGAAATCCACCTGATTGGTAAGAATCATAATGGGCAGATCATACCTTAGATGGGCTGATGAACATAAGACCCTAAAAAAATTGCATGATTGATTATTCTAAAGGTGAAAAGTAATCACATGATCACCAAATTTCACAGTTCCACGAGGTCCCTTGAGGTGGTAGGAAATAAAAGTGCAAATGGTGAGAGAGTGAGAAGTGGTTAGTTTTTATATGGTACTAGGTAGCATGCCTTTTGGCAAGAGATCCAAGCTCACAATGGGAAAGTCCATGACTAAAATGATTTTTTTTGTTCTGACTGATATTTGAGATAGACTAATCGATGCGGTAAGTCTATTTGGGATGAAGAAATTAACTCCTTGAGGTTTTTGCAAAGCTGATCGATGCAAGAAGCTTCATATTCTTTTCTTTTTTTTTTTAAAGCAGGATTTAAATAGCTATCCTTCGAGGGAGTAGTCTATTTATAGTAGAGATGTAAAGAGAAAGATGTACTTTTTGAGGGAGTCATATTTTTATTAGAAGTTTGACTCAAGGATTTGGATCCCATGTGAGGGATTTTAATTCATGGACAAGACTAAGGTGAAGAATTAGATTATTGTTTAGAAAGCAAGGTGAAATGACCATGGGAACTCATCTAAAAGTAGATGAAAAGTATCCATGAGAATCATGCCATGTGCAGCATAGTGGTACACATATTTAAGAGAGGATAAAAGAGTGACGAGTATGCACATGATTCTTATTTAATCATTGGTGAGGTGTAGGAAGTGGATAGCGCTCAAGGGATGAACATGAAAAGAGATAGAAGGTGAGGTAGGACCAAAATTCAACATTAGAATGGTCGAAGATACAATGTGTTAAGGGGCTCAGGTTCAGGTTTACCATCGAGTGAAGATAAATGATAAGCACCTAATCCATAAGTATGAGTCACAATGTATGGTCCAAGCTAATTAGGAGCAAATTTGCCCCGTTTACCTTTTTCTACTTTGGTTACATGTTGATTTTCTTTCAGGACAAGGTAACCGACTTAAAAGGTTCGTTCATGGACACATTTTCCATAGGCACATTTGATACATTTTTGGTAAACTTGGAGATTGTCAAGAGCATTAAGATTATGTTTGTCCAATAACTCAAGTTGTGCTAAACAGTCCGGAAAAAAGTTGTCATCACTAAGCATGTCATGCAGGGAAATGTGGAGTGAGGGAATCTAGACTTCGAGAGGCATAACAACCTTTGTACCATAGACCAGAGAAAAAGGTTTGGCAATATTGGAAGTGCAAATACTAGTGTGATATGCCCACAGGGTGAAAGAAATGTGCGTATGCCAATCCTTCCCAGTATCGTTAACCACTTTCATGAGAATTTTGTTCAAGGTTTTATTGGTGGATTCGGCTTGGCCATTGGTTTGTGGGTAATAAGGTGACGAGAAACTTAAATGAATTCCAAAGGCATTGCAAAGTTTTCGCAAGGTTTTATTTTTGAATTATTTTCCGTTATCAGTGATGAGGCAATGTGGGACACCAAAGCGATAGATGATGTGATGATTGATGAACTCGCATATTTTCTCGGCTTCTATGGAGATGAGAGGTATGGCTTCAACCCATTTTGTGTAGTATTCAGTGGTGGTGATGATCCATTGATGTCGCTGGGAAGAATGGGGATTGATTTCTCTAAAAATATCCAAACCCCATTTAGAGAAGGGCCGAAGGTCACGGGTGACCTGTAAGGCATGATTGGGTGTATGATGAAGGTTGGCATGTTGTTGGCATTTTACATAATGCTTAACGTAGTCATAACAATCATGGTTAAGGGTCAGCCAGTAATAACCTAGGTGAAGAATACGCTTAGTAGCAGCAAGGCCAATGAAGTGACCTCCACATATGCCATCATGAACTTCCTTAATGGTATAAGGAATTTAAGAACTTGTAAGGCATCGTTAGAGAATACCATCAAAGCTGCGCTTATAGAGGAGGCCACCCATGATGATGTAACGAGAGACATTTTTAAGAAAGGCACGTTGTCCATTACGAGTGAGGTCGGAGGCAAGATGAAGAGGGAAATATAGTCTGAGTATTGTTTATACCAAAGGTCACTTAGGTCGGGAACAGTTGTGCTAATAGAGGAAACTTCGCGAGGTAAATAAGAAGGTGATTGGAGTATTTGTATGGTGAAAAATATTTTAGAGTCAATAGGTGAAGCAGGTATTTGAGAAGCCAAGAAGGCCATGGTATGTGTAAATTTGTTGGTTGAACGCGGGATGGTTTGAAGGGCGTAATGGTCGAAACTAGTCAAAAGTATGTCCGCATGATGTTTATACTTTTGAAGTATCTCATTATGACATTGGTATATACCATTGAATTGGTTTATGACCAATTGAGAATCACCAAATATATTGATTGATTTAACATTTGAGGCATAGGCAGCTTGGAGACCCAATACGAGTGCTTCCTATTCAGCAATATTATTTGTACAATCAAAATCAAGTTTGAAAGATAAAGGCATGGGTTCACCATCAAGTGGAATGAGGATAACACCAGCCCCACCCCCACGTTGACACTTGGAACCATCAAATAAGAGTGTCATTTGGTAAGAGGGTTCGTCCAGGGAAAGGGTAGCAATTGACTCACTTGGAAAATCAAAGTTAAAGGGTTGGTCCCCAAAAATAGGTGTATCGGCCAATTGGTCGGGGATAGCTTGGCCTTGATGGAATTTTGATAGATAAATTCAAGGTTGAGGTAGGCCAAAAGCATAAGCTAGCATGTGGCATGTTGATTTTGGTAAGGTTTGGCATACATGAAGTGTAAGGGGTCGGTGTTGGTCACAACATAGGTTTTTTGGTTAAGTAGGTAATGACGGAGTTTGGTGGCAACGAAAAACTAAGGCTAATAATTTTTTCGGCATGAGTGTATTAGGTTTTGTAGTCCAAAAGAGTACAGATTATGTAATAAACTACCTGCTCCCTATGTTGTTCATCGTGGTGAGTGAGCATGGCCCCCAAGGAGTGATCGGTAGCTGAGATGTATAGGTAGAAGGGTTGATCGTATTTAGGTGGAATGAGTACGGGTGGTTGGAGAAGGTATTGTTTTAAGGCCTCAAAATATTTGTGGTAGTCATCATCCCATTTAAAGGAGACATCCTTCTTGAGAAGATGATGAAATGGTTGACACCGATCAGACAATTGTGAAATGAAGCGGTGAATAGACTGCAACTTACCCTGCAGCTATGGAGTTTCCTAAGATTAGTGGGTGGAGGAATTTCAAGAATGGCCTTGACTTTAGCAGGGTCAACCTCTATACCACGTAAGGAGACAATAAACCCCAAGAGTTTTCCCAAGAGAACCGCGAAGACACATTTCTTGGGTTGCAGGCAAACGTAATATTTAATGAGGTGGTCAAAGATAGTTTTTAGGACGGCGAGGTGCTTAGAGCGGTGTTTGGATTTGGCAAGGAGGTCTTCCACATAATCTTCCAATATACGATGCATGATGTCATGGAAGATGTAAGTCATAGCCCATTGATATGTAGCACTAACATTTTAAGGCCAAAAGGCATGACTCGATAGCAGAAGGTCCCCCAAGGGGTGATGAATGTGGTTTTGTGTTGATCCTCTGGGGCAAGAAAGATTTGGTTATAACCAGAGAAGCCATCCATGAGTGATAGCATCTCGTGACCAGTGGTAAGGTCAACTAGTTGGTCAATACCAGGTAGGGGAAAGTCATCTTTTGGGTAAGCTAGGTTGAGGTCATGGAAATTTATGCAAATGCAAAGTCCCCCTATCGCCTTAGTGATAGGGACAATGTTAGAAATCCATCGAGGATAATCAATGGGTAAGATGAAGGAAACAGAAAGAAGGCACTGAAGTTCTTCTTTGACCAGAAGAGCAATGCGAGGGTGCATTTTCCTCAGCTTTTGTTTGACGGGTTTGGCGTCGAGAATGGTTACGATATTGTGGACCACTATGGTGGGATCAATACCAGGCATGTCTGCATAAGACCAAGTGAAAGCATGGTTATGGTTTTTGAGAAAAGAAGTGATGGCTTCTTGTTCAGCAGTATCTAAAGATTGTCTGATCTTTAGAATGTGCGGGTTGTCCAGAGTATGGATGTTGATTTCTATAGTCGATTCGTTCAACATTTTTTGCATTTCAGATGGTAACAATCGATGAATATATGAGTCTTCAGCACCAAGGTAGGTGAGTATAGAATCATTATCCTAATATTGAAATGACATTAATCAGAGGTGTATCATTGTTGATCATTTCAGGATACAGGAAGGGAAGAGAGGAAGGAGCCTAGCCCTCGCATTGATAAGTCAGAGGCCCCAAGGAGATGGTGTTTATGAAAAAAAAAGTTAGGAGGAATGGATTCTGGATCCATTGACTCTGTCAGCGAAGGTGGTGAAGAAGGTGGAGCGGGTGAAGAAGGTGGAGAAGGGCTGATGTCCTCAATGAGTTCAATGTGGGCCTTCTTGGTAGGTGGTTAGTAAAGCTGATACCACTACGGTCATTATGTTTATGGGTAGTACATGGAATAACGAGTATGATGGCCTTGCTCGAAAAAGACAAAACTAAAGCCCTTCCACACACATTAGTGCAGGAAGATGTGGGCGAAACGAAGATTGGTGAGTGATTGGAGGTCAGCAGAAAATGGTGGGTTTGTGATGGTGGTTCAAGTGTGTAAGTGGTAGTATCAAGTCCCCCATAGGTGAGACTGGTACGAAGGTGGGGAGGACCATAAAGGAGGTGCTCTCCTATACGGTGATCATAGCGGGGGTGTTGGTGAAGACTTCCATACTCTTGTGGAGTAAGGAATGTGTTGACACTATATAGGCGATACTCCCCCAGAGTGAGGCATTGAAAAATGCCTTCCAAGGGATCAGTGGTTGGTATGTGGGTAGATGGAATAGATGATGTGTCAGAGGTCGGCTCAGAGGTGGAGCTAACAGAGTGGGAGGTTGACGGTTCAGCCGTGGAGGTTGTGGTAGTGGTGGGAATGGAGGATGTAGGTGTGATTGAAGTAGTGGCTGCACTGGTGGGTGGAGGTGTAGGTGAAGAGGTAGTGGTCATGGAGGTAGACGCTTTAATGGGTATAAACACATCATTGGGTTGGTAAAGCATGTTGCAAGTTTTGAAAGGTGATGGGTCAGCCGGAATGGTATAGGTGTGTCCTTCATGCTCAAACTTTACACAGCGATGCAAAGTGGAAGGAACACAACCCATGACATGAATCCAGGGTCTACCAAGCAACAGGTTATATTGAAATTCCCCCTCTAAGACATAAAATAACTCTTAGAATAGTACAGGGGCCCACGCGAACATGGAGGATGATGGTGCCAAGTGTAGAGGTGATAGCATCATTGAATGAACGCAACATGACAGGATGTTTATGCATGTAATTGTCAGGTATGTGCATTTGAGTGAATGCATGGGAGGAGATGATATTAATGCTAGTGCCCCCATTGATCATAACATGTCATACACATATATCATCAATGTGGATAGAGATGAAGAGAGCTGGATCTAGGTCATCGGTTTGTGTGGTGTGATCTCTTCATCTGAGAAGCTAAGGGAAGCTATCTGGTGAGTAGGTGGAGGTGTAGATAAAGGTGGTAATTTGGTGAGAGAGGCTACATGATGGGGTTTAATAATGGAGGCTACACATGTAGGGTCATTGGGTAAGACCTCAATAGATTGAAGGACCTCCATGAGAGTTTGACGATGGGATTCCGAGGTTTGGATGAGGTCATATAGGGACATTTTGAGGGGGGATTGGTGTAGTTGTTTAAGCATCGTGTGGTGTGTAACCCCATTAGAAATAGGATATGTGGGGCCACAGATAGTGATTTTAGGTGTGGGTGTAGATGGTATGTTGGGTATAGGATTGGTTAGTGGGTCGGTTTCCTTTTCCTTTCCTTTTTCCTTCTGAGCATGGGTAGCAATGTGGATCATGTTGATTTGAGGTGGAGAGGTAGGTGAAGTAGGTGAGCCATGAAAAGTATAGCGACAAGAGGGGAAAAAGCCAAGTGTGGGAAGGAACCTTGTGAGATGAGTTGAGAACACCGACATTTGGGTGGAGGTTTGGTGAGTTCTCTAATGTGAACCATGTTAATTTTGAATCTTGGGGGTGGCTCTAGGAGTTGTGGGGGTGAAGGTCTTGGTCGTTGAGTAGGTAGTGAGGAAAGAACTATGGGAATGGGTGTTGGTGAAATGGGGTCCTCATTGAGAAGGTCATCATCGTCAAAGTTTTCTTCAGGAGGACACAACTGGATAAGAACGGTTTTCAAAGCCTTGCAGTTCTCTACATCGTGCCCTGACACACGATGGCAGGCAAAAATTTTGGTGTCATCAAACCCGTTTGGTTTGGGTTTGAGAGGGTCATAAGGTCTGAGTGGTGGTATTGTGATGACAAAAGTCTCAAGGAGATTGGTTAAGATTTTGGCATAGGATCCCACTAGTGGATCACAATGGGAAGTGAAAGTGGGTTTGGGTATAGGTGTGACTAACTGTAGAGGAAGGGTCTTTACATGAGGGGGAGTGGGTCGAGCTATGGTTTTAGGTGTTGGTGTGGTCTTGGGTGTTGGTCATGCATTTTCTTGGGTAGGGGTATGGTAGATAAACTTAAGGAGAGTGTGTGGTTGGTTTGACTACCTTATTGGAGGGTAGTGGATTTTTGTCTTTAGGTTGCACCTTCTTGGGTAAAGGTGATATGGGTGCATGAGATCTAGAGGGAAAAGTGGATGGTGGAAGAGGGCGAGTTACCCATAGGGATAACTAAGGTGTTGTGAAGGTAGATGGTGCAGGTCATGCAGGGGGTGTGAGGGAAAGAGAATGGTGGGTAGTGAAGAGGTTACCGATGGTATTGTAGGTATGGGTGGGAAATATGCTGTAGGTGCTGGTGTAAGTCATGTCAGGTGCTTGGGTATGTTAGAGGTTTGTGAGGGAGGAATGGGCTGTTGTGTTTTTGGTTTACCGGTGGGTGGAGGTTTCTTAACCGTGCTGGAAGGGTGAGGTCCTAAGATGGATGGAAAGGGTGAAGGTGATGAAGGTGTGATCGGTGAGGTTGGAGTATGAGTTCTATGGGATTGGCTCTTCTGGTTGGGTGCCAGATTAAGCTTGGTGTTGGTTTTGGAGGATGTAGCTAAATCTAATTTGATGGGTGGATGAGTAAGGCTGGTGGTTGGGATGACCCCTAAGGTAGTAATAGGTTTAGGATGAGGAAGATGATGTAGGTGTAGGTTTGGATGTAGATGCATTGTGGGTTATGGGTAGGGGTGTGAGTTGAGCCATGAGTGGTATCATGGTGGAATTTGTGATAGTTGTGGTTGTGTTTGGTTTGATTGGCCGAAATATTTTTAGGTAGATAGTGGAAGTGTTAGCAAGTGACATCTGCATTTGTGTTAAGACAGGAAGCAGAAGACACCCCCAAAGTAAGGCTCTATCCACATAATCTAGGTGATCGGCTAAGGCATGAAAAAGGAACTGCTGTAGGTGAGGTTGATGAGGATCCAATGGTGATTCCCATAAAATGTGTCTTAGAAATGGGGAATTTTCTCACTTCAGCTTCTGTGGGTAAGAGAGCTGAAAGTAAGTCCGTAGGATCTTGGGTAACTGATGGAGAGTGGTCACCTAGAGGTAAAGGCATTTTTACTAGATTTTTGATAGGTGGAGGAGATGATGGGTGCTCCTCTGTGGGTGGAGGAGATGATGGGTGCTCCTTTGTGGGTGGGGGAGATAAACAAGTATCTTTCGCGGGTCAGAGAGGTACTATGGGTGATAGATCTCTAGGTGGAGAAGCCAAAGGTGAAATGGTCTCGATGTTAACAGGAGGCTCCTTCACAGGTGAGGGAGGAGATGAAGGGTGTTCCTCTGTGGGTGGAGGAATAGGTGAAGTGGGTTCAAGTGTAGGTGGAGGACTTTAGGCTAGAATTTCCTCTATGGAAGGAATATGAGGTAATTGGGAAGCAACGGGTGCATTGCTGAAAATAGCATGGACCTCGCGGGTATGGCTATCATGCATTGAGGTCTCTCCAATTTGATCAGAAGAAGGGGCATGATTAGGAAATGGTTTCTTGAAGATGTGTAGGTTTTGATTGGCAGGTGTGTTAGGATTATCCAAGGTTAACTCACCTTTCTTGAGCATTTCTTGGACAATGTTTTTGAAAGTGATGCAATTGTTGTCACTATGACCCTTGATGATAGTTAATAAAGTCGTGCTCTTTGTACCACGTGGGTGTGGGGTGAGCAGGATCAAAAGAAGTGTGTGTTTTTATGGGAGGAAGGGTAATGGCCCCAGATTTAATGATATTTTCTAAGATAGAAGAATAAGGTTCCCCAAGTGGGGTGTATTTCCATTGTTCACGTCTGAATTGAAAGGTATGAACGGGTGAGAGATTAGATGAGGGGTTAGCCTAATTTGATGGATGAGCTAGGCCGGATTTGAGTACCACTGCGTGAGTGGTTCCCTTAGATTTTGAATAGTTTTTTTGTCATTTCGAAGAAGAAGAGGTATCATTTGACTTAAATGCTCAGTTTTTATTGCGTACTTGGATTTTCTTTTCTTCAATGGTCTGAATCTCTATCTTTCATTCCATGGTGAATGCTTCGTCAAAGGTTCAGAAGGTCTGGACCTTTAGGGTCTATGAGATATGCGTAGCACAAACCTACGTGAAGATCTCGATGAGTTCAGTTTGTGGTAGTTGGAATGTGAGTTGATTGATCAGGCTATGCCAATGAGCAACAAAATCTATGATAGATTCATCGTCATACTGATGCATAGAGTAGAGGTCAGTCATGGTAACCTTCTTAACAACATTAATGGAGAAGTGATCTAAGAAGGCTTGGGCTACCTGATTAGAATGTCTAGGTAACCCACTATACCAGTCTAACGTAGGTCCAGTCAGAGACATGGGAAAGGTCCTCAGGAGCAAAGCATCATCATGAGTGATCAGATAACACCCATGTTTGAAAGACCACAAATGTTGTTGCGGGTCTTCTTTGCTATTAAAATGGTTGAATTTAGGCATTTCCCAATGCATGGGATATGGATAGATAAGAATGGATGGGTGTATAGGCTCATTACAAATCTCATCATAGGTGAGAGTGTTATGGGAGCCAAAAACCGATGCCTCTAATGTCTACATCTTGTCCATCATTAACCTAATTAGGTCGTTGGTAGGTTGTGATGGCTAGGTGCCTTCTGTAGCATAAGGAGGTTGGTGTTGGGCATATAATGGGGGTGGCATTCTAGTATATGGCGTTGCCATATAGGTAGATTGAGAAGGAGGGAGTGAAATAGGGGCTATGTACCCAGAATGAATAATAGATGAAATGGGAGGTTGCTGATAGTACATATATGGAGGTGGAAGGTTCGTGGTGACCCTAGTAGCAATGGGGGCTAAGGAATGTGGAATAGAAAGGACAATGTTTTGAAAAGGGGTAGGGGTCACCGACACCGGGGGTGGTTGTGTAGCTATGGGTATATGTGAGACAATAGGCACGGATGAGGTTATGTTCTGGGTGGTTGGTGAAGGTATAGTGGATGTAGTGGGTGCAATAGATGTGGCAGATGCAACGGTCATAACAGGTATAGGGCCCAACTGTAAAATGACTAGGGGCAAGGTAGATGCAGGTAGTGTGGAGCTAGTAGAGGCTAGAGCAGAAGTAGGAGTGAGTGTCAGGGGGATAGATATGGGCATGTTGTATATCAACTGACCCGAGGCATCTCGAGTGGATGAGTGGGAAAGATAAAACTATAAGGCGACAGGGTTTTGGTCAAGGAGACATGTGAACTCCTCATCTCTATAGCAATAGAGATAGGTTGGATAGGCCTCTATGAAGGTGATAGAATGGAAGGTGGTGAAGCACTAGGTGGGAGTAGTTGACAACTGGCATGGAATACAAGGGAATTTTTTTGGTGATGTGTCAACACCATGTGAACAGGTACTGATCGGGTTGGACTATTTTCTGTAAATAACATAGAAATACAACAAAGATGGGAGGAACATGCGATAGTAGGTGGATTGGGGTTAAAATGTCAGCTTGAAAATTACATAGGCTAATATGGTGCCAGTTATGGTAAACGATGCCAGTCATAGGTAACCATTGCCGGTCACTTTGTAAAATGAATAGTTGGTCAAAACAAGGTAAAAGGCCAATAATTTGCCAAGTATGCAAGATTTTGATGGAATTTACCAGGAAAGTGAATATGATAAGAGTGACAGAGACTCTGAACAAAAAATAAGGTGAATTAGGTGATCCTTTTGGGTAGGTTAACCAAAATAACAATAAACTCACACTGGTTGGGTGAAACTGATGATGGTCAGAGGGTAACCGACGACGGTCGCTGGACCGACACCGGTTACTATGAAATTGAAACAATGATGAAGAAAATGTGGTTGTGAGTTAAAATTAGATGTGGAATCAAACCCATAATTCTGAGAATGATGAGAATAGGTTTAGGCACACTCAGATGAAGCTGGAATACACCAACTGTGATGAGGAGCATGCAAGGGGAAATAAGAAAATGAAGAATGAAACATCTCACCTCAAAACTCAAGCCAAGCAAAAACACTAAGAAAAATATGATCCTAAGAGTGTTGTTTCTATTATGTTTGTTCATCTTATGCTATTTAAGGACTGACTCATGAACTTCATAATAGAGTTTTTGGTGAGGAAGGCTTCCTACGAAGAAGGATATCTACAAGGAGAGGTTTCAGGTATTTTATGGTGAGGGTAGGTTTTTCTCTGAAGTATGACTCAAGAGAAGTAGTGAGCTGGGTGCTTACTATGTACCGTGATCATGTGATCACCTACAACTTCTTCTAGGAAAGATGTTGTTTAAGAATGTGTATATTTTTAATTTTGTGATGTTTGGATAAGACTCAAAGAGAGAGAGAGAAAAAGGAAGTGCTTTTCTACAATTCGTTTGTCAACCATCAGCTGGGCATGACTTCCAGCATATAGGTTACCCTCGTTTAATGTGAATCTAATACAGAAAATAAGAATGAAATAAAATGATTTTAAAACCCAAATTGAAATGTTGAATTCAATGACACACAAATATGAATAGGAGAAGGGATGCTCTTTCACTAATGTGATACTAATGAAAAGGAAGAAATGTCCTTTTTAAAGCACTAAAATACAATTGATTTTAGGTAGTAGAAGAAGAGAAGGTTCTAGGGGAGAAATTTTAATGTAAGAACCTTTTAGAAAGGAAAAAAAATGCAAATTTTCACCTAGAAATGAAATAATGCAAAGAACCCTGAATGGGTCCCACCAGGCATGCCAAAATGTTTCACCTAATTCTAGATCGTTTCTTCAAATGTTGAAAAAATAGATAAGGGTAAAGGGCTAGGAGGAATACCTGTCGAAGTGCTGGTTGTAGGTTGTTGCACATGTATGACTTCTTGATCCACAACTGATCGTGAGAGCTTCCTTTTTGCTTGGAGGAACTACCTAAAATGGAAAACAAGACCACCAAATAAAAGTTAAATAGTATATGTAGTGGACTGCCTAGCGTGTGCTAGATCTAGGAAGTGTGATACTTCCCAGACGATTGTCAATCCACTATTTAAAAAAACTTAATGCCAGAAATTAAAGGAAATCCTACTATATTTAAAATGATTTAGGTATCTCATTCGATCTACAATAAGCAAATTTGTTCACAACAGGCTAAGTTATGAATGAATGTGAAGGTCAAGGTCCCTGTCAAAATACAGGTATTAGTTAGGGTCAGGTTCTGGGCCATTTTGGGTATTGGGTAGAGAGTGGAAGCTTCGTTCTTGGTTTCCAATAAAAAACACAGAAACCAACGTCTGACTAGTATGAATAATGTTGGTTTTGGTTAACCAGTGATGGTCGTAGGTAACTGGCGTCAGTATGGTCGTGGTACATGAAACTCAGTAAAAACTTGGTGGGGTGATAGATCTAAGGCTAGATGAAAATGGAAGGGCAATAGCAAGGTTCGTGTGGGTCTCAAGTATGCACATGAATGATTAAAATATGGGTATGGGCAGTTCAAGGGTGTGGGTGAAGGGATGGTCCAGTTTACATAGAGGTAAATGGCAGGGGAATGGAAATGGGAGCATAAACTAATAACAGAAGTAAAAGAGTCTGCTAAAATGATAATGAACCAATGTTGGTTAACAAAACTTACTGTTTTTACAAGCTTGATGTCTGGTTGGCAATGGTAGGTGATCAAATGGAAGGAACTTGGTGTGGTATTGGTGCTTCCCCAAATGCTCCCATGAAGGAAAATGGCTCTGTGGGTGCTTTTGATGCTGGATATGGATGCTTTGATGCGTGTACAAATGCTGGTTCTACTTGCATGTAGCTCTGTTTTTGTCTCTTGCTCTTAGAAGATGTGCCAACCTCTCAAAAAAATGCCAATCTTAAAATAAGTTTTTTTTTAGGGATTAAATGATAACCGACGACGGTTCTGGGTTGACCAGTAGTGGTTTAGGGTAACCAACCTCGGTTAGGGTGGGATTTCCTAGGTATACTAAACTGGCCAGATCCCCTTAATTTTCTGGGATCTCGTTTGTTTACTCCACAGATTAGAATAAAATCTTCCTTTCTAACGTGCAGGAATGTGGTTAGAGGGAATATAGGCTTTGATTTTAGGGTTTAGGTAGGTCTTAGTTAGTTATGGAAACATACTAAGAATAGGTATTAGGGTGAGGTGGCTAGATGAGGTGTCTAGGTGAGGTGGATATGTGGGCATTATCTCAATTAGGATATTAAAATAATAAATATTATGAGATAATGAATTAATTTAATTAAATTAATATTAGAGTGGGATGAAAGGGACATTGGTTAGGTGAATGTGTTCAAGGTGTTTATTTGATGAGGGACCAAGAGGAGTGTGACCCAATTTTGGTGTCTTCAGTCTTATCTTTGGCTAGAGACAATATAGCACCTTGATCTTTTACGGAGGTTTTATAGGGTAAATATGTTTTTAAACCGTAATCTAATATATAATAGGGTGTAAAGCCTTGAGTGAAAATTGGAGTTAAAGTAAACCTTAGTTGATTAGAAGGTTAACTTGTGGGTAGAAAATTACAAGTAACTCTTCGAAAACTAAATTTATTTGAAGATGTTGACTTTAGAGAACCAGGAAACCGAAATCTTGTCTCGTAATCCATTGTTATGTCTTTTTATGACATTAAGAATAAAAGAAATTTCACATGTATAATCGTGAAATAGAAGATTAACTTGTGGGTAGAAAATTATAAGTAACTCTTTGCAAATGAAATTGATTTGAAAGATGTTGACTTTAGAGAACCCAGGAAACAAAAATTTTCCCCGTAATCCCTAGTTATGTCCTTATATATATATATATATATATATATATATATATACATATACAATTTCGTGTTGTGGGAATGTTGAATCGGGAAATAAAGATACCGTGGTCAAAGAATGTTTAGGGGGAAAAGGTATCTTGAATCTAAACCACCCCCCTTAAATCCTAATATTACTTTCTAGACATCAAGTCAGATTCACTTGAGTTGTAAGGGAAAAATGTAGACATTGAATAAATGTTTGAGAAGAATATACTTAACTTAAGAATAAGATAATTAAGAAATTTTTATGTAATTTGAATTATTCCAAATAACTATGTAAGTTATGGAAATTTCCGTAAAGGATAAAAAGCCAACTTAAAATGATCGAACTATAAATTAAATGTGGAATGAACTTAAGAATCTATAGATGGAAAAAGGATAAATTTTTCCTTGCACAATAATGTTCTTGGAATGTCGATCGTAAGTAATATGCAATTAAAGAAATGATGTGTTGTGGGTTTACCAATCCTGGAGTCCTTTTCTTGTGGTTGGGTCATTGCTAGTATTAACTCATTGGAAAAAATGTGGCATAAACATGTATATGGTGTTGTCATGTGTCTATGTGATTCGATGAATTATGTAAGTGTCATATGTGTTGTTGAGTTTTCCTTACTTGGAGCCCTTGTGGCATTGTGTAGTGAGCAATGTAAGTCAAACAAAAATATCCTGATATTTTATTGTTGTATTTGTGTGCATAAAATGAGGGCATTACACTTGGTATCAGAGCGTAGGTTCATGCTCTCAAACCTCTCAGACATATTAGAGTTGTGATGGTGTTACTGGATGGTGTTGCATGTTGGTGGTGGATAGTGGAAGAGTAATGTGATTTAAGCGTGATGTGAACTATTTCGTAATTGTTGGATTGTTAGCGCACATGTTGTGTATGTCACTTAGTGCATAACAGATGGCATATTGATGTGTTTGAGATGAGAGTATTCTCTCTCTCATTTTCAAGAATTCTATGTGAAATTGAGTGTGAAGCATTGTCTTGTTGTGTGTGTGGAAGAAGTGTGATTGTTGACTGCGGAGTGTTGGATCCTTTTGATATTTGTGATGTGTGGGTGTGTTGATATGTTGTACGACAAGGTTGGTTTGTAATGAACTGAATCTCTTAATGATGTCATTATCATCTTATATAAATGTGTGTGTCCCCATGTTATATGGTAGTTGAATGTATGTTTTAGTTGTGCTCATCATAATTTTAATTCATGTGATATGTAATGATTAATGTCATAAATGTAGGGACATATCGTGGGTATATGATCCCTATCGTATAGTGATTGCACTTGGGGTGCAACATGTGGTGATGTGGTGTGTGGTAAATCATGAATGTAATGTATGTGACATACCCTGTATTGATGCCATGTGTAAGGCGTTATGGTTAATGTGCATAAAACACCATCGTGTTAGTGATGTAGTTGCATGTTATGTTTTGAACCTTGCGCTAACCGACCCTTAGGGAATTCAGTAAAAGCATTTTTTTGGAGTGAGGGGATGTGCACCATGGGCTAGTAACTTAGGCTAACCTTAGGTTCAGTAGATGACGACCCGTGATCCTCCTTCTCTCTCTCTTTGTGGTTGTTGTATGGATATAACCTAAGTATAGTTATGATTGTGTTTAGCCTTATTGAAATGGTGGCGGGATGATTTAGTTAGAGATGATGACAGATGGTACTATTGATATGTTACTTTACGAGCTCAAGCTCGATGTTCCAAGTGCCAGAAACTCGTTGAGTACCCCCTTGGTGGCTAGATAAGACCACATAGTCATCGTAATGTGTATTCATATATGTGCATTTTATTCATAAATTAAACTTTTTATTTTTATTTTTGTAAGGACCAACATTTTTCTTGATTGCAATGTTCTATATTTTGGGCATTTCCTTGGTTTTTGGTACTAACACATAGATTTTTGCACTAACTACGGCTATTTGGCCATTTTTTTTGCTTGGATTTGAATCTTCTTTTAACATTTTAATATTTTACTGCCTTGCCCAAGGCTTATACCTTACCACTTGGCATTTGAATCAGATTTTTATGTTGGTCCTATTGTCGTGATGTGTGGATTAGGGTCATGGGATGCACCATGGAATGCTGGGAACTATGGACCCACTTTGTTGTATGGAGGTATGCCCCAAGGAGTTACAGATAACTAGCGGGCTGTTGAACCACGAGTTATTATGTCACTTGGGTTAGGGGTGTCTAGACTCTATGTGCCTAGGGCTATAGGGAAAGCAAGGCATAAGAGATTGAGGGAGGCATAAGATACTTGAGAGAGGCATAAGAGGTTGAGGGAGACATAAGATACTTAGGGGAGGCATAAGAGATTGAGGGAGGCATAAGAGACTTGAGGGATGCATAAGAGATTGAGGGAGGAATAAGAGACTTTTGAGAGGCATAAGATATTGAGGGAGGAATAAGATGTGTGATGCTTTTGGAGACATAAAGAGTGGTTATGATGTTTTGGTTGTGGTGTTATGATGTATGCATTACTCATGTTAGTTGGATATGTTTTGTGATGTTGTGGATATGGAATTGATTCCCTTTTTGACTCTATGTACATGTAGCTATTTTTTTTCTAAGTTATGTAAAACCTTCATCTGTTGAATTATGGAAATTTCAGGTTATTGTAGTACACTTTTGTTCGAGTATTATATGTCAGTCATAGATGTGTGACAAGAACTATGTTATGTGGACCATGTTTGTTTCTCTTCCATAAATTGGTTAAGCTCTTATGATATGGTACAATCATGAAATTATGTAAAATTATGCTTATGAATCCTTAGTGTTGTGTATGACCTTGGTAGGGTGTTGCGATAACAGTTCACATTAGGCACCCACAAAAATGAATAAACTAAAATTCTACAACAATAAAATCTTAAAAGAACCCGAGTTAAGGATAATGTAAAGGAAAGGAGATTAATTAAATAATGAAACAAGAGAGAACTTCTAATCTTCACAGAAGATTGAAAGTTAAATTATCATCTATTTTTTTAGTCTACCCTATGGTCGTGTTCTAACGAAAAAGATCATATCCTTAGATGGAGTTCTAGTCATTAACGTATTTCTTTGTTTATCACTTTGTTATCCTTGGTGTTGTGTCGCATCGAGGATGACGCTCTTATAAGGAGAGGGAAATGTAGTGGCCAATTGAAAAACATAAAATAATATATAAAAATAGGGGACCTTAGTGTGTAGGCTTGGAGTGGGGGTAACTTTAAGCGACCTGTCCATTTAGGAGGCACTCCAATCAATAAAGTTTTTTAGCGATAAAAGTAATTGTCTTGCAGTTATGTCTGCAAAAAAATGCGGATGAATGCATATGGCAGGGGGAAATTGGAGATGGTTCTTTGACTGGCACTGATCATTGTGGGGAATTTTAAATTTAATATTGAATTCATTACTCCCACCCACCAACACTTACCATTATTTCTACTGGGTGCACATGCCTTATTCCTTCTAGCATTAGATCCCTTGGTGAGATTATTTTTAACTGGAAAGTGGGTGCATGGGAATGCTAGCCACCTTCTAATATGTATTGTTTTTATTATTTCTTGCTTGGTGCATGTTTTAGGAGGATGAAGTGCTAGATTTGTGTTGGCCGTGTGGACTGTCTTGGTTCAGGGTTCTCAACAGATTGACATTTTGTTGGTAAGGTTGGGAAACTTCATGCTAATGCACTTGTGGTATAGAGCCTCTTGCCCTTGCCACATATCCCCATCCTGTATAAAAATGAGATCTTTGGAAATGGGAGTGGACGCTAAGAAAAAAATTAGAATAATAGACAAATTTTGTCAGTTGTTGTAGATGCCCAACAATGTGTGCATGAAAAAGAGAAGGGAAGTGCAAAGATGGAATCATTCTTGGAGAGGTACAAACTTCAAATCTAGGGTATAGACGTCTAGCCAAGCACAAAGGTAGAGGATTTTTTGGTGTTGTGGTTGCAGGTTCTCTAACTGACATTCATACAGAAATAGGATGGCATGCATAAGGCATGTAAAACTGTGCACCAAAATTCATGAAAACAATGTGGCCTCGTGAACATGGGTTGACCTAGAACTGATATGCATATAAGGATCTGTTGAAATGGCCTTGGGGTCATTTTTGTTGTGACTGTTATTTTGAGGAAATGGTCATTGTTTTTTTTGTAAAAACCAGTTTCAACTCACGTGGAGAGAAGCAGACCTGAGATAGAAAGTGGCTCGTGGGGATGTTTTTTTTCTTCCTGACACAACACTGTCCAGTCTCATTCCAGTTAATATAGTGTTTTGAGGAAATCACCTCACTAATTATCACAAATAAATGCCCATTAGAACTGGATTTTTTTGCTCCTGAAACATCTCTGCAACTTTCCATCGGAAATAGTTTCATTCAAATACCTCCTGTAATTTTTACTAGGAGAACTAGTTAGTTCATTTTGATACTAGGAACTTGCTTTAGCATAGACCATATATAGTTGTCAAGGAAAGTTGGAAGGAAAAATTATTCATGGACTTTTTCTATGTAGTGGGTTTCAGATGGATGTTATATGGTGGACTGTACTCTTAGAAATGTACAAAAAATACGGGTGTATCAGAGATTTGCACACCAAGTGTTTGATTAAATTTATGAAGGAACTGTGGTTTTCATGGAGCGCCATGATTGCGGGTTTTTATAAAAGATAATATAGAGGATTTAAGTAAACTATCATTAGCAGATGCTAGAGTGAAAAACGTGTTTGAGACCATTTTTCCAACCTCATCTCCCAGCATGTGTTCAAATATCGGGGCCTTCAGTATAGGGTGCAAGAATCCACAAACGTAGTCAGAGAGTAGATAATTGTAAACCTATGGTCTGTGTGGTGGACATATTGCATGTGTGTATTCAGGAAGTTTAGCTGTAAGGTTGTGGATGTTAGAACCATATGCTTGTGAAGAATGTTTGAAGAGAGGGTTAGAGCTTTGCTAAATGTAGGAAAACCCCACCTGGAGTTCCTCTTCGCCATGCAACCCGTCCAGGTATGGTTCATCTCTCATTATCGTACTTTAGTTTTTCCTTTGCAATAAAATATAATTATAAAAGCTTAAGATTATCATAAGATTTAATTGTTTTATATTAAATTTTTACAAGACAATTAAATTTCGTATCATAACTCACGCAATCAAAATAACTATTTTGTAGTAGACCATGAACTTCAACCCTCATTTTGAGGTGATTTGGAAAAATTTGTGACAAAACTAGTTTGCTATAATACCTCTTTTTATTGACAAGTTGAAGTTGACTTCCTGGTAAAGATGTTGACCATTTCTTTGTTTAAATAGAGAAATTGCAATTTTTGAAGGCGTATAAAATAACCCTAGTAACTTTAGAAAGAAGATGTTAAATTCCATATGTGTACCTGGTTATGTGAGGATTCACTTCAATCCTTGAATCGACCTCGAAGGATCTTCTGTGAGATTTTTTGACACCCTTATAGGAGCCTTATTATATCATTTTTATAGTTGTAGGAAGCTTCTTAAATTAAAAATTTGGGTTTCATATCAACTCGCCGTTTTAATCCTAAACAACAGAAATTTTTATCTGCCTTCGCAAAATTCTAGTATTTTTACTAGACAATTTCTCATAACCTTCAGTTTGGGGAAAAAAACTCTTCTTGATAGTTTGGCAAAGACATTTTTCAGGCCTTCGATCACAGTTTGACAAGGTAAAACTAGACCAATTACGACTTGTCGCTCCAGAAATCATGTCGTTGTTTGAAAACAAATATTCTAGTTCTGAGTTCGGTCAACTCTAATGTCTTATCCTTATATGGGTGAACTTGTAGGAATTTTATCATGGCACGTACATCCATCAAACGTTAGTTTTGGATGTGGTTTACTGAACCCTTAAGCTAACTTTTAATCATTTACAACTGAGGACCTCAGAAATTTGGCCTCCAATCGTAAACCGTTTGCTAGTTCCAAATTTCGTCAGTTCCTATGAACTCTTGGTATATAAGTGTACACGTAGAAATTTAATTGTGGTGTGTTTTCTTATCGGAAGATAATGTTTGAAAATGGATTCTTAGCCTCCGAGCCTATTTTGATTGTCTTTTTTATTAGCAGGAAAATGTAAAAAAAAAAAAGTTGTAGGACCCCTGTCGGGTTGCCAAACTACCATGGGAACTTTTGACACATATAAATAACTATTTGAAACTCTATAGTGTAACTTGTGTGAAATATAAGTTTTGACAAAATGGTCTTTCTCTCTCTTTCCTATCTCCTTCTCTCTCCTTGGGTTATGAAATGAAATGAATACATGTCTCTAAACCTTTTCTTTCGAATGTAAATTGTAATTATTATTATATGTAAATGGGGAAACTGAAAAATGTTAATTATGATAGATTAGGGTGGATGTCATGCTAGTGATTTATCGTTTATTTCATGCGCACATGGTTTTGTAGGATGCAAGAAAGATGATGAAAAGACGATGTGTAATTCATTATTTATTATTGTAATTTTTATAGGTCATTGTAAAATGAATATATATATATATATATAATGTAGTCCCATGCTACAGAAATGTTATATTTGAAATTTGCTAATATGTATGGGATGCTATTTTTAGGGATATATTAGGAAATGTGCGTTTAATCACAGGTTCGATTTGATTCATGGTTGCGTATGGTAAAAGGGATTGATATATATATAGTAAATGAATTTGAAGTTAATATATTGCAGTGCATTTTCGGTGTTTAATAAATGATTAATTAATTACTGTGTTGTATTCTTATCTTTTAAATGTAATAAAGAGATTTAATAAAAAACAGTCAACCCTAGTATAAGATCTGTGCATAACATGTCTTCATGTGTGATCCCTTTTACCATAGAAGAGATTGAAACCATATAATGAACTTAAACTTTACACTCGATGTAACCTCCTAGTTTATGTAAATAAGAGCCCAAGAATGGGTTTATCGTCTTAGTCGGTATGTTTATTGATATCGTCATAAACCTGACCGATAGGAGCGACACAGTCAAACTTTATCTAGAATAAGTAGAGCTAACTCTTCCTTTGCATCCTAGTGGAGTACCTTGTCTTCCAGAGACAGATTTAGAATTAAATTTCTTCTTCGAATGAATTGCTTGTGGGATCCAGATGACATCATGGAGCTAGTGAAATAGCTGTACTATAACTTAAAATTTTGTTAATGAAATCTTTAGATTCTCTCAGCTAAATGTCTTATCTTTGGCTAGCGAAAATATAGTGCCTTGATCTTTTATGGAGGGTTTATAGGGTAAATATGTTTTAAAACCTTAATCTAATCTATAATAGGGTGTAAAGTCCTGAGTGAAAATTGGAACTAAACTAAACCTTAGTTGATTAAGAGGTTTACTTGTGGGTAGAAAAAGGTAACTCCGTACAAAAGAAATTGTTTTGAAACATGTTGACTTTAGAGAATCTAAGAAACCGGAAATTTGGTTATGTAATCCCTTACTATGGCCTTTTATGACAATAAGAATAAAATAAATTTCACTTGTGAAGAACCTTGGGATCTTACCTTGAACACAAATCACTGACGGTTCATGTGTAGTTTATAATACTTCCAATCATGCACTTATTCAAGATGTTAGACAAGTACTTTTGTAACTCTTTTGGTATAAAGTGATGCCAATAATGAGGCCAAAGGGCCACATAAGAGTAAAGCATATAAGAGTAAAAATGAGATTTGGGGTCAGGAATAATGCCACTCTTGGATTCCTTATAACTCAATTAAACATTTTCATGTGTTACAAAGAATAAGAGTTTCCCTTTGGTGAGATAAAATTTTGAGCAGAACACAATATATATATATATATATATATGAAATCTAAATATAATTTCTTGTTGTGGGAATGTTGAATCGGAAAATAAAGATACTGTGATCAAAGAGTGTTTAGGGGAAAAAGGTATCTTGAATCTAAACCACCCCCCTTAAATCCTAATATTGCTTTCTAGAAATCAAGTCAGATGCACTTGAGTTGCCCAGGTAAAATGTAGACATGGAATAAATGTTTGAGATGCATATTATTAACATAAGAACAAGATAATTAAGTACTTTATATGCAATTTGAATTATGTCAAATAAGTATGTAAGTTATGGAAATTTTCGTAAAGGATAAAAAGCTAACTTAAAACAGTTGAACTGTAAATTAAATGTGCATTGAACTTAAGAATCTGTAGGTGGAAAAAGGAGAAAATCATCCTTGCACAAAAATGTTTTTGGAATGGTAATCGTAACTAAGATGCAATTAAGGAAATAATGTGTTGTGGATTTGCCAATCCTTGAGTCCTTTTTTTGTGGTTGGGTCATTGCTAGTATTCATTCATTGGGAAAAGTGTGGCATAAACATGTATATGGTGTTGTCATGTGTCTATGTGATTCGATGAATTATGTAAGTTTCCTATGTGTTGTTGAGTTTTCCTTACTTGGAGCCCTTGTGGCGTTGTGTAGTGAGCAATGTTAGTTAAAAAAATCATGATATTTTACTGTTGTATTTGTGTGTGTAAAATGAGGGCGTTACAAATAGTAGTGTGTGCTAGGAATTGTGTGTCAATTTTTTTTCAATGTTCAACATGTGTCAAGAGTAATATTTATTTCGTACAATATGTTAGAAGTAATACCCATCTCAAGTAATATGCCCCAAGAAGCACATGTATCATAAACAATGTCCTATAAACAATGTTGTAGATGATGTTCTTATAAAAATTAATGTATTGGACACTGTGTAGAAACTAATTCTCTTAGAGAGATTGGTGTATCAAAAAAATTGTGTGTAAGCCCATAATGAATTGGACAACATGTCGAAAATAAAAAACACTAGCCGAAATCCAATAGTCAAACAAGAATGGAAGCATGTAATGAGTAAGTAATAAACAATTATACAAATGCATTAGGATCAACAACAACTAAGTATAAATCTTGTCAAATCAATATATAGAAGTAAACCACGTCATCAATAAATTTAGAACAATGCGAAACATTTCCTCAATAATTCCATTGAACGAATGAGATGTGATGTGTCAATAGGTTATGCCTTAATCTAGAATTAGAGTAGATGTTAAACGAATGTGTATTGTTCTAGGAGTACATCCCATTGATTGCTACATAGAAAAAGCATGTATGCATAGAAGAAGTTATGTAGAAGTGATTATGCCCATAAATGTGTTTAAGGGTACAAGAAGAAGCCTAATTATGATTCTGTCAACATAGGGATAATCATATAGATGTCCTACATATCAAGTTAGAGTTGAGGTAAAGATATAAATATATTATGTAAATGGACCAATAAACACCTTTAATTATGTGTTGGGTTAGGAAATCATTATATTTATAATTGTTTTTGGGCATCTCAATATTCCCTAATTGTGCTCCCATGCAATTGATTGAGTGATTGGTTGCATGGAAATTCAAATAGGGAAAATTGAGTGAACAAAAAGAGACTATAAACAAATATTTTATTTTCATTGTAAAAAAAGAATTGGTCAAATATGCAACTACTTTTTCCTTATGTATTTTTGGACCTTTGTCGTCTAACTCAACTCAATTTATAATTAAAACACAAATACATAAAGGTATTAGGTTGGTTACTTTCTCAAAGATACACTAATATTCCATCATTGGGTAAGGAGAGGCGAGATGCGCAAAAGAGAGGTGGTTGAGAGCAAATGATAGACAGGACTGGTTTAAGCCCAGCTGATGTAGGAGCATCATCTAATTGACATCAAATATGGGAATTTATCACTTGTAATGAGTGTAATGAGTGTGTTAGAGAGAGAGAGAGAGAGAGAGAGAGAGAGAGAGAGAGAGAGAGAGAGAGAGAGAGAGAGAGATGTCTAGTGGTGTGAAATTGAAATTATGACTTTCCCTCCAAAATTTGCATTTCAAATCTTAAGGGCATGTAAGAGGATAAAATGGGCTTACTAAGGTAATGAAAGGATGCTATTAAGTATGTAAAGGTTGCTATGAGTCCTAGTATGAGTCATAAATTGTAAATGAGAGTTTCAGTAGCAAAAAAGGTGGTAATGTACTTCTAGTGTGTGTAAAAGGGAATATGAAGTGTTATAGAGGGTTAGTTAGGTTAGAAATGGAGTGGAAAAGGTAATAAATGATGATGTATTCAAGATATAAGAGTTAGTTAGTGAGGGAGAGCGAGGGAGATATTTCCTCTAGATGGAGAAAAGGAAGACAAGAGGAGTAAAATTTTGTAAAATATATATGAGTAATGGAGAAGATACCATGTTTTGGAAGTCATTGTGAACTATTTTGGCATCTTGTGAAGTTGTCTTTATTTATTTTTCATTGATGAAGTTAATCATGCATTAATTATTGTAAGAGGATCTGTGTATGCATGGCTTTCATGATGGTGTCATGAAATTTCATACCAAGAAACCATTTAGATTGAGAATGCTCAGAATGCAAACTGAGACTGTGTGACTTTATTCTAGTAGGATTTTGGATGAGCTATTTTGATAACTCGTGGTAAAATATTATTCTTGACAAGTTCATGATGTGACACTGGTTTTATAATCATTTCAAAGGTTGATATGAATTACTTTTCCTTGATGAGTAAATTAACAAATGCATGTAAGAAACTGTCACTGTGCACTTATAGTTTTGGGTGACTCTTGATCCTATATATTTTCATTGATGCTAGATATGCATATTATTTGGGTGATTGATGTTATTTTATAAGAAAATTAAAATCGATTCATAAGAAGTCTGATTTCCCCAAGGGATTAGGACTAACTTGCTTGTGAAGAAACTTTGGTAGACTGGTAAACTACCCTCTATAGGTTAGGGAGTTAGAAATTAGAGTCCTTCAAGGTTACATGCTCCAAAATACAATTACTGGTGAGATTCCATTTTACAAAACCTTGAGATGAAGCTTCATAACAAATTTGGAATCTTGAAAATTTAATCATAAAAATTTATTAGAATATTTCATCTTCTCGGGTTACTCAAGCATGTATAGTCAGATTAGAGCTAGGGTTTGATTGTTGAGGCTCCAAAACACCATAGTTATCTCTAAAACTTTCAAGATATTGTGGAAAATATTCAATCTTGGACATGTCGAAGTAATTTCATATTTTTAAGGGTTTGTTTTAAATATTTTGTTAACAGTGTGGTCTTGAGGGATTAAACACAGTCATCCACCTAGTTCAAAGGATGATTTTACAAAGGAACTAGTCATTAGGCTTAGAGTCAGGAGATGAAATTTTTAAGGAAGGTAAAATGCCTTAATGAGTATCAAGAAGTGTTGTCACTTTGTCTTGGAACATCCTTCCCATTGAGTTATAGCTTGCAAAAGATTGTACTAGACCTAATTAAGGGTTTAGAAGACAAATGCAAAATAAGAGCTCCAAGAAGTTGTACAAAGATCTGACCCTTGAAATTTCATAAGAAATTTGGGGGTATGTAAATACAAATCTGAAAGTTATTAGTACTCTATGGGTAGAGTTAGTTCCCCCCGGACACAAGTGAAGTAATAAATTGGTCTTGAGAAGACCTATAAAACAATCCAAAAGATGGCGAGGGAAAAGATGAACTATAGTTCCTTTTGAAATCAAACCAATAGTTGGTCTAACACTTGTGGAAGAGGTGTAATAGGGAAGATGTAATGAGAGCACTAAGGAAAGATAATTAGGCCAAAAATTTCTTGAGTTGAGTCAAGAAGCTTGTGAAGAGATTGAAGAGATGATTAGGAAAAGGCAAGTAAATGCGAGGTTTCTTGATGGATCACCTATTTAATGATTGAATGCACATTGTGTATGGTGCTAGGAAAGTGTGATGCAGAGGAGGATGTTTGGATAAATCCCTTAGGGAAAGTAAGTCATAAAATTGCAAGATTTGCCATATTTATGCATGAATAAGTTCCTCATAGTGTAGAGTTTGTAAAAGTTATTGATCACTCTTCTTAAATAACTTGAAATAATGATGAAGAGTTGAAGTTGACAGCATAACTAATAGTGAGGTAAATTTATGATTAGTAGTAACAATTATGTGTTATGTATTGTTGGAAATCACTAACTTAATATTATTTCATGAACATGAAGAGAGAGAAGAGGGTGGAGTAGCTAGCAGGAATGTTGATCTCCCTGCGGAGGATCCCATACGTATTCATTGTACTTAAATTCATATATGTAATTTAGTTTTTGTTTAATTGTGTGTATATTAACTCTTTACTTTGACAGTGTGTGTAGGATGATGAAATTACCTTGAGTCAGCTTCTACAGAGAAAAAGAGACTCGCTGGGTAGAAGGAAACATGACAAGGTAACAAACACTTGGCATTGGTTTGACAATTGTATGTTGTTTTATTTAGTTTATATTTCATTTGACATGTTATCTCGTTTGTTGCAGGTTAGCATTATCGATGAGACGTTCCCTTCTTATTCTACCTTCAGTCTCTATATTATTGGAGAGATTGTTGTACGAGAGGTAAGAGAGGCCGAATAGAAGATTGGCAGAAATGCAACTTCCTCGCCAGTTGCGGAGATTGAGGATGATGAAGAGAAGCATAAGGAGAGGGGCACGGGCGATGGTGCCGAGGATATGAGAGAGGACGCATCCATAATGAAATTTTGGACACATAGGGATGTGTCATGATGGTTTTTGGCATCATCTATCTTTTTCTTACTTCAACATAATTCTTGGTTACATATTAAAATAAATCCAAGCCTTTTTTCCCTTTTCTTTCACCATGCTTGCATGTTTACAGGAATTCAAATGATTTATACTCTTGTACTAATTATATACACCATGGGGCCCAATACTTGTGCAGAGGTATTTCACATATCTATGACAACACTTGGAAAATATATACATAGGGCATGTGTGTGTGTGTGTCTATATATATATATCAATTTCGAGGCGTTATTAAAATGCCATTATTTATCATTACAGAGGCTTATAGAAGGGAGTTTTCTCTCAAGTGGCCAATGAATTTTTCAAATCCAAGCAGGTTGTGGATTAAAAACACTAGTGGATGGGGAAAATTTGTTATGGATGATGGTGTCTAACTACATGCAATCTAACTTGAATTTTCAATTGAAAAAGGGATTGAATTCCAAACTTGTTTGATGTGATTTTGAGGGGAGCCATGATGAAGAATTGGAGTGTTCAGGATACACTTCTTGAAGATACAATGAAGTCCTTAACATAATTTAGACCATGTGTGTTAGATAGTTGAATTGTAATAAGGCGAGTGATGTATGACTAGACCACATGGGACATTCATGCATATGATAAATGGTATTCTTAACTAAATTATTTTAATGTATCTTGATGAAATCATAATATTTTATGTTATTTACATGAGATGTGATGGAGGAGCATATGGGCTTGCAAGGAATCCTACATCAACATGTTTCTCTAAAGTTTAGTTGAATAAAGACTTATGCAATTTCGGGCCACCCTATAAGCATGCCCTAGTATTACAATGCAACTCAAGTCTTACATAAGCCTTTTTTTCTTGCAAAAACTACCACGAAGTGTACTGTATTTCTTCCCAAACCTTTTCATGCTGCACTTTTTGATGGTGTGATACTTTATGAGTCATTGCATGTCCCGTGAGACCATTATCCTTTAGAGCTTGATCTACTGCACTAGATTGCATGGAAAGCTATCTACAAATGATTTGAGAAGATTAATGGGGATTAGGGGTATGTTCAGGAATCTTTTTAAGGTATCTTTACTTGAAAAGGTATAATTTTCCTCTTGCTTGATGTATAGTATAATTTTATAAATAGAAAGGAGCACAAGCATAAAAGACATCAACTCATCTTAAAGATAACTTATTAGAAGCATATATATATATATATATATATATATATATATATATATATAAAATTTATTAACATCCATAAAAAAATGCATTAGAAATCATGGTTTTGTAGAATTTTGAACGATGCATCCCTAGTAAAGATGCCCTTATTGGTATTGTATGAGACAACAATTTTATCTTCCCTACATGTAGTCATGTCGCTTTACCCAATATCAAGGAAATATCCCTAATATCAGGAAATATCCAATATGCAATGCATAAGGGTTTTCCAGAACATGTCGGGAACTATGTCATATTAAAAAATAAGGACATCTAGATGTGATTCAAACTCAAAAAGCTATGATGCCAAAAAATAAAAATAGTTATACCATTGAAACAAAATAATGATAAATTTGGGTATCAAAACCTTCCAATAATAAAAGAATGAGATTAAGCATTTTTTTAATAAATTTTATTTAATTTTATACTATATTTTCTTTGTACTAGTAAAAAACAATTAAATTAGTTTTCAAAGAATGAATTTTTTAGTAGTAAGTTTTCTAGGTATCAACCAGTGGGAATTATGTTGTTGTTTTATGTTACAGAGATTTGTTCCTTTGTTCTTTGCATCATAGAATTTAACTATCTTAACATGCACATACATTTGTAACAGTAATAAGAAACTGTGCAAATAACCCAAAAACAAAAACCCTTTCTTATATTATTGTTGGTAATAGAAATATAGTAAGTGAGACAGTTATTAAGAATCCTTATAACTTATTGGGTGTATGCACATGATTTGAGTATCCTTATAATTTATTGTGCAGGTTTCATGGATTATTGAGGTTGGGCGAGGTAAGGTTTTTTCCAGTAACAGTAGGAGCACTGTAGTTAGTATGCGTGGAGACAGCGAACCAGCATTGAGCAATGCAGTTTCCCTTGGCACAGTATGAGGTTGTGCTTCCGCACCAGTTGAACTTGCTGCAGCATCGTCCGCTGTTGCAGAACAGGTTTTCACTGGGACTGCATGTCGGATCCGCCATTACAATCTCCATCTCCTTCGCCACAAATATTAACACAATTACTAACAGTACTGTACTCACGCTGAACTTGTTTCCAGCCATCTTCTCTTCTGCACGTGACAAAACAACAAACTCACTCAATATATATGTTTGCATTCAAATTGAAAACAAAAACTAGAAGCCCTAAATTATTTATACCGAGAGCGCTGCTTGTTGCTCCTATGTTGGATTGGTATTAGGTCACGGCCATGAAATATATTTAAACTACTCAAAACAGTTGGGTGGTTATTTTTTTTATACAAACTCATAACTAATTTTTATTTGATTCTATTTTTTTTTATTTTTACTGTTATATACAACCAAATGGGTTGTAGTTTAATGACGTGTATGATAGTGTTAAAAGTGGCATCTAACCATTCACTAAGGGGTACTAAGGGATACCATTTGAAAATACTTTGCATGGCTAAGTTAGGTTATTTATTACAAATATATATGAATAATATTATAATTATATTTTTTATCCATTCTCGTAATAAAAATAATAAATTACACTAGCCATTTTTTATTTGTTTTTGAAAAAGCCTATTATTCTTTGAAAAAATAAGACTTTGTGAATTATTTCTATCACATTTCACAAAGAAAATTATAGATGAACTCAAAAACTAAATTCATTATTCAAAATTTCATGAAATGAAGGGCCCTTGGTCTATTGGTGTTGATGTATGGCTTTCAATGAGCCCACCAAGGATCAAGTCTTGCTGAGTACAAGGCTGGGAGACACCCAACACAGAGAGTCAAATGGTTAAAACCAGGATTGTGGCTTGGGTGATTTTGACGACATGGATGCCCCTTACTCGTAGTTGCTTAGCTGGAAGTGACCACTGGTTTAGTTTATTCGCTTACTTTGCATTGTTGAATCTATATGTTCCCTTAAGAACTTAGGGAGAGAGTCGCTCAATAAAAAAACATTATAGATAAAATTCCATTTTAGCTCCTTAAAAATAAATAACCTTTAATAAATGCAAATAATCCACAACCAACCTTTAATAAAATAAACCAATGTGAGATGATCTATATTATCTCCAAGCTCAACTTAAATTGTGAAGTAGCCACAAATTTAAAATGAATAATATATATAATAAAGTTTCCATATAAAATTATAATGATGGACAATATAGACTAACCTTGACTTTAGAGTCCATTATTGAAATTATATAATTATTCATTAAAAAAACTAGTGGTATGGAAATAGACCATCAAACATCATGTTAGCTTGTAGGTGTAGGAGAAGCTTACAAAAATATCACTATAACTTTTAAAAACACATAGTTATTTAAGCAGAAAGCATGAAGAGAGTAGGAGGAGGGTCTCTGTCATCCGGCTTCCCCCAACCACCATCTAGCAAGTCAAGCCCCTTGAGGATGAGTTTCTAACTAATGGCTATGTGCTATGTAGCTTCAATGGTGTCTTCATTTTCTTGTTCTGGGCCCTGGGTTAGAGAAATGGACAGGGCCAACTGAGAGACCTTTTATGTAGATCAATAAAGCAGAGCCCAATTGTTTTGCATTTTGATGACTGTAAGCACCACCCCCTATACTGAGGTTGTGCAAGAGAGAAGTGGTGAAGAAGAGAGCCCCACATTGAGCTTTTACGAGACCAATGTCAAGACCTACTATGGCGGTGCTCCCACCTCTTAATGAGGGATCACGAGAAGCATATAAGGTAGGACCTACATAATGGTATAAAGAAAACTGCCCCAATGATCAAGAAGGGTCTTGTAACGCCCACAATTTTGACATTCAAAAACCACATTAAACCTTAAATAATTATCTAGAAAGTTGCGGCAATTTTTTTTGTTTTAAAGAAGTCGCAAGGTTACTAAACCCTATAATATGTTTAATTAATTCCAATCAAAAATGTGTTACATTACAATAGATGGATCAGGTTTAGATTAATAATTAAATATTCTTAATCCATTTCTAATGTCAATTTAATTACAATCCACTAGAAAGGTGAAAATTAATTCTTTTACTTGGTTAAATAGGTTTCCCCTTCTTAAGATTAATATTCAAACCCACCATATATTAAACCCTTAATCTTTAGTTACCTTAGTTCCTTTAAATTACTATCTTTAATGTTTTCATTAAATCACTTACTAAAAACATACTAGAAGAGTTACATAATCTAACTTAACATACACTAGGGTATTAAGTGGTACCATTCACCCATTTTCACATACATTTAAATTATTTAAATGCCCATTATATATATATATATATATATATATATATATATATCCATATATATCCATTCTTACCTAACAATTGTAGAGATTGATTCCTAACCCTTGGATCAAATCAATTGTGGCCACTAGATCCTAAAGTTCTAAGCTAACCCTAATTATCCTTATGGAATTTTATTAAATCTTTTTTCTTTGCCCTAGTCTCCTCATTTGGTCTCTTTTATTTTCTTTAGATTTGCAGTTTGGAGGAGTGGAATCCATGAAAGTCAAAAAGGGAAGAATCCATGGAGGGATTCATTTCGATGCAATCCTAATTTAGTTTATGGATTTGTTATATGGATGTCTTCTAATTGTCGATTGTAGAGGTTTTCACCTTAAATATGGAGTAGCTCATTAACTTAATTCCATTTTTGAGTTCTCTATTTGGGAAAAACCCTCTTTCCAATTAATCTATGAGATTTAATACATTTACATTCTCATTCAAAGATTTACATACTTCAACAATGAGTTTGTTCCCATATAATTTGTTGGTAGTTTTCCTTTTTACATTTTATAGGCTCAAATTTTAGTGAAATCAAGTTAAAATTTGCACAGTCGTAATTTTTTTTAATTTTTCCACCAACAGTGATGAAACCACTGCCCAAAGCAGGCCGATGATCCTGCGACCGCGCCCTACCTGAGTGATGATTTATAAACTGCCACCTTGCTTGGGTGGTAGTTCAAAGACCACTGATCTTATTAGGATGGCGGTTCAGAGACCACCACTATACGCATGGCGGCGGTCCTATTCTTTGAAAACAAAACCATCAATTCTTCAATTTTTCCAAAAACATATTTTACTAGAGTGATTTACAGTTTATCCTTATCTTAAATTTATGTTCCTAAAGTATCTAGTTGAAAAGTTAAACCATTTATTCATTCCATGTTTTAAATTATTAAATTCAAAGGTTTTTTATTTCAGTAGTAACAAGAAAACAACTACAAGAATATTTTCCAAAAAAAAAAATTTCAAACTTAAATGAAGAAATGGAACTTAATCTATTTCTAAGTATCATTGTTTTTCGTTCCACAACAAGATTGTAATTTTTCAATAAGTAACTCATTATAATTTAGTGCATCCTTCCATTTCAACTACAACCATTTATTCAAGGAAAGCACAAACAACTATTATACATTTAAGATTTACTAAGAATACATTCTCAATGATTTACAACTTCTAAGTTTTCCCTTCATTCTTTTAATAATACAACTCCTACAAATAACAATGAACTTTCTTTTTCTTTGAGCATAGTTCATTCCTTATAGTGCAAAGAGATTTCTTTCCAAAAATCCATTACAACTTAATAAATGAAATATACAATACAAATTTTCTTTTAAATGAAAGACTACTAGCCTTCCACCTTAAGTGGGAATTACATGAAAGGTTTGTACAATGAATGATTTCTTTTTAACTTCAACAAATGTTCCAAGTCCCAAATCTTCAACAAGAGCTCCACCATTTCTTCACTTCAATCACAAAAACAAAAATGGGGGAGAGATAACACTCTCCACCCAAGGAATAATCCAATGAGTAGAAGAAGCTATCCTCCTCATTGCCCCTTGAGCCCCAACCAAAATTCAATAAGGGATGGATACAACTCATGGTAACTAACAAAATGCTTCCACATCACAATACAAAATTTTACAACCATTTAAAACACATTCAAACACAAGATACAATCATAAGAATGAAACTATCAAAATACACAAGGCTTGCAAATGCAAAGTCAATGGAGCAAGGATCTATGGGGAGATCACTTATGCCTCCCAATGGGATTTGGTTCCCACCTTAAAACCCTCCAAAACACAACTTGAAACCCCTACACAACTCTTATTCCTCCCTCAAGATCCTCTTATGCCTCCCACATTCTCTTATGACTCCCTACAATCTCTTATGTCTCCCTCAAAAGAACCAAGTAACAAAAGCAAGCATTTTATTATCAAAGGTGGGGCACCCAAACCAACTCCCTCCCAAAAAATGAAACAAACTGTTATGCCTCCCTACAATATAAAATCCCCATAGCCTTATCCTACATCATACTTAGGCATTCTACCCAAGATCCCAACAAGCACACAAACTATTCACTTACATGCAATACACACATATAAAAAGAACAAGTAAAAATATTGTAGCTCCTACCTTTCCATAGTAAGAACTTGATCAAAGAATCACACTCCAAGCTCCTTCAAGCTCCAAGACTTCAACAAGAACTCCAAAAACTCTCTAACTCTAAAAATACAAGTGCCCCATCAAATGAAGTAACCCCCAAACAAACAAATAAACTTGCATATAAATAAAAAAGAGAAGAGGAGGGTGAGGTGGCTCCTTGTAGGATGCCACATCACTTATCCTCAACTCCACCTCACAAGTCGAACCTCAACCCTAAGGCACAATAAATTGGTGGTTGAGAGAAATGACAAGTCTCTTACACACTCAACACAACCCCACACCCCTTAAGGAGAAAATTTAAAACCCATGTAAGAGAAGTGCAATAAATGTCACTTTTTACCTTATAAAACACATAATGGGATCTATTTTTGACCCCCCAACCCATAGGTATAGGTGGTATATGAAATTAAGAGGTGTGGGACCATAAGCCTCCAAAAACGACCCTTAAGCCCAAATCCAAATTTCCCAAGTAAGGAAGGTTTTATAACACTCAAAGTCACATACACTCCACTTAAATCGCAAGATCCAAAGGACCAACTACTCTAATAAATGGACCCTTTTTCGCATCCCCAATGATTAATCTTAATTAAGGAAAATTAATCAACAATGATTAAATGAATTACATCACAAAATAAATCACATACTCCAAAGTAAATAGAAGAAAAGGAAAAGAATTACACAAAAAGCCCATGGTCACATTTGGAATTCATCCCCCTCATGGGGACCCCCTAATAACTAATAACAAAACCTAACACATTACACAAGTTGTGATGGTGACTGTCATTGTATCCATCCAGTATTCTATTGTGGTTGGTCTCCTAACCCCCTTTTGATTATTGTGATATAATTACCTACGAAATCACACAATACCTCCTTCGGCCTCGTGGCCGCATCAAATATATCAAAGATAATATATACACACATCCATAAATAAACATCCACATATAACTAAATCATCATCCAACCTAAACAATGCTATCATTTTTCTATAATTTCAACAACATCTCAATTCTACCATTTCATCGATATTAGCGAGATCACGAGATTAGTTCAAACGCTAAATCATAGTCAACATGACGAAAATTCTGAATGTCAGTACATATATATGCTAACAACACATCATCATCATAAATATAAAAATATCTCTCTATGTCTCTAATAATCCACACAAATCATACTATGAATCACAATCCATCAATAGTTAGAATATCTTTATCATCTAACATCATGCTAAGCCAAAATGATATGATAATATCCATGTCTATAGTCAACAGTAATCGAAATCAAAATATAATAAGTGTTGAAGAGGAGTGGGCACTACAGGTCTATAGATGGGAAACTTGTAAAGTCGCATTCCACAAATGCATTTGTATTTGTAAAAAGACATTGCAAATAATCATAGCTTTTTCATAAGCTTCAAATTTGTAATCAATGCTAGTATGTGGAAAAAACTAATTTTATCTCTTTTTATGAATGAAAAAGAGAATTTCCACTCTAAAATCATGTCAAATCTAGGTAAATGCCATAGGGATGGTAGGCTAATCTCCTAGAAGGATGTGTTGCCAGTGAAAAACCTCTGGTCTATAAGATTTGAAAAATAATGAATCTAGGACTGAACATTTTAATTTTTTTGGCATAACCAGATAAGGTGTATGAGGGCTCCAATACATCCCCCAAAAGGACATTGTGGTTGTGGGAATCCTAAAGTAAATATTTACCATTAAAATTCTATTTACTATATAATTATTTAAATGTGTTTATGTAAACTTTAGATTATTAATATGTGATGTTTAATTTTATTTTTTATTGTTGAAGGTCCAAATATTTGCTAGGGCCTTCTTTAGCTTAGTGCTAAGGTTTGAAGAGTATCCATTCTACCAAAATCACTCAAGTCACAATCTTGGTTTCATCCATTTTTAGTACACGGTCCATTACATTCAACAAAATCTACCATGATATATGTTTTAATACCAAAATAAACGTGAAAATAAAATCTTGTATAATATTTAAAATCCCCCATTTTTTACAAATTAAATATTATATTATAACGATTTTTTTTGTATGGGAGATCTTGTTCACTTTTTAGAGGAGCATATTCACATGAAAAATTGCATTCCTAAGAATTTTTTTTTGTTCATCTAAAAATTGTTTCTGTTTCACATATGACATTCTTCTTCTACTATTCCTCTGATATAACTAGCAATCGCACCAAAGAGGTGCAATAGAAACATTGATAGCGAGTGGGGGAAGATAATTGAGTTGTGTAATTTATAACAATGAATACTGACATTATTTAATAAAAATTAGCAAACCAATAAATCCAAGTCCTCTTGTATACTCCATGTGAAGGAGAGATTTACCCAATGAAGAGGTTAGTGATGGACATAGTGTTACAGTTGGTTAAAACATTGCATGCCAATTGCCACTTGATGGAACACCTAATTTGAAAACAAAGAGTAGGCATAGATATTTAGTGTATGAGACCCGTGATTCAGAATCAAGCTTCCAGCGTAGATTGGCAGTGTCCAATCATAGGTGTCAGTGATATGTTATTTGGGTGTCATTAAAGTGGCATCTTGACCAAGAGGCTGCAAAAGACTGTTTGTAAGAATATCTAGAAAGTGAAAACATGATAATAGGTGTGCTTGCAACTGCTGTGATAAAGCCTCTAGGGTAATCAATACATGTTTAGTGAAATAATGTCAACAAACAATAATCACTTCTATATGGTATACAGGAAGTAAGTAATTTTAAAGTAATAACATAATTATTTTAGAATCAATTCTAGATGCAATTATACATTAAAACTAATGCAAACAATTATGCAGCATGGTAGCCATATTGGTTGATTTGAGGACTCTTGTTAATCAAATAATAGTAAAATCATGTGAGATTTTCTGCATGATTGGACAAATTCAATCTTTTAAATAGAGTAATATGAGTAATGCACAAATCATGTGCATGACGCATGATGGAAGGTCCTTTTGATAGCAAAATAGGTAATACGACCAGGTATAAACACAAACTTAAGTCATGGTGGTTGGATAGTTTTATTATAGTGTGCAGGAAATAACTGAGAGTTGTACACCCATAAAGATAGAGACATGAAAGTGGTATGGACCAAGTTTGAGGACACAGACACACACAGATACACAGCAATTAGTGAACTTGTTGTTATCACTACCGAGCACTATGAATAGATTTGTTTTCCCAGCTCGAGGTCAAGTCTTCAGGAATGCTTGATGTGTTGATAAAATATCTGCACGGGGTCTTGATGAGCTCTTCCGAGTCCATACGATGCACGTACTAGAGCTAGGGCAGCGTTGACACAAATGGAATTTGAGTTTTTAAATGGTGTCATGTGCTTTCCATGAACGATTGTTAAGAAGTGAAGTTGGTGATAATTTCCACTCCTTCCAACCACTAGATCTAGGGCCTATAGACCGGTCATCATGCTCGCCATGGAAATCGATATTGTATTGAGAGAGCTAGTTTGATTATCTATGGATGTAGAGGGATCCTCAGCAGGTACATTGCTCTGATGGTCTCACTGATCTAGACTTTCTGATAAGTTGCCAGAAAAACCTCTATTTTGAAGAGATTTGTAATATACGGTAAGCTGACATAAAGGTCTTCCCGTTGCACACTGCATCATATTAAGTATCCAAGCACCATAGAATGTAATAATAAAAAATAAAGACAAGATATTTACACAAGTTTTGCAAGCAAGTTATATACGAATTTATCGAACATGCTACTCCTTTTTATTCGTACTCGCTAGAATCCTAGAAGTAGCTAGGATGAATTATGGCACCGCCTTATAGGTAGAGAATGATAGAAATACATGGTTGAGTCCAAAATATGATGAGTTTGGATCTTCCTCTAGAGGACTCATTTATGGTGTCTGTTACTTTTGTTTTGTTATTATCTGAAGAAGTAATCTCATGTTAAATACCTAATGGTCCTAGATCATCCCTTATAGGCTTTAGAATTAAGGTGTACTGCAAATAGGCGTGCTTGGTTGATTTTCTCACACACCCACATATGGGGTTGATTTATTTGACAGCCAGGTGTATGCCCGGTCAACAATATGTAGATGACAGTCATGTTGTAAATATTGCCCTTGTAAATTATTTAAAATAATGTGTTGGATCTTTTACTGTTACTCAAGACTGGTAAGTCAGATTGAGGGCTGTATACCTAGTTTAATTATTTTTATATATGGGGTTGTACATGATAGAATTATGCTATAATTTGAAGGATGACAGTGCGTTATGTTAAAAGATTGGCAAGTTGCATGTGACAGTTATTGTCCCATATGTGCAAGTATTGTGTCATGGCTAAAATTGTGAAAAATGTCTAAATGACCAGGTCAAATTTAACTTTTTGCACCCCACCAATAAATAGGTGCTTCAAACCTAGTTGACACCGACTTGTTCAAATGGAGTGGGACATTGGGATGATGGTGAGGGTTGCGAGGGTGTTCAATGTGCTAGCGTAGATGAAACTGATACGATGTTGCTATCTTTTGTTTAGCATTTTATCCCTTTTTTTTTGTTCTATGTGCATTTTAAATTCAGAGCAAATCTAGTTTTATGACCATGTCAATGAAAAAGAGACCTAATCGGGGGGGGAGAGAGAAGCTACTTGTTGAACATTCTTTTGAACCTATGAGTTAAAATACTAAGTGAAAAAAATAGATCATGTAGAAGGGGCAGTTACAAATCGTGCGAACAAAAATAGGCGGAGTTCGAGTCCCTCTAATGGTCTTGAGAAGAGGCTAAGGTGATTATATGCATATTGGCTCAAGTCGATAAAGGCTAGTAAATCCCCTCATTGATGATGTTAAAAAATAATAGTAGTGTACGGTCATGTGCGAGCCTTAAAATTGGCGGTGAAATGGAATGAATGATTAGACGGTTTTTTGTGACGGTTCTGTTTAGCGCAGTTCCCCTCACGTAATGTTAACTTCTGTTTCACCATGAGTTAGACGCGAATTTCATAATGCACTCATATTTTTGTGATCCGTGGTGAAAAAAAAAAAGGTTTAGCATCCATGGAGGCCTAAACTGTAACTTTCCAGTGCAGAAGGATAGAGGGAAAGAAAAATGAGGAGAAGAAGTGTCAGAGTGATGCTAAAGACAGAACAAACCAGAAAATAAAGAAACCGTCTATTTTCTTAGCAGCTACGAGCTACGAGTAGGTGATCAACTAATTCATGTAGCTAGGTTGGACAATCAGTCAAGCTTCAGGGGGTTGTAAATCCCTTTACTCTTCATTTGCCATATCAATTGCCTCACTAACATTAGGGGTTGACTGACTCATAATAGGTTAATTATGGATGCACTTTTCTCAACTTGGAGAAGAAAGAAGCACTTGGTAACATCCTTATGGGGTTGCGTGACTCACTAAATATAGTATATTTATTGAAATATAATGTTTTGTTTTAGTGGGTTTTCTTCCCCTTGAGATTTTACCACTTAATTAACAAACTCTTTTGTGGATGGTTCATATGTTGTTTGATGTTAATTAAAAAATTCATAATGATTAATGGATGTTGTATGGATGCATTGAATGTAATAAGAAATTAAGATAAATAAAGTAAAAGTTTAAGAAGATTGATTTTGCCCCCTCTCAGTCACTCTACTTATAACAATTGGTATCATAACAAGGTCCTTGTGAAGCAAGTCTAACAAATTGGAGGAGATCATTGAAGGGAAGGTATGGTAGGAAATTTAGTTCAAGATGAATTTACACTTTTTATCATATTGAGAGCATGCTTAAAACCCTTTGGGTTTGATATATGAGAATCATATCTTGGTGTTTTCAATCTTATTCATATGTTTCCAATTGATACAACTGATGGAGATAAGAAATCATGCCTTTATACAGATCTTGAAGTATGTGATTTAGAAAGTGATGATGATGGTGTCTCTTTTGACACATTACTCATGGCTATGGAAGATGGAAGTAGTTAAAAGGAAGAACCAAGTTGATATGGATGATTTAGATGAACAAGAAGAATAAATTGACTTCAAGGTTGAATATGATAGTTCCCTAGAGAATCTAAAGCTTCAAAAGAATAAGAATCAAAAGTTGAAAGAAACACTTAAGGAGCATGAATTTAAAATTAGTCTTCTAGAATAGAAACTGAATAAGGATGGAAAAGAGTATGAAGAAATCAACAAAGGTCTTGAACATCAGCTTGAGAAGACCACATCAAGCCTAGAAGCAAGAGAGGAGGATTGTGCCAAGATGAATACAGAGATGAAGACCTAAAAAGAATAGTTTGAACTAGCCTCAAACAAACTAGAGATGTATCAAATACTTGAGAAGAGCACCGGTGATCTTGATGATTTGTTGAATAGTCAAAGACCATCCTCTGACAAATCCGGTTTGGGTTTTAAGAAAGATTCAAAGGAGGAAGTAAAATATGGTGGATCGAGTCAAGGACCTACTAAATCCAAGGAGAATGTCAAGGATCATAAGAATTTAATGAGAAAACCTAATGTAATGAAGTTCTCAAGTAAGTTCAATGATTATTGTTATTCATGTAACATCTTTGGTCATAGAGCTAGGTAATGTAGAAGGAAAATCAAGAATGATGATGAATGGAGAGATAATAGAAATGACTGAGTCAAGAATACATTACATTACTATAATTGTACCATGAGAAGGGAATCACATTTCTAGATAATGTCTTCATGAACCACCTAGACAGAGTTAGATAAATGAAGCATCTAGAGGGAAGAATCCTGTCATGTGTGTTTCAATTGTAACTATGATGGGGATAATTACTAGATACTGTTATCATGGAGGAAGCCATGGCTATGAAAAGATGAATATGGAGAGATGTCTACCCTATGTTTAGGTAAGAATCCTATTGGTTTCTTCAAGCTTGAGAACAAGAAGATTTGGGAATATTGCAAAATATTATAAATAGGAAGAAGAATAGCTAGTGAAGAAGGCATCTTGAAACCAGGTCATACAGACTGTTGAGAAGGAGACAGATCAAGAAGTTTGAAGCTAACAAAGGAAGAACCTCAAAATATGTGTCTTCTGCTAACCATTGAGAATGGGCCTACTGATTGAAGAAAAGGAGATGTGTTTGAAAAGGTTCAAGAACCTAAAGAATCAGAATGAGAAGATACTTGTAAAACTTGAAAAATAAATCAAGAAGAGGAAAAGGACCTCAAAGATTAACTGCAAGTTAGATGAAAATAAGGTGGAGTCTTTGGGCTCATTTTATGACTTCATACTATTCTAGTTCCCTAAGAAGCATGAGGTTTATTCATTAGGAATATTGAAGACATTCATTAATAAAATAAGCATAGGTATGCTCTAACCATAAATCTACAAGGTATGTGTGTTACTTATGGATTCATTGTTGCTGTGTATGGAATGTCAATGGAGGATTGGTATATGTATAAGCTTGGATTTTTTGTTAGTGTTTGTATGAATACCCATAAGGAGTAAGAAGGTCGTCATGAAATATTCATGGATTCATATGATCTTAAGTAAGACATCAAAGGAGTAAGATATGTACTTGGTGCCTGATGTGTTCTAAAAGTTGCATTGAAGTTGTAGGTGTGGTCTTAAGGTGTGAATATGTTTGGTAGAAGTTCAAAAGATATGGTTATGGTATTTTTATGCCTTGAAGGGACTATGAGGGATTGTAAGGAGTTTTACATTAAAATCATAACAAAAGATGTTACTTAAGTTCATCATTCAGATCTGTGAGTTATGCTTTGTTCTATCTTGACCCAACTCATGAGTTATGTTTTCTGTGTAGAACATCAAGAGGGTTACAAAAATTTTGAACACAAGTGTGTAAAAGTAAAATCAAGATAGACATAATAGTTATGTAAAGTGTACATTGTTCAATAAAGGTTGGAAATACATTGGGCACAGTTCTAGATGATAGACATAAGAAGCTTAAAAGGTTGAGATAGTTGTGTAAAGGCATGATGACTTACTATGGTCTTAGGAACCTTGCAAATTTTTATTTTTTGAGCAAGGAGAAGCTTCTAAGATGATGCTGGAGGGCTTGAAAAAGTTTAAGGGACATAGGAAATACTTCTAGACAGTTTAGAAGTGAGATATATGTTCATGACCAAGAAATTATTGAAAGGAACGATAAGAAGCATTGTTCCAAGCCGCAATCTCAGATGATAATGGCACACCACATTAGATTTGCAAAGCAGAAGAGCTAAAATACCGTATATGGAAATCCATCATAATCCATAATGCTCAATACATTACAATAGAATGACTTGAGTTATTCAATAAGAAAGATGTACACATAGGAGGAGGGAAGTGCAACTACTACCTAAATCAGTGGTGAAGATTTCCCACTAACTAATACTGGTAGTTAAGTTAACTCCAAAATGACTAGTAAGCTAACTTCACATAACTGAGATGCTAACCCAACACAACTACTAATGCTAACTCCACACTACTAGTACACCTAAGCAAGCTAACCCAAAAAGTGTAGGGTTAACACAAGTGTAAAAATTATCCTAATAAATAAAAAAAAAGATAAATAATAACCTACACTAACACCCTCCTGTAAGCATAGCTTAGGTGGGGTGGAAAAAGAAGGTGGGTCCCGGCAACAAGGCCTGATGAGGTACCCACGTATAACAACTGGGAAAAATGGACACCGCAAGGTACCCAAAACCAGTGATAACAAAGTAGAGAGCAAAAATCCTACTGCAAGATATCCTCAGCAACTTGACTCCAAAAACTTATAAAATGCTGAAGAAGTGTGGTGCACACTATGGTCTGAATCCACTAATCGATCATATAACTCAAAAACAACTGACACTGGGCTTCACCAGAATAGCTCCATGTAAGGAGACTGTCAATGGAGTGATGTCGGAAAGTGAAAAAAAAACATCAAACATAATTTGATCAACTGCTACAAATAGGTGTGCCACGTTCCAAGAACAACCAAGGCAACAAGGCAAGGACACGAGATCTAAATAACATAGGAGTGCCACAATCCAAGAAAAGCCAAGGTAACAAAGCAAGGACATGAAACCCGAAGAAGCAGTATCAACACCACACCCTCCCATACTGCTGAATGAGTAGAGTGATACCACAGATTTGTATGAGTCACCAAAATCAACTACTTGAACACTAACAAACTAACACTGGGCTTCACCAGAATAGCTCCCCCATAAGAGAGACTATCAACATGCCAAAAAAAGTGTCAAAAATACAAATCCAAAATATCTCAACAAACAAGAGTGATATAAATGTATACACCCATAGATACAAGAATGCAATACCCAAAATTTTAGGATGTTGGGCTCAACCGAAAATGCATCCACAAGTGATCACAACACCCTCCCAAATTTGCACTTTATAATTGAGTGCATGTAAATATTACAATGAGTAAAAGTACCTTTTGCAATTGAAATATGTGTATAAAAGTCTCACCAATACATAGATCTTGAAAAAATACACAATTTCAAAAAAAAGATCACCTTAATCTGAGCTATGGATCAAAAGTTATGAGCTCTAGAAGGTTTTGCTATTAAAATAATATTTTAATGTTGATCTTCTTTTCAAAAGGTACACGTGACACCCAAATGTCCAAAGGGTAAAAGAGTGCATCCACATGATACAGGCTTGCGACCAAAGGATACAAAATCCTGCGCCCAAAACTGTCAGTATCCAGAGGGTAAAAGACTACATCTGGAAGGTACATCGCTTTTATCTAATGGATTAAAAGAATGCAGCCTTAGAGGGTATAGATCTGCGTCTAGTGGATAAAAGACTGTATCCAAAACCGAAATATCCAGAGGGTGAAACACTGCATCTGGAAGGTACACGCTTTTATCTAATGGATAAAAGAATGCACCCAGAGGGTACAAATCTGCGTCCAGTGGATAAAAGACTGCATCCAAAACCGAAATATCCAGAGGGTAAAAGACTGCATCTGGAAAGTACACGCTTTTATCCAATGGATAAAAGAATGCATCCAGAGGGTATAGATTTGTGTCCAGTGGATAAAAGACTGCATCCAAAACCGAAATATCCAGAGGGTAAAAGACTGCATCTAGAAGGTACATGCTTTTATCCAATGGATAAAAGAATGCACCCAGAGGGTACAGATCTGCATCTAGTGGATAAAAGATTGCATCCAAAACTGAAATTTCCAGAGGGGAAAAGAATGCATTTTGAAGGTACATGCATTTATCCAATGGATAGAAGAATGCAACGAGAGGGTACAGATTTGCATCCATATTTGACTGTCTCAAAACATGGTCGAGTTTACAGTCGATTCTATGGTTTCGACACCTTCCAAATCCAATGGCGCACTTTGTTTTGCATAAAAATGCATGCTGCAGAAAATTACTCACAAATTCCAAATACATGAAAATAATAAACCCCTTGCTTGCAAAGAAAAACTTACAAGATGGAGGTATACATCATCTATAGCTTTGATTCCATGAAAGGAACGATAAGATTATTAAGTTCCAAGCCGCGGTCTCAGATGATAATAGCACACCACATTAGATTTGCAAAGTAGAATAGCTAAAATACCATATATTAGAAATCCATCATAATCCATAATGCTCAATACATTGTAATAGAATGACTTGAATTATCCAATAAGAAATTTGTACATATAGGAGGAGGGAAGTGCAACTACTACCTAAATCAGTAGTGAAGAACTCCCACTAACTAATACTGGTAGTTAATGTTAACTCCAAAAGACTAGGTAAGCTAACTTCACATAATTGAGAAGCTAACTCAACACAACTTGTAAGCTAACTCCACACAACTAATATCACCTAAGTCAAGCTAACCCAACAAGTGTAGGGTTAAAAAAAGCTGGTAAGAATTAGTCCTAATAAATAAATAAAAGGATAAATAATAACCTACACTAAAAATTATAATCTAAAATAGGTCTATGTAAACTTGAAAGAATACCAAAATGGAACAAGATATTTATTGACATTAAGTATGAAGATTCACTGTAGTGTAGATGAAGAAAAAGTATACAATATCATATTTGAAGAAATATGTGAGTTGAGCCATAAGTAGGTGACAAAGGTATGAGTGGTAGTATGGTTATATAGAGTATAGAGCAAGGGGGATTTTCTTTCATGAGAATGCTTACAGGTAATAAAACATGGTAAGATGGTATGTAGAAGAAGGTACAAGGTATGATAAATAATGAACTCAGATTTGTGTTACAGCATAAGGAGTTTTATGTCTGAGATAAGTCATGATTGATTTGTGATTGATAAAGACCATGATTCCACTAGGTCTTTAAGGTGATAGCGAACATGATCAAAGGGGGATTCAATGTCCATAGCTGGTTATAAGCTAAAAAAGAGGTATGATCCCAGGGGATGTTTATGTTGAGTCTATGAAGGTTGTGCATCTATTTCAAGGGGAGTATGGTTGTTCTAGTCATAAGTGTGAGTAAGATCTGATTCCAAGGTGATAGGAAATCATAGGAGCACAAGTTCTTAGAGGTTATTGGTTTAAAATGAAGTCTAAAACAGGTTTGAAGTATCAAAATGAGGTGTTTATATTTTCAAAGTTTGATAGAAATGAAGCGAACATAGTTGTGGATGTTTGTCAAAGTCATGAGTGAAAGCATTGGTATTGAAGCAAGTAATCAGTTTTGTTGCTCTATGTATCATTCATTACATAAGGTAGTCTATCAAGTATAAATATGAGTTTGAAGGTCTTAGTTTAAATACTAATTTGGAATCATAAAATTCTCAAAATGGAATGTATGAGTCATGAATCAGGTCCATGGATCAGTTGCATTAGTTGATGTCAAGAAAAAGAGTACAAACCAAGGGAGGCCAACAAGTATGTTGGGTTTGTGCATTGTTGGTGTTGTTTTGTTGTCAAGATTGTTGTTTGAATGTCAAGTTATCATGGTAGCATTTTTCATTTGATGTCAAAGGGGGAGAGTGTACTCAGAAACATAAGAAAAGAGCAGTCCTAAAAGTACTTTTATGTTTGGTTACCATCAATGTTTTCTGAATGATGGTTGCCATCAATGAGAAAGATGAAGATTGTTCGAAATTTTTGTCAAGTGTTGTTGTCAGTTGATGTCAAGTGTTGTTTATGGAAAACGGATGTCTAGGTTGCATAGGTGATTTACATGAGGTTTCATTCATCAAATAAAGCTTGAAGGTTGATTGATTGTGTCCAATTTTGATGTTAAGATATTTCATTTTGAGTGTCATGACATGAATGTGTTTGTCAACATGCATGGTTGAGTGCTTGGTTCTTGTAAGCTGAAGTGTGGTTGTATGGTGTTTTCCAAAGGATGTAATTAAGTTTGGTATGGTGTCAAATATATTCAATTAAGTTGTTTTAGATTTTGTACTAGTGTCCATGCAATGGTGAAGGAACATGTCAGTTCACGAGTATGTCGTGTGTTTAAACAAACCATTCTAGGCCTAGTCCTAAACTTAGTGTATGCATAACATGAAGTATAGAGTAGATCATGTGCCATGAGGTAGAGTCACTATGATCATGTGCAAGGTGTTTTGTATGACTACATAATATGTGTGGAAGGAATATCAGGTCATAAATATAAGTGTTAAGATGCATGTTTAAGGTCCTTTTAAAGCCATAACATTGAATACAAGACATAGAAGGCATGGGAAAACCATGGTGTGTTGGATGGGTTTTAGATGTGTGGAAGATCATGGATGACCATTGGAGATCATGAAGGATTTCATTGCAGAGTGTTGTGGACCTACATGTGAGGTCAAGGAATCTGAAAGGAAATAAAGTGAGAAAACTTGTTTTTGAGCTCTAGACTGAGCTCTTCAGACATTGCCATTCCCAGCTCCATAGGTAAAGTTTGGATATGCTCACCCATATGCTCATGTAAATATTTACATGGAGTGTTTAAGATTTTGGGGGATAGTTAGAGGCATAGTAAATAAGAAGGTATTATGCAAGTTGGAATGAGGTAAAATAGATGTCATGTGCTTTATAAATGATTATTAAGAAGTAGAACAGTTGTTCAAAACTCTCCCTAAAACCCTAGTTCTAGAGCGATAGGAATAAATCTTGATGTGTATGACCATTAAAATGGACTTGGGAAATCTAGAATGAAGGTTTAGGGATGTAGAGGACTCCTCTCAGAGCTCCTGTTTTGGTGGTGGTCTCATGTTCTAGGGCTATTGATAAGTTGAAGAAAAACCTCTATTTTGAATAGATTTGTAGGTACAAAGCCTAGATAAAGGTTTCTTGATATAATATCAGTTGTTCTAAGCATCTAGGAATGTGTGCTTATTTCTCATGAAAATATTTAGACAAGCTGTATGGATAAAATTGGTAAAATGGGTCCTCCTATGTGTACTACCGTTAGAAGGGCTAAAACCAATCATGTCACTTTGAGGTGAGTTTGATAGAATTACATGGTGGAGCAGTGTTTGATGAGTTTGGATAACACGTAGAGGCTTATTATGATGTTTTAGAGTCCTCAATTTTATTGAAAGAAGTTATTTCATGTTGAAGACCTAATGGCTAATCAACCCTCTTAGGCTTACTAAGAAGGTGTGTTGTAACATGTGTGCTTGGTTTCTTTTATCCATGTGACATATGGTTTTGATTGCTTGAAGAGTTTTATCTGGTCACTGATGAATTTTTCCATGTCTTGGTTGTGCATGGAAATGGTGTTTAAGGTGTTGGAGATTGTTGTACTAAAGAATGGTTCTTGAGGGCTAAAACCCAGTTTGAACAGTTTGAGAGATGGGGTTGTTTGAGTGACGTGTGCTATACTTTCAAGGATGGAATGAGTTGTGTTAGAATATTGACATCAACACCTCCCTATTAATGTGTGATTTGTGTCACGTTGATGTGTTTTTCTATGCCAACTCATTCACTTTTTAAGACCAGTTTCTATGTGCTTAAGACCTAGTTGAAAATGCTTGTTAAATGGATTATGTCATGATGATGATGAAGGTTATAGATGTTCTTGAGCTGATAGATGAAAGTGATAGGATGTTCATGACCTTTATGGATCTAGTTGTTGATTGGTGAAGCTTTATGTGCATTTTAAATTACCACCATATCTACATTGTTCAAGGATGGGCCCTCGATAGATCTATGAGTGGGGGTAATAAACCATGAACCAGATTGACCCTATCTAGTTCTGCCCCCCTCTCTCATATCTATAGAGAGGGGGGAATTATCAAGAATTTTGAAAAAGATGTCTTTTTAGGCCTAATTGAGAGGTCTTGAGAGATATTTTGCGTTGTTGAGCCTTACTGATCTATATGGTTCTTCTAAGTGACTTATATGATGTTGTAGAATGTATTTCCAAGTTAGTATATCTAACATTAATGGTATCGGCTGAACTAAGGTGTTTTTATCATGAGTTAAGTATAGAAATTATAGTTTATTTTCTCTTTATAGTTAGTGAAAATGATGGGGTCATGAGCGAGCTAGAGGAGGTAAAAGAAGAGGTTAGAGGGATCTAGGGCAGAGCTAAGAAAAGGCATGAAGATTTAAGAAGAGTAGAGGAGAATGTATTTAAGGTCATTATACCTAATCAACATATGAAGGTGTAAGTTTGAGTGAAGAAGGAAAGAGAAAGCAATTTTAGATAGTTTTTGTGAGAGGAGCTGAAAAATAGATCATAATCAGTTGTTGAAGCAACAAGTACATCAAGTGATCATTTATTTCAGGTGGCTAGGTGGGTGCTTAGTCATCTTAGGGGATTATAGCCTCCTTATGGGGTAGATGAGTAACTAAAAATGGGGAAATATAGTGTATTTAATCTAATCTAGAACAACATGTAAATACAGTAAATGAATGCAATAAAGAAGTATGGAAAATGACCCAAGTAACTAATCTTTGAAAGTAGAAAACCTAATGAGCAAGAAGAGTGGGGAAGTGACTCTATTGATTAGAGGAGCTCACTAGATTGTGTCATCTAATAAACATAATAATCTAGAAGCATGAACGGCTATGCAGAGGTCCAAAAAAGGATGGATCCAAGATATTTAGCTGGACTGGAGCACCTAGAGAGGGACTCTGGAACTTGTGGATGCTCTAGTCTAAGTATTAGGCACCTTGGTCTGTGTAAAAGCTCCGAAACTAAGTTTCACAGGTCTTGTAAGTGATCTGAAACCTTTTTTGTTTGTCACATTGGGTTCACTACACTGTGCCAGGTGTTGCTAATAATCCAAGATGAATAGAATACCTACAAAAGACCAGAAGAAGTATCAAAACCCTAAAAAAAGAATAATACTTAAAAAATATGTCAGACTAACCTCATCTTCCATAATAGTGGGCTTACTAACGAGCATTGTACTACATTTCAAACTCAAACATAGTTTTATTGTGTGTGTGTGAATCATGTGCCCTAGGTGATCTTGTGTCAGTCGCACTTTTTGAAGTAACGAGCAATAACTAGATGTAAATTTGTAGTAGAATGGAAGATGGAATAGAATAGAATCCCCTCATATGCTTGTGTTATGTAGATGAACCAGCCTTATCCTTTTTGATGGAGCTAAATGAATGTAAATGATTTCCAAATGCCTTAGATGAATGCAACCCTAGGTGGAAGATAGTAGTGACTAGTGTTTAGTCCCTCATTATGGTCTCATAAATTTTATATTTATAGGGTTACCTTGATCTAATTTCTTAATTAACCCCAAAATGGTTGATCACCAAAAAGGTAAGACACTGAAAAGGCTAGAAAGTGCCCAAAAAGTGGTGAGAAAGTTCAAAAAAGGATCGGGGCGCCCCTAGTGGGACCAGGGCACCCATGGGCACCCCTGTAATAGCTCAAGCACCCCAGTCAAAGCTAAAATGAGGCAAAACGATGAAATATGACTAGGAATGTGGGTGTAAGAGGTCGGGAATGAAAAAAGAACACAAAGTAATATGGCCAAAAGACAGGGATTTATTAGTACTTTCTTCACTCAAAAACCTTCTTAATAGTAGTATGATATTAGAGACTAAATAATTTCTAAATTGCATGATTTTTTGTCTACATTTACCCCCACTTTATGTTGGTGAGTGGAAATCTCAGTAACATAAAGTAGATAGAGATGCATACTTGATAATCCATGTAGAGTGATAGTAGAAAAATTCATTGAAGGACTAGATAAAGTGTGGAATGATAAAAATATAATGGAGTGTGGAAACTCAAGATGACAAAAGTGCAAATAAGTGATGAAAGTGAACATAGGGTGGAAACGTGTGCATGGAGTTTCCAATGTGTGTAATGTACCTACATGGTTAGTATGGTGTGTGCTGCTATAAAATGTTGTAGTTGATGTCGTTGTTGTTGTTGTTGCCCCAATTTTAATGTCTTGTTTCTCATACGGCTGGACCTGTAATTAGAAAACGATTAAGTAGTTAAATATATATGTATGTATGTATGTGTAAAAATGTAATGTAAAATATGCAAATGTATATAAGTTTAAAAACCATGTGAATGTAAAATATGTAAATTAAAAAGTGTAAATGGAACATGTGCACCTGATCCATGTCGAGAAAGAGAGTGTAGAAGGATATCATGTAATGTCGAGATTTTCTTTAAAGATCTGATGCCATAGGCCGAAGAAGTGTAGGGAGGAATTCCATTGTATCCTCTAACTTGTAACTGCTTCCCTGAATGTGTGTGAAGAGATATTTGTACCTCCTATTTTTTTGGGCGATCTGATGCCACTGGCCAAGGAAGTATAGGGAGAAATTCCTTTGTATTCTCCAACCTTTAAATACTTCCCAGATTGCTAAAGAAAACCATGTCCTATAAAATCCATTATGTATGAGGGTTCTTAGAATGGTTGGAACCCAGTCGATGTCAGTTGTGTTTTCAAATTTATGTCAAGTCCATAGATGTCAAGTGGCCTAATTGAACTAAACTGGTGTAAATGCATTATGTAGTATGTAAAAACCCAAATAGATGATCTAGGTTTGTTGGCTAGGTAATCTATGGGATGTCCACATTGATAGGATAATACGGCCCCAAAAGAGGACCAACCACATGTACCCTGAAACTCTGCCCTACATGGGTAAGGGAAAGTCCTTGGTAGAAACCAAGGCGAACACAAACAAAAGGCTAACAAAAGACAAGTGTTAGTGCCAACAAGGATGCATGTATAAGACAATGTGTAATCTACGCAAACAATGTATAAGCTACCAAACAAAGTAATGTAAACATGCAAGAAGACAATTAAGTTACACAAAGCGTGCTGTAAACATGGGACATTACTCATGATGTCGCAAGACACGCAAGGTCACTTCTAGTTGGTGCAGTTTGTATGAGATGAATCCTGAATTTATGGCTACATATCAGGCCCTCTGAGGAGGAAATAATGTCCTTGATTTCTATCTATAGGAAAACCTCCTTTGCCACATGGTACACATTTTTGTTCCAACGAGAGAACAACAAAAAATGATCTGGGAAGCACACCTCAGCAAAACAACAGGGAACTTTAGCGTAGACAAAACACTAACAATACTTTAAAGCATTTCTACTTGCCTAACCTAAGGAATGAGGTGGTTAAAATCCTACACCCCTTGTGTAATTGTTAAACCAGCTAACAAGAAACATGGATTGTACACACCACTACCGGAACCAACCAAGCCTTGGGCATCCATCTCAATGGAATTTCACTCAGGATTACTAACCTAAAAACATGGGAATGATGGTGTTTTTGTTGTAGTTGATCAATTTTCTAAAATGGATATAATGATTGCTTGAAATAAAAAATATATACATTGAAGATATTGCCAAACTCTATTCTAGTCATGTATGGATCAACTTTGGGCTTCCCAAGTCTATTTTCTCTGATAGGGATAACAGGTTCCTGAGCATCTTATGTTCCACCTCATGGGGAATGATGGATAAAAAGTTGATGAAGTCCACATCCTTCCACACACAGACTGTCAGATAGACAGAGGTGGTAAACTGCTTAATTTTTCACATGCTTCATATGTAGCACTCAGAACACTCCCGTATATGGGATGAGGCCTTGCCATACATACAATATGGATACAATCAGTTCCTGCATAGCTCCACATAACATAGTCCATTTAGGATGCTCATACACTTCTTTTACATATTCCTCTCATGATAATAGGTGAATTCTTGATCCTTCACACATGATGGTCCTAGATGCCTCAATATCTTGATTAGATCATTTTATTGGTTTCTTGAAGAGATTTAGACATAATGGTAGAGTCAGGATATGATGATCATCAATTCACTCCTTGAGCCTCACTTTTCACCTTTGAACATGATGATATCTTCTTAATCTCATAATTCACCTCACTGCCCAAGATGTCACATGAGTGGAAGCATGCTTATGATGTCTGGACACCCTCTTTCTCAATTTACCCTCACAGATATATTTTCCCTCCTTTTGATAGAAGGATTGATCCTTGAATGAAACTTGGAGGAATGTCTGAGAATGAATTCCATGCTCTTGACTTCCACATTGTACCGAAACACTACGAATTCCACCTCCCTAGTTTGCAAGATGTGAGTTCATTAATAAGTAGTGATTAAGTGTTTATAAATAATCTCATAAAATATGCATTGTTTGTGATCCTGAGATGGTTTCCAGCATCACTCTTTGTGAGCTTCTCTTATCATGCTTTTGATGACCATTCCCTTGATGATTTGAATCTCGATGAAGCTCTTTATGTTTTAGATCTTTCAGAAACCTTATGATTTTTCTGATTGCACTCATTATCCTTATGATGTTTCAAATCCTTCACAGACCTCATGATGATCATTCCCTTGATTATTTGAATTGATAAAATCTTACATATGTGTTTTGATGTATTATATGTTAGAAGGAACTACAGGAGTCCATATAGTCGAGCAATTGTAGTTACCTTTGGGAGTTGTGAGGTTTGTAAATTATAATTTTCAGACATTTAACACTCGTATAAATGTAACTAAACAATCCAAAAGGCCCCAAAACCTAAACAATGACTTTATTATTTCTCAAAATATACATCGATTGCATAATTTAAACCCTAAAAGCTTTAGGATGAATGTTGAAATCTTAAAAAATACCTATGTACTGACCAAATTATAATATGAAAAACTATCTTCTAAACTGTGACTGATGGAGTTGTGAGACTAGTTCCATAAGGTGCAGAGTGACCCTAATTTCTTATATTTACTAAAATAAATTTAAATGATAAGAAATAATAAAGCATAAATATTAATAAACAATCTTATATGAATTCCTATGTTTCTCGGAATTCATAAACAATTCTTGATGTACTAGCACGATCATGATGATATATACCTTCACTACTGGAGGTCGCTGTAATAAAGGAATGTAAACAAGTTATAAATTTTTAATGTATATTTATATAAAATTATATATACTTTAAAACACATTGAAATATATAAATTATAAATACTTGTGATCAGTGGCATGGAGGAAGTGTCAATTGGGCAAGGAGTTAAGGAAATCCTCATCCATTTCACTTGAGAAGTGCTTATTTTTGGAGTGGTTTCCATAGTCTGCTGATTGTATGACTCTGAAATAGTAACTGAATCTTCAAAATATGTTGGGAAATGCCCTCTTATAATAGCCTCTCTTCGGGTTGCAGCTGTATTCGTTATCCCCTGTTATAATTCAATAGTGAACAAATTATTAATCCCAAATATAATATATAAAATATGAATAAAAGTAATGATATTATTAAGAAGTAAATAATCATAAATTTGGGACTCACCTCTTGTTTTTCAATTGTTAAAGACATAGATGTTAGCTTTATGTGAAGTGTGACAAGAGAAGGGGTGTTGAGTAAATTGTATAGAGATTCATAATATAATGCAAGAATATTGTTTTGGAATTAATAGTAACAATTTCATTCACATTAATGTAACTTAGGTCAATTCTTATCTTGGAGGATAAGAAAGTGCACCAATCATATTTCTTTCCACTAAGGGTGCACACGATATAATCTAAGGCCCGATATGGAATATTCATATATCAAAACTACAAAATAATTCTTTCTTGGAAAAATTGAACCATAGCTTGCAGAAACAGGTGACTAAAATCCTTGAGGGGAATTCCCCTTTTGGAAGGATTAGGGGAAACTATAAATGTAAGGAAACAAAAAATTGATAAATATTTAATAAAACACATAAAATTAATGATGATGTAAACAATAATATGATTATTAAAAACTTACCAATCATTGCATCAATAGGCAATTGGTAGTGAGACTCCAAATACTTGACATATTCATATTTTAAAATAGTCTTCCTTGTGACACGATGCACATCTTTGTGTGGTAGTCTTGTCAAATGATCAATTTCTTTAGGGGACGTTCCAAAGGATGGTGTGTGTTGGGCGGAAGAATTGGCGAAACACTAGCCATGTGCAAAGGTTTGGAACTACCCGCAAAGGGTGTGTGAAGGGACGCACATGTACAACAGGGATCAGTGTGCAGAGGGTCGCGCATAAGCAGACAAAGTTTGAGACTTTTTTGATTTTCCAAATACATGGATAAAATAGAAAAGCAGAGGAAGAGTGGCATTTAAACAAGGTTTATAAATAAAGAAAAGAAATATGTCTTGGGACATACACAAAGAAGGTTATATTTGGAAAAACCTCATGTAGAGACTGAATAATATCATGCACAAGTTGAGCTAATAATATGATTAAATCAAGTTGTGTATATTTAGGTTAATCTATTATTATCAAAGAATGTAAAAGCATGTAGACTATTTTTGTACGCACTCCTATTATTAGCAAGGTACATGAAGTAGTGAAGGGAAAGTACCCACCTTAATATATGGGTAGTACAACCATGTTAGGGGGGATCAGTTGGGTTTTGGAATGTGTGTGTGAGTTAGATTTTCTTGAGGATTTTGATGCTATATAGCCATGGATGTTGGAACTTGTATGAGAGCACACAAGTCTTGTGCATGTATGTATGGAGGATAATGTAATCAAATATGTGTTATGCAATATAATTAAGATGGTGTTTATGAATATTAGTATTTTTTTTCTTCTTGAATGATTTGTTTCCTTATTATATGTATTTCCAAACTACCATGGTTATAATAGCTTTCTATTTATGGATGATTTCTTGATTATGAATATGATGATTATGCATGTAACTTCCTAATAAACATAAAAAAGGAGGGATCTGGTGGCTGAGTGCTTCGGGTGAGCGTTTAGATGTGTCTAAATGAGGTGTTAGTGCACATAACTCTGATTGGATAAATAAAAGAATACATTTTGGTTCTATTCTCGGGACCTCATTTAAAATTTTCTACCAGGATGTTGCATGCAGATGTCGTACTGATTGTGTTTGGAGAGTATTGAGAGATGGGTAGAAGATGACTAAGATGTGTTTACATAAAGATATAACACTATCCACTGGATTTTAATGCACAAAAGTGGGTGGAAGATAATATGTATGATTTCTTGTATAAGACGTTCTTAAACTTCTTCCCAGAAGATTTGTACCATTGGTTGGCAGCTTACTCATCAAATAGAGTTTTTTACCCAAGGAAGAGATTTTAGACGCATAAATACTATCAAACCCTCTCTGATTCAATGGAAACATGGAATAGAGCTGTGGATCATTGGTGGGAAGGTGTGTTACACAACTATACTTTGAAGTACATAATTTTGATGTATTCTTATCTAGAGGAAGCAGAGTTCAAGTTCTTGTGTAAGCCTAGAGGATCCTATTTGTGTGTGATACCTTTAGATATTAAGACCCTAATGATAGAACTGAGATTGGAGATATTATTTATGGCTAACTAAAGAAAAATCAATATAATGAAGTGTGACAGAGGGTAGTTGATGTAGCGCTGCTACCGAGAATAACAATGACTAGCGAAGGTTTTGAGATCTCTGTGGAAGATAAGGAGCTGCAATACCATGTACTCCCGACATTGGGACATCAAAGTAAAGATACCCCATCAGATTATAATGAGAGCACGTCAGACGAGAGAATGAGAACCGCGGGCACACATCTGACCCATCCTCACTACCTAGCCCTTGCAAAAGGTGTTCTAGATCCATAGGGATTTATTGAAGGACATTGTAGTGAGGGAAAGAAAGCAAGATCTCCACATTGGGTAGGAGATACATGTAGATATAATTTAGTTTTAATTAAGTGTAGCAGACTAGGGATGCACACATGGAAGCATAGCAAGAGCCAATGTTTGGGAGTACTTTTGGGGGAGTTTTTATAGACTCGTCTTCCAGACAGAGTGTTGGCACACAGACCATTAGAAATAATATTGTAGGTGATGCTACAACACAAACATTGGGTGTTCAGTTCAGTACCATAACTGGGACACAAGGGAGTTCATTGACATGACTTAAGGCCACATAATGAGGCTCAAGAGGTTCAGGACATCCACCACATGGAGGAAACTCTGGTGGAGGTTCATGATCTGGGTCTGTTCCTAACCCAGGACAAGGTCTGCAACCACTTCCGAATCATCCTTAGCAAACACCATAACAAAATACATGTCAAGTCTACTTTGATATTTCTCTCCACTTGCCAGAGTATAGGGGTGTGGAGGATGTAACTGAGCACGTGCATAAGTGTTAACTGCTATGGAGAGATAAGGGCATTATAGCCCCTGATAGAAAGTCAAGTCAATTTTTTAGCACAATGATATGGCACACACATAGTTAGTATAGAAAGTATGATCCCTACCGGACTATGGTGGATTATGATGCTTTACGCACAACATTTTTAGACAAGTTTCATATTCCATAATTTGAACAACAAAGTATTATCACGCTAAAATATATTTTTGACTAGATGAAATATGATCGACGTATCAAAGGCACATGAGAATATAGCGTGCAAGAAGGGAGAACATGGGCGCGGACATAATTTTGGTGATAGAAAGGTGCACCTAGGTAAGGAAAAGTTTGGGACTTAGTCAGTTTGCATATTATGGGCTAAGGATAGGATGGAGTGTAAGGCATGCATTAGATAAAGACATGAAGACTTCAAGAATATGCGAAAGCTATTTTGGGAACAAGAAGAAGATAAAGAGTCATGCAGAATTTGAGCTAATAATAGGATTAGATATGGAGTTAATTATAGATAATCTATTATTAGGTGAAGCTTGCATGCTTCTTTAGTTATCTTTGTAGTGGTGCATGGCTATTTTGAGCATCCAACCTATTTTTAGAGTGCATGGGCGGTGAAGGGAAACTCCCCACCCCCTATATATATGTATTGATTTTCACAGTTTTGAGAGACTGAGACCGTGATCTGGATTGTAACAGAGTTATGCTGCTGGTATGATTTTGTGCACATGACTTTGTGATGATACTTATGGTGTATTCATCTTCTATCTTTTGTGATGCTTTAATATAATGGATAATTATGGATGGATATTGACTGTTGATGTCTCTACTGATGGTTATTATATGGTGAATCAGTTGATGTTTTAATTATTATGTGTGTTTCCAAATTGAGCTCATGGATCTTATTGTTAGAATCAGATATGCACTTTGAGTATGGTTATTATGAACATGCATGTTAGCACCCTAGTAAGACAACAACAAAGAGGGACCTGGTACCATTGCACGCTTTGGGTGAGTGCTCAAATTTGTCTGAGTGATGTGCCAACACTTGTAGGGTTGTTGAGTGGGAAAATAAGACTACATTTTGGTTCCATTTTAAGGATCTATTTTCAAACTGTTTACCATGATGTTGCAAGATGATGGCATATCGGTTGACTCTTGCAAATATTGAAGATTGGGTGATTGACAGACAAGATCAGTTTACACAAAGATATGGTTCTGGACCTGATTTCAATGCATGTGCATGGGTTGAAGAACATATTTATCATGATCTTTATGAGAAGTTATTTTGTTGTTTACCAATAGAGTTGTACAGGTGGTTGTCCGCATACGCATTAAATAAAAGCTATAGTTACATACCAAGGACTTGGACACAGGAAGAGTATCAAGATTTGTTTGATGCAGATGATCCTTGGATATGTGTTGTAGATCATTGGTGGGCTAGTATTCTTCACAGTTATACTTTGGAGTACATTGTGTCTACATATTCTTGTCTAGAAGTTATTGAGTTTGAATTTTTGCGCGAGCCCAGATGATTTACATATGCACTATTCATTTGGCTATTAAGATCTTGATGGTGGTGTTGAGTTTAGAGAACCTCCTTATGGCTAGCTAAACATCCTACCATGTGTAGAGGTGGAAGCAGGTGTGGTGAAAGATGGTGGACCTTGCGATAGAAAGCTAGAGAGAAGAAATGAATCTTACGTATAATGAGGCGTGTGAGATGGAATTGGCAAAGAAGTGTGATGTTGAGGAGTCTGTGGATTTGTGGAGGATGATGTCTCGTGAAATTTGAAGATCACATAGAAGATGTGGAGTCAGACCATCGGGATCTCCCCCACTTAGGAAAGTGCAGTAGAGAATCCCTTTCGGCTTTTGATGAGGAAAGACTAAGGACTGCGGGAACACATTTGATCCCACCTAGCGACCTAGCCGTTGTGCTTGGTCTTCGAGTTTTAGAAGTAAATATTGATAAACAGGTGAGTATAGGTAATACAGTGGTTTCAAGTGGATATCATTTTCCTTAGAGTACAAAAGTGCATTAGACAACATGTATGGCATCACAGGTGACAACATCATTGTTGTTTAGAGGATCAATTGGAGAAATATTTTTTGGTGTGTCATCGGGATAGAGTGTGGGTACGAAGAATCTTGGGAACACATATGGAAGTACTATAACCTTATAGACTATGGGAGTTCAGTTTAGTACTACTATTGGGACACAAGGAAGTACATCCACTAGTTTTTCACCCATTGCAGGAGGTGGTTCAGGTGGATCAGGAGGCTCAGGATCAAGTGGATCAGGTGGTTCTGGTGGTGGAGGAAATACTAGTGGTGGTTCTAGTTCTAGATCTGGAGGATAAGGCCCACATCCCCAGCAACCCCCATATCAACATTAGTAATTTTATTACTATATGTACCTCTAATTGCTGAAATACAGAGGTATTAAATATGTTGTAGAGCATGTGCACAAGTGTGAGCTTCTATGGCACACTAAAGGAATCATTGCTTCAGATAGGAAGGTGAGTCAACTTGTTACTACTCTTCAAGGGTGCACACATAATTGGTATAGAAAGTATGACCCACACCAGACTACAGTGGATTATGATACTTTTCACTATGTGTTTCTGGCTGAGTTCCATATCCCTGAGTTTGAATAGAAGAGTATCAACGCGTTTAAGGACATTAATAAGGGCTTATCAAAAAGCATTTGAGAGTATTACACACATTTTAAAACCTTGTTATCAAAGTTATTTTATGACATACATCCTAGTCAACATGCACAATGGTTTTGTTGGGGGGGTTGTTAACTCCTTTTAGAAGGGTTCTATCTCATAAGACCTTTGTAGATCCATGCGACGCTTTGGAGGCAGCTCTACGTGCTAAGGCAGTTGGGAGTATGGACACTAGAGTGAGTCTATATTTAGAAGCATAGATTGCAGCTATGGAAAAATAGTTGGAAAATATCTCTGCTAATTCAGCTCATGAGACACGCATTGGGATATGGTGTACATATTGTGAGGTTGAAGGAAAACTAAGGATATTTTTCCTTATAATTTGGTGCACGCCATATTGTTGGATTGCAATATTTGTCATCTAGACCATGATGCAAGTAGATGTCCTCTTTTTCATCATGCGATCCAGAAGAATGTATATATGTATTGTAAAATTTGTAAAACTCATATTCATGATACTGTTAACTGCAGAGTGATTGATCATAATCACGAAGCCATTAAGACTGGTGTGGAAAGTGAATCTAAGAAACAAGGAGAACAACATAATGCAGGGTGTAGTAATGGGGATAATAGAATAGAGGCTTTCTGTGGGAATATAGAGGTCGAGGTCATAACGGTGGAAGAGGAGGATTCCGTAGAAGAAATTTATTTACTTCTGGATCTTCTGTTCATTATCAATGTGAGTTCCCTTAGAATGTGGTTTTCTCATGGTGTGGAAAACAACATAAATTTGAAGAATGCCCTGACTTGTATGAGCATATGATTAAGCACAACAAGATAAGGGAGTAATTATGATTAAGAGATCAACGTGTGGATGGAGATCAATAGATGTCAAAGGTTGGGCTTAATTCTGAATTGCAACCTATGTTAGTTACCACACGGCCGAGGTTGTGTGCGCCCGTGAACCTCCGAAGTATAAGCTGACTATAACAAAGAAAGAAGTGATAAATGTAAAGTACCCTGATGCTGAACATTACAAAGAAGTTTACCTAGAGACTATGGATGTTATTAGGAATTTGCAAGGAGAGATTCAGATCCTGAATGAGTAAGCACGCGTGATGGAACAGGAAAAGAAGGTTGAACTCCCATAGAAGGACGTAGATGATTTAAAGGAGGTATGTTGAATGTTGCACCAGGAGAACATAATTCCCTTATTAGGAGAGTGGTTGAGAGAAAAATCACCACACACGGGTAATTAGTGTGAGAGACAGGTACTTCATGCAAATATACCTCCCCATAATCACGAGTATGATAAAGAGATTACATTTAATGCAGTTATTAGTGGATGTCTTCTGAGAAAAATTCTAATAGATATAGGTGTAGAAGTTAATGTACTCATGTTGGATGCTTAGAATCAGATGGGAAGACCACCATTACAGCCTTCCTTGAATGTGTTGTATATGGAAAACAAAACTAGGGCTAATCCTATTGGGGTATTAAAATATGTGACTATTATGATTCAAGGAGCCAAGTTTACTGGGGATTTTGAAGTATTGGAGCTCACTGAGGTAGATAGTTTCCCAACATTACTTGGGTGCCCTTGGTGTTATGCGAATAATGCAGATTTGTGCTTCAACATGGCGTATATTAGATTTGAAAACAAATAAGAGTGCATCATTATACCTTTGACATATGCAAAGGTTGCTCTGTATGTTGAGCCTTTGAGTGATGAGGACTTGAACAGGATTTATGCACACACAATCAGAGACCCTGAGGTAGTTGAGCCATCTAAGGAAGGAGTGATTCAATGGGATGATGCTCATTCAGTTAGTGATACTACAAGTATTTCTTGTGACAACTGGGTACATGGAATGTATGAAGTAGTTGGGTGAGAAATAAAGAATATTGTTACTCACGTGATCAGGTCGTGCGTCATTTAACACTTGAGTCATAACTATGTACCTTGTACACTAGTGAAGGGAATCTTGATGTATTTTTGTGCACCATGGAATCCCAATGGAAGGATGAGGGTGACAGAAGAAATATGTTGGTTTATACCCTGCGTAGGACAACACCATGTTGGTGGACTACACACAGAGACAACCTATTGGAATGGCGAGAGGTGAGAATCACCTTTTCTACTAGGTTTCTAAGGAGCAATGCGCCCTCACATATATTTGAATTCCATGGGAAGTCCGCTGCTTCGCACCACGTCCAGAAATGTGAGAGAATTTGGACAAAGGGGTAGGAGGCCTTACCACCATCACTCTGGGTACATAAGTTCTACGCCACCCTAAGAGACTACGTGTGCATGTGGTATTTCCATGCAGAGTTGACACGGGAGACAGTTAATTGGCAGGAGATGACCTCAGGTATGATCCATACTTTTGATTATTTTTCTACTAAACCTCTGGTCAATGAAGCACTACAGATTATGAAGTGCCTTACTTTGGGAGATAGCGCGAAGGTTGAGGAAATTCTATTAGACATGTTTGGAGAGATGGATTTAGAGGCATGCCTTGACCTTGAAGAGACTGAAGAAGAAGAAATGGTCCGCACCTAGGAAGAAAAGGAAAGGGGTAACGTAGTATGTATAATGAATGATGATGAGGAGGAGGACAACAACTTGGATGTTAACCACACTGAAGATACAAATTAAGTGATGGAAACAATAGATAAGAAGGCAATCGTATATAATGAACCTATAAAAATAGATAAGGTTACCATTGGGACAAATGCAGAATCTAAAGAGGTTATTATTGGTGATTATTGGTTGGAGTAAAGGGGGAAGTGGCAAAGATTATTGAGCTATTGTGTGACTTTCAAGACTTATTTCCATGAGGCTATCATGAGTTAAAAGGAGTACACCCTTCTTTAGGAGAGATGTGAATCAAACTTAAAGAAGGTGTGTGCCCGATTAGGAAGAGGCCATACAGGATGAATCCTAATCTGCGCATTAAGGTAAAGGAAGAAATTGATAAGATGCTCAAGTCTAGAATAATTGAGCCCATTGAGGAATCTAAGTGGGTGAGTCCCATGGTCATTAGTATTAAAAAGGATGGGAGGATAAGGATCTGTGTGGATTATAGGGAGTTGAATGCTTCATGTGTTATTGATCCTTTTCCTACCCCATTTACTAAGGAGATCCTGGAAGGAGTTGCAGGGCGTGAGATCTACTCTTTTACTGATGGATTTTTAGGATATCATCAAGTGTGCATAACAAAGGAAGATCAGGAAAAGAAAACTTTCACCACTGAATGGGGAAGTTTTGCATACACAGTTATGCCCTTTGGACTAAATAATGTGCTTGCAGTCTTTTCATGCATTGGTGTGTAGGTTTTTCAGAACTTTATTCATAAGTTTTTATAGGTATATCTCAATGATTGGACAATGTATGGTTTGGTTAAGGATCATTGTGAAAATTTAAGGCTTATGTTTGAGAGGTGTCGGTAGTTGAGCATCTCTTTGAATATTAAGAAATGTATCTTTGTGACACCTTTTGGCACTTTGCTTGGGCATATTATTTATAAGGAAGGCTTGTTGGTAGATCCAACCAAGGTCGTTGTGATCTTGGGATTGGAAGAACCTAACAATCAAAGTGAAGTGCGTGGATTTCTTGGACATACAGGATATTAAAGGAAATTCATTAAGGGCTATGCAAAGATTATTGCGCACCTGGAGGAACTTTTGAAGGCTAAGGGAAAATTATATTGGGGCGAGGCACAACAACATGCATTTGAAACACTGAAGGAAAGGCTGACCATTAGACCTATTTTACACTTTCCTTCCCGAGAAAAACCATTCCATGTTCATGTGGATGTTTTTGGGGTGTTGATTAGCACTGTATTAGCACAACCAGGTGAGGGAATTGTAGACCACCCTATTTGTTTTTACAATCAAAATGTTAATACCAACTTAATAGAATTATACAACTACTAAATGTGAAGCTTTTTCCATGATTTACACCCTACACAAGTTCAGACAATACTTATTGGCTACACCGTTTATCTTCTTCACTAATCATATGGCACTTAAGTATTTGGTCAACAAGCATGTTTTACAAGGGCACATTTTTCGGTGGATACTACTATTTCAAGAGTTTCAGTTTACAGTGACTATGAAACTAGGAAAAAATAACTCAGGGCCTGATCATTTGTCAAGAATCAATTCTAGTGAGGACGCGCAGAGCATTGAGGATACCATGTCAGATGCACAAATCTTTAGGTTGAATCATGCGCCCATAGAATTGGAAGATATTTCTATCTTTTTACGCACTGGCCAAGCACACGAGGGAATGAAAACCTTAGAGAAGAAATAACTTGCAATACGTGAGGCACCTTAGCAATTGATAGGTGGAGATTTGTATAAGTTAGGCCATGATGAATTTTTACATCGGTTAGTACTAGAACATCAGTGCAAGGTAATAATGGAAAAATCTCATAGTGGAATTGCAGGAGGTCATTATGTAGGAGATGCCACCATGCGCAAGATTCTGATGGCTGGCCTTTGGTGGGAAACTTTATACAAGGATATTAAAGAATATGTCAAGGTGTGTGATCATTTTCAACACCTTAGGAAGCCTGGATCCAGAGATGAGATTCCTTTGAGGCCTATTGCAAGTGTTGAACCTTTTGAGAAATGGGAAATTGACTTTGTAGGTCTAATTTCCCCACTCGTGCGTAGGATTGGCGCGTACTATATTATCACTTGTACAAACTATCTGACAAGGTGGGCAGAAGCAGTACCTACAAAGGATTACACGACATCTACAATAGCAATATTTCTATGGGAAAACATTATCAGCAGGTATGGATGTCCATTGAGATTGACAAGTGATAGGGGCACTCATTTTCTTAATGAGACCATCATAATTATTTTGGCTGAGTTTATGGTGGCACACCACAAGACAACCCCTATCATCCATAGGAAAATGGTACTACTGAGAATTTCAACAAGATTATGGGACACACACTGACAAAAATTTGTGATGTTGGAAGGAAATATTGGGATTATAAGGTATATGTTGTACTTTGGGCATACATGACTACTTGTAAAATATTGAACAAGGTCACACCTTTTCAATTAGTGTTTGGTACATAGGATTTTTTTCCTGTTGAATTTATGTTTTCATCCCTACATATTGCATGTGCAAGAGGACTATATGATGAACAAATTTTTGAAGAGCACATATAAAAACTGATGTAGTTAGATGAACAGTGTGCTATTCCCGGTGGAGATAGAAGATAAAAAAAGCAAGACAGAAGGCATGGAATGATAAACATATTTAGAATAAGAAATTTGAGGTCAAAAATATGGTTCTTCTGTATGATTCAAATTTTGCACACCACCATGAGAAGTTGAAAGTTCAATGGTTGGGACCCTTTGTTGTAACGAAGATAATTGATTCATACACTTTTCAGTTACAGGCACTGGATGACACTTATTTGCCATGTTATTTCAATGAGATTAGGCTAAAGCCCTATTATAAATAATTATTTTTGGTGTTTGTAATAAGACAGTATTGCAACTTAGATTATATTTCCCTTTAATGCATTTTATTTATGTGGTTCCTTTCATCGTTGTTATGCTTTGTCAATTTAGTTCATTTTTTGTTGTAATAAGCATGCTTCCGCGCAAGGAGCTGATTACTATCTATTGGATTCATGCACAGATGACCACACATACTTTTAGTGTGGGGTGGAGTAGATATAATTTTTTTACAGGTATTGGAATATGAACGTCTTCTGAAAGATGGGTGCACATGGAAGAAAGGTGTTACAGGTGCTCAGATTGAAGGGATTTTAAGGAAATTTTCTCAGTTTAAAGACCACACGTGGATGGATGGACGCATAGTGTAATGTGAGGTAGGAAAAAACATTGGAAACTACTTGATATGAGGCACAATGGTTGATGTACTTTGGTGCATGAAGGCATGCATAAGGAAGTCTGTGGCCGAGAAGTAGTGGGTGCGCTAGAAGGTTACGACTGGGGTGAAAAAATTAGTGAAAAGTCATGGAAAAAGAAAAAAGGTAATTAATGTTGAGTACGGTGGTAGGTGGAGAGAAATTAATATAGGAAAAAGTTGAAAATTTATATAACAATGGCTTGCGATATCATTTTTACCTTGCATGTTGAAGTGTTCAAGTCATATAAGAGTGATTCGAGTGTGAGAGTGCATGAAGAGCATTTTCAGACATTGAATCAAGGTTATATGTGTATGGACATTGATAGAGCTCCATCATAAGGGTGTTTGAGTAAGGAAAATGTATGGAGAGAGTAGTTTTGTGAGCTAGGGTGCAAGGAAAATCTAGGGCATTTAGGTTAGAGTTACAACAGTTGAATAGAGTGCAAGAAGTGTTCTAACTTATCACAATAAAATCTAAAAGAGCACCTAGAGCAGCTACCCAAGGTAGGAAGCAAAAGAATGTGGAAATAGAAGTCGAGGGCGTGCTTGGGTCTCTTTTTTAAGAGATGCAACATCCTGAAGGTGTAATAATGGGATTATATTGGGAGATAGTATATCAGACGAAGCAAAGTAAGTGACTACAATCATCGCACTAAGGATAACAAGGCTGAGTTGGACAAAACCCTGGTGGTAAGAACAAATATGTGAATAGAAAATGACATGGTTGTCTATAATGATGCGGGACAAAAGTTATTACAAAATGTTGGAGTCATACAGCTATATGAACTGCCATATTTCAGAAAACCAGAAAAATTATATTTGTGGTTCATGTCTGGAGTCCATGAGGAATTTTTCTATTTTGTAAGGTGTCGAATGCGACTTATCATGCCCTTGATTGAAAGGTTGACATGGTTGAGGAGCTCAGGAATTGAGATTGGTAGTGACCTCAACGATGAAAATGGCATAGAAGAAACTTCTGTTGTATTGGCTTATGTGAAGGGAGGGAAGGCTATGGATATTATCAAGATAGAAAATCACCTTGTGATCAGGATTGTACCATGCACCTCCTCACCAAATTGAATAACTAGGAGCATTGGAGCCAGGTAAATAAAATGTGGCTCCATATCGGAAAGAAGATGTCTGAGGGAGTGGTGTGCAACTTGTCTACTTTCATTGTTGAGACTATAATTAAATAATCACACCATGGAGACAAGATAAGTTTTGGTGCTATTTTATTATCTATTGTGTTTGGAAATTGGGGTGCCTGATGGGCCAAAGGAGAATATTTGGCAATTTCCTGAGGAGAAAAAGTCACTTGCAGTCAGATTTGTAAAGTACACATGTGATGGATCTATGAGTGGAACTTACAAGAAAAGGATGGAACTATGGTATAAGCACTTGCGCGAAGCTTTTTAGTACAAATGGAGAATACCCAAGGACCTTCCTTCGCTGTTGGATAAACAAGCCCAGTTAGTGGTCTATCAACACTTTTGCTTAGGTAAGTTTGGAATGAAGGATGGAAAGTGGAGCCCTTGGTGCAAACTCCTATATGCCTTTACCGTGTGTTATTTCCAAGCCTTGGTGCATATGTTTTCAAATGCACACAGATTGGTTTTGATGCAGACAAGGTGGACTATGATTATCATATGCTCTAAAAGACATACGTGTATCTAGGTAAGTCTGCTTATATAGAAAATTTGATCTCTGATGATGTAAATATCAGTTCAATGAGTTTGGAAGTTGGGAAACTTGGTGCAGCTAAGGTATACATCTACCTTAAGCCCAAATTGGTGAATGGGAAGTACATTGAAAATGAGTTCAAGCTCCCTAAGTTACCAAAAGGAAAGCATACGGTGGGCACATTACAGGGTGAAGATCCCAATCCTCCCCACACAGATAAATAAGAAGAGGAGAAAGAACTGAAGGAAGACAGTGGTGGCCTAGATCATGGCTCAAGGAGGTAGCCGACTATGGGGAAAAGAGAACGCGCAAGGAAACCCCTCCCAAGAAGGAAGAAGGTGGAGAAGTGAGAGTAAAAATGGGTGCTGTGGAGATAGATAAAGATGAGGGCATCGAAGACTAGGGTTTTATAAGAGTATTAAGGAGAAGGCCACAAAGTGCAAGCATGAGACCCTCACAGCCACCTAGGAGATCACCCAAACCTCTCCTATCAAGATCGAACCAGAGAAGAAGAGGCACAAATTTGTGCCCATAAATGAGAGTGAGGAGGAGCAGTTGGATGAAAGTGAGCATATCATAGGGGAGACTCTTGTTATTGATGTGGATGTAGAAGAGCCTCAACATGAAGATATGTGACATGACACAAATGCTTATGAAGAGCGTGAAGAGGTAGGTGGTGCCAAAGGGGAATAGTAAGAAAAAGATAAGGGTGAACCATTCGGTGCCTACTAGTGAACATGCGGGTGCGTTAGGAGAAGGCCCAAAACATGATACTAAAGTACACATTTTGAAGGGTCGTCATTCAGTGAGGAATAATGATAAAGAGATGTACAATATGCTTGTGCTTGGGTATATTGACAACCCCTCTAAAATCATTCACGCCAGGTTTTAGAGTACTCTAGAGCCTGAGAAGTTATATGGGTGGGATTTAATGGATCCAGAAGAACCAAACATGTGCACGCAAAAGAAATTATCATGGATCATGCAAACTCACATAGATGAGCCTAAGTTTGATGTGAAGGAGGATGCATGTATAAAGAGGAAGATGAAAAATACATCTTAGGCCATGCATTGGACAGTCAGCCAACAAAATTTACAGATGAACAAGAAAGTAATGCCTTAAATAAAATGGAAGTTGAAGCAGCATGCAGGAACATAGACAAATCAGCCGCACTCAAGACATTGCTGGAAGATAACAAGATCCTAAAGGAACAAGTTGAGAAATTGACAGAAGTGCACAAGAAGGACAGGGAGAAGAGGCAGCATAATTTGGATTTTACAGCAAATCGTGGGAGGGAGATTATAGATATGCATCCAGACATAGATGAAAAAATAGAGCAGACATATCAGTCCTTCTTGCACTTCTTACAGGATTGTGTCCATCTTTTGATCAAGAAGAATTTAGGTGCACCAGAGGAAACCAAAGAGATGGCTGCACATAGGGAGAAAGAATTTGAAGTAGAGAAGGAGAGGGAAAAGAAGTAGTTAATGTGAAAGATAGTTGAATATGATGCCTTACTACAAAAAATTAAGGAATAATTGAAGAAGGAAAACTTTGCAATGAATATATGTGCAGATCCAGAATTAATCGTTAAAATAAGGACATCAGTTGAAGAGAATGAGGTCCTTGTTGTGAAGAAGAATGAGACTTTGGGACATGCGGAGAGGCTAACATTGCTAGCAGAGAAGCTCGATGTGCTCACAATAGCCTGGGATCCTCACAAGGATAAATTAAAAGAACTTGGGAAACTGATAGCATGGAGAATGGATGTGATGGACGGTATGAATTTAGGTTTGATTAATGTTCTCAGAGTGTTGAAGAACAAGGGTGAAGATATGAATTTAGATGAAATGGATGTTGTGCTTGGCGATATTCCTGCTAAGGAAAAGAAGGGACTTAGTGACTAGAATGAACTAGAAGCATATATCAAGAATGATTACCTTAAAATTTTGTTCCTGCAGAAGAATAGTGCACCCAGGATGTATTGAAGTATTCTTTCATGTACAATCATTCTTTACTTCTTTATTTTTATTCTTGAAGAGATAAGGTATGAGTACCCATTTCCGGGGGCGAGAAATGAAATTAGTGTGGGGTAATGTTGACTGGATAAATTATGCCTAAGTATCAAAGGTGCATGAGAAAAGGGCATGCAGGAAGGGGGTGCACGTGGAAGTTTGGTGAAAGAAAGGCACGTCCGAGTAAGAAAAAGTTTGGAACTTAGTCATTTTGCATATTACGGGCTAAAGATAGGATGGAGTGTGCAAAACATGCTTTGGATAAAGACATGAAGACTTCAAGAATACGTGAAGGCTATTTTGGGAACAAGAGGAAGATCAAGAGTCATGCAGAGTTCAAGCTAATAATAGGATTAGATCTGGAGTTAATTATAGATAATCTATTATTAGGTGAAGCTTGCATGCTTCTTTAGTTATCTTTGTAGCGGCACATGGCTATTTTGAGCATGCAGCCTATTTTGAGAGTGCATGGGTGGTGAAGGGAAAGTCCCCACCCCCTATATATATGTATTGATTTACACAGTTTTGAGATACTTAGACTGAGACCAAGATCTGGATTGTAACAAAGTTATGTTGTTGGTATGATTTTTGCACGCATGACTTTGTGTTGATACTTATGGTGTATTCAACTTCTATTTTGTCATGAATTAATATAATGGATCATTATGGATGGATATTGATTGTTGATGTCTCTACTGATGGTTATTTTATGGTGAATCTAGTATTAATCCTTATGTGATCTATATTTTTTCCTTATTATGTGTGTTTCCAAATTGAGCTCATGGATCTGATTGTTAGAATGGAATATGCACTTTGAATATGGTTATTATGAACATGCATGCTAGCACCCTGGTAAGACAGTAACAAAGAGGGACCTGGTACCTTTGCACACTTCGGGTGAGCACTCAGATCTGTCTGAGTGATGTGCCAGCACGTCTAGGGTTGTTGAGTGGGAAAATAAGACTAAAGACATGTGGATTCGCATGAGTTGTTTGAATTAGATCTACACGTTGAAGTGGTTGGGAGTGTTGACACTAGAGTAAGCCCATTTCTAGAAGCTTAGATAGTAGCTATGGCTAAGCATTTAGAGAATATTTCTTCCAACTCGGCACATGAGACGCGTAGCAGGTTATGGTGTACTAATTGTGAAGTTGAGGGACATATAAAGGATAGTTGTCTACGTAGGACTGTGTGCGTATTGTTACAATATTGTGAAATCTGCCACAAGAATCATGATGTTAGGAATTTCCCACTTTTGTAGCATGCAACGATGAAAATTATCTCCATGTACTTCAATATTTGCAATGCACACACCATGATACCAAATCCATGAGGCATGCATGACCGGAATGCGGAAAACCACTGTGGCAAGTAGCTCTTAGGTGTAAGAAGTCCAACCTATGAAAAGACGTAATAGTGGAGAAGGTGGATTCCACAGTGGATATAGGAACAGAGGTCATGGTGGTTGATGAAGATTTACATGAGGGACTTGCTACACTTATGGGCCCTCAGATTATTACTAGCGTGAGCGTCCCCAGAATCAGGTATGCATGTATTATGGGAAACAACATAAGGTGACTTCCCTAATCTTTATGAGCACATGTGTAAAAATAAGGATAAGGATAAAACTCACAGGGATGATCAAGGTACAATGTGCAAAGAATGAGAAATGGGCATGCCTAAGAAGAACCCTAATATAGAACTACAGCCCATGCTAATGACTACTCACACAGAAGTAAAACTTGCGCGCGAGCCTCTTAAATCCAAACCACTCATTAGGAGATAAGAGGTTATGCATGCCAAATATCCAAATGCTCCTCATCAGAAAGAGGTCTATTAAGAGACCATAGGAGTGATCAGTGACTTACATGGTGAGATTCAATGCCTGAAGGAGCAAGCATGCGAGAGGGAACACATGAAGACTATTGAGCTCCCACATAAGGATGTAGATTATATGAAGAAGCTATACAAGATGATGATACAAGAGAATATCATTCCACTATTAGGATAATGGCTGCATGAGTAGGTACCACATGTTGGAGTTGAGCACAAGTGATAGACACTCCATGCAAATTTTCCACCATAGAACCATGAATATGATAAGGAGATCACACTAGATGCAGTGATTAATGGTTGGATGGTCAATAACATTGTGATTGATACAGGTGCTAAAGTGAATGTTATGAATTTAGATGCATGGAATTTTATGGGGAGACCACCATTGAAGCCATCTTCCAATGTGTTGTATATGGTGAATAAGACAAGGGCCATGCCTATTGGGTTGTTGAAAGATGCTTCAATTATTATTCAAGGAGCCAAGTTTACATGAGATTTCGAAGTTTTGAGCTGGATGAGGTAGATAATTTTATAGCACTACTTGGGAATCTTTGGTGTTATGTGAACAATGTTGACCTACACTTCAACAAGAGATATATCAGTTTTGAGAACAAGGATGAGCGCATGGTCATACCCTTGGATGAGGTAAAGGCTACACCATACATTGATCCTTTAAGTGAAGAAGAGCTTAATAGAATTTATGTGCAGATAGTGTGTGACCCTCAGAATGTGGAGCCATCTACGGTAGGCATAATTTAGTGGGAAGATGTGCAGTTCTTTAGTGACACCACTAGTGTTTCTTGTGATAATTAGGCCCATGGACACATATGAGATGGTCAGGAACAAGATGAAGGGGAAGAGTCACCAAGATGATTAGGTCGCGCATGGTTAGGCACTTGGGAAAACTCAGTTACCTAGATACACTAGTGAAGAAAACTAGAATCCTTATTGCGTGCCATGGAGAAATAGTGGCATAACGAGGGTGATCGAAGGAATATGTTGGTCTATACTTTGTGCAGGAATGACAACACTTTGGTGGGAAACAGTACATAGATAACTTGATGGGATGGTGAGAAGTGAGAATCACCTTTTTAACATGGTTTACTAGGAACAATGTGCCTACACTCATACATGAGTATGATGGAAGGACTTTTGCTTTGGTATATGTTCATAATTGTGAGAGACAATGGGCGCAAGGTCAAGAAGCTTTACCACCATCTCTTTGGGTACATAAGTTCTATTCCACTCTACATGTGGATGCACACTGTGTGGTATGTATGTGCATTGAGCTCAAAAAGAGACTGTAAGTTAGCAAGATATGACTAAAGGTATGGATCACACCTTATTGATTATTCTAATTCCATATACATGAGGCTTTGTAGATCATGAAGCATGCCATCACATTGGGGGATAGCACAAAAGTAGATTTACTTATGCTTCAGTTACTTGGAGACCCTAATCTAGAGGCACACATTAATATATTGTAAATAGAAGAGATGTGACTAGGCCACACCTGGAAAGAGAAAGAAAAGGGGAAATATGGTATACCTCATTGATGATGAAGAGGTAGAGAACCTAGATATTAGCCACATACTAAGGGTGTGCGTGAGGTAATGGACTCAGTGGATGAAAAAACACACACATACCATGCTCCTATGAAGGAAAATAAAGTTAATATTGACACTGAGGATGTGCCTAAGGAGGCTATCATTGGATATTACTGGTCAGAACAAGAGGTAGCAAATATCATTGAGCTACTGCATGATTTCCAGGATTTATTTCCAAGAGATTACCATGAGTTGAAAGGTGTGCATCCCTCATTAGGAGAGATGAAGATTAAGCTAAAATAAGGTGTGCATCTAGTTTGGAAGAGGCCTTATAAGATGAACCTGAAACCTGCACATGAAGGTGAAGGAAGATATTGAAAATATGCTTAATTTTGGAATCATTGAACCAATTGAGGAATCTGAGTGGGTTAGTCCCATGGTGATCAACATTAAAAAGGATGGTAGATCAGGATCTGTGTAGATTATAGGGAACTTAATGCTTCATGTGTCATATATATTTTTCCTATGCCATTCATAAAGGAGATACTTGAGGGAGTTGTAGGGTGTGAAATCTACTCTTTCACTTGATGGGTTCTCAGGCTATCACTAAGTGCACATTGCGCGTGAGGATCAAGAAAATACCACCTTCGCCACTGAATGGGGAATTTTTACATATATTGTGATGCCATTTTGGATTGAAGAATGTGCCAATAGTATTCTCGCGCATAGTTGTGAAGGCATTTCATGACTTCATCCATAAGTTTTTGTAGGTTTATCTAGATGATTGGACTTGTTTATGGGTTAGTTAAAGATCACTGTGATAATCTGTGGCTCATGTTTGAAAGATGTAGGTAGTTGAGTATCTATCTTAACATTAAGAAGTGTATATTTGCTACACACCTTTTGGACACTTTTCTTGGGCACATATCATTTGTAAGGATGGATTGTTGGTAGATACAACTAAGGTAATAGTGATTTTTGGGATTAGATGAGCCTACCAACCAAAGTGAAGTGCATGGATTCTTGGGGCATACTGGTTATTACAGGAATTTTATCAAAGGGATATGCAAATATTGTTGCACCCTTGGAAGAGTTACTCAAGGATAAAGGAAAGTTTTATTAGGGTGACACACAACAACATGATGTTTGAAACCTTGAAAGAGAGATTGTCTACTACCCATATCTTGTGCTTTCCTTCATGGAATAAACCAAGGCATGTACATGTTGATGCCTCTAGCATGGATATTGGTGTAGTATTGGGGCAACCAGGAGACAGAAATGTGGATCATCCCATATGCTTTACAAGAAAAACATTGACAGCCACAGAGTAGAATTATACTACAAAAGAGCATGATGCATTGTCTATAATCTATATGCTTCACAAGTTCCAACAGTACTTATTGGCCACACCATTTATCATCTATACAGATCATATGACATTGAAGTACTTGGTCAACAAACCTATTTTTCAAGGGTGCATCTGTCGGTGGATACTCCTTTTACAGGAATTTAATTTCATAGTTTTTGTAAATCTAGGAAAGAGCAATATGGGACTTGATCACTTATCAAGGATCAATTCTGGAGAGGACATGTACAGTATTGAGGACACTATGTCTGATGCATAGTTTGTTGAGGTTGAACCACACGCCAGGTGATTTGGAGGACATTGTAGTATTCTTTTGGACATTGGACTTATGCTAGAAGGGATGAAAGACATTAGAAAAGAAGTATCTTGTATATTCGAGTTGCGGCATACTAGACTCATTGGAGGAGATTTGTATAAAATGGGCCACAATGAGGTCTTACGTAGGTGTGTTCTGGAGCATGAGCATGAAGCCATTATGGAGGAAGCTCAAGAGGTATTGATCCCATGAGGACATTATGTAGGTGATGTAACTACGCGCAAGATCCTTCTAGCTATCTTATGGTGGGAGACATTGTACAAGGATACTAAAGCATTTGTCAAAAAATGTGATCATTGTCACTAACTTGGCAAACCTAGAAGTAGAGATGAAATTCCTTTGTGACCTACAGTAAGTGCAGAACCTTTTGCGAAGTGGGTTGTTGATTTTATAGGACCTATTACACCACCAGTGTGCGTAGGACTAGTCTGTGCTACATTATTCACATGTACTGATTACTTGACTAGGTGGGAAGAGGATGTGCACCTAAAAATGATTTTACAACATACTACAACAACAAGGTTCCTTTGGGAGAAATATTATCAGCATGTATGGATGCCCTTTGAGCTTGAACAAGTGATAGAGGAACTCATTTCTTGAATGAAACAATCAATATTTTTCTAGCATAATTTATGGTAGCACACCATAAGACTACACCTTATCACCCTCAAAAAAATGGTATTGTTGAAGCTTTCAACAAGATATTGGGGAAAACACATGAAGATATGTGATATTGGAAGAAAGGATTGGGATGATAAGGTATCATTTTTTATTTGGGCATATAGAATAACCTATAAATGGTTGAATAAGGCCACACCCTTTTAGTTGGTGTTTGGCACAAATTTGTCTTACCCATGGAATTTTTATTACCATCCCTGCGTATTGTGCATGTAGGTGGATTATCTTATGAAAAGGATGTGGAAGAGCACATTGAGAAATTGATGCAATTAGATGAGTGGTGTCCCATTGCACATTGGATCCAAAATATAGAGAATGCACGAAAAAAATATTGATGTGAAAGGAACATCAAGATAAAGTCTTTTGTAGTTGGAAAGATGGTACTTTTGTATGACTCCAAGTTTGCGTGCCACCCAAGGAAAGTTGAAGGTCCATTGGTTGGGACCCTTTGTAGTGACCAAGATACTTGACTCGGGCACATGTCAATTATAAGCGTTGGATGGCACCATGTTTCCTAGTTACTTCAATGGGAGTAGGATGAAGCCCTACTATAAATAAGCTTCTTTGTGTTTGTAATAAGGCAATATTGCCACATAGATTAGATTTCCTTTCATGTTTTATTTTTACTTTACTTGCTTTATTATAATAAGTGTGTTCACACGTAGAGCTGATTACTATCTATTGATTTGATTCACAAAGGACCACACATAATTTTAGTGTGGGGTGGAAGAATGTATGACTATTATACAAGAAAAATCCCAGATGATGACACATACCTTGGAGTAGTACATAGGTGTCGTGTGACATTTGTAGAAATAATAGGTGTTGGGTGAATATGGATTGATCAATGCATGAAGGAAAAGGAAGGTGTTGCATGTTGTTAGGATGATGGTGCTTGAAGAAGATTTTCATATTGAAATCCATGGAAATAAGAGTCTGCATAGTGTAACTCGAGGGAGGCACCATCAGGAGGTACTACTTGGTATGAAGTGTAGATGAAGATGCTTTATGGCACACAAGGAAAGGTGTGTAAGGATGTCTATAGGATTAGAAAGTAGTGGGTGGTCCAAAAGGTTACAAGTGTTGCACACATGGAAGAAAATCACATGGAAGAAAGAAAAAATTTCCTTAGGAGGAAAAAGGTGTCTTAAAATGGAAAAAGTACTTTCAAAACATAAAATATAGAAAAAGTGTTTTAAAGCCAAATAAGTATGTTGGTGGAGTTTTAAATTATGATAAGGCTATAAAACAAGGTAAATCATGTTTATTTTTTACTTTGTAGTCAAAATATTTGAGCAACTGAGAAACCAAACGACCAAGTATGATGAAGTGAAGTAACTAGTGAGAAAAATAGAAACAACATGTAGAAGGTGTTAGTGTGGAGCTCCTTTGTTGGGAAAAGTGAAGGTTTGAGCGAGAAGCTAGGGCAAAAGTTAGGGTTTGCAAAAGGGATAGGTTGATGACTAGGGTTTGATACTACAAAGTAAGGACACGTAAGGCAGATCAAGGCTTTGGCGTACATGGGTTTGGATAGTAGGAATACTTATGGCATAGTTTGCAAGGTAAAGGTGAGAATGACCAATGGCACCAAAGAAGGCGACCTCAGCATCATCTAAGTGAAAAGGAAAGGGAAGAACCAAGAATACCAAGGTTGAAGACCCACCAGAGGAAGTGTTCTCAAAAATGGAGTATCCCCTGGAAGTAATTATGGCTCTACAGTGGACCTCACAGCTCATACAATGAAAACTTAGTGAGTTCAATCACAATGTGCATTAGGGAAAGAGGAAACATTAAATAAGGAAATGTTACAAGATATGTCGACAAGGAACCGAAGGTCAATTACTGATAGATGAATTGGTAAGGAAAAGTATCTAGAGAAAGGTAGGGGTCCTACAATTGTTTGAGTTCCTATACTTTGGGAGACCTGCACACCTCTTCTAATGGTTAATGTGAAGGGTATATGAAGAGTACTTCTATTTTTTTGGATGAAGAATGAGGATTACAGATTGTTTGATTAGGCGAGTTACAGGGTTGCGAGAGATGGGAGAAGACCTAGACTTGGATCCATGAGATGAGGCAAAGATTGATGAATTGGCCACCAAGTTTCAGTATGAAAGAGGGGGTAGAGCCATGACTGTGGAAAAAATTACAAACCCCGCAACTAGGGTAACAACTGGATTGGTGAGTTACAAGCTTGTTGCCTTTGGAAAGATGGGGAGAAGTGAATGGGAAATTAATATACATTGCACACAAGATGGCACACAAAATAATACAAATATGTGCACTTCATCACTGATGGGATTATCGAGGAGGCTGAAGGCATAGACTAAGAAAGGAGAGAAGATACATGTGGGGTTCAATTATATTCTCATTATTGATATTCTGGGAAGTTAGTGTCCTAAACGGGCCAGAAGAGGATATGTGGGTCCACCCCATAGAAGATCAATCCCCCAGAGTTTAATTTGTAGAATTTACGTGCGAGGGTGCATTCAACAATCAGTATACATATTGACTAGATAAGTTATGGTAAAAAGATGCATGTCAACATTTGAAAATGAATGGTGCATACCTAGGGATCTTCCTAGAGAATTCGGGGATTAGGATAATTTTGTACTAATGCAACACTTTAGCCTTGCACGGTTCATGATGGTCAATGGGGAAATGGGGCCATAGTAAAAACCATCATTTACATTTACATCAAAATACTTTAAATGCACAGTGAACAAAAACAATGATGCACAAAGGTTTACCTTCGATATAGAAAATGTGGATTCAAACTGGTATACACCTTTTGCATAACCTTTGGATATGCTACCAGGATATCGTACCTGGAGAACCTTAGAACCAGACACCTTAGATTTAAACCCAATGATGAATATTACAATCGGAAGGAATGATATGCAGGTTTTTTGTTGTGTTGCACCTGAAGAAAAAGGATGGAGAAGAGATTGAGGTATGTGACTCACATATGCCTCAAGCCAAAGAATTACACCACTGGAGTTCCAAAGAGGATTTGAGAGGAGTCCCTGCTAAAGAAGAAGAAGAAAATATTATGTTAGATCAAGGGTGGAGAAAAGAAATGCAATACAAAATAAGGAAGTACAACGAGGGCACATGATCCTCACAGCCAACTAAGGTAAGTCCACTAAGGAAAAAAAAGGGGCATGTAAGGGCCCAAGTAGTTTATGATGATGAGGAGGAATTAGAGGAGAAAGTGGCAGAAGAGTTAAGGCACAAGAAGTGCACAGGAGGTAGCAAGAGAGCCACTAGTGGATATGGAGCCTAGCTTGGAGAAGGGAGAAAGGGGGGAACAATATAGAGGCCCGTGCAGGGAGGAGACACCAGAGCAAAAAGAGAAACCCGGGGGTAATAAGGAATATGATAACTCTTATGTCATCAGGGAAGATAAGGGGTCTGGTGTGAAACCAACATAGGTTCATTCACACACAAGGAAGCCACGAACAAGGCTAAAAAATGGTAAGGAAACGAAGGTCTCCCCAATCACCGCATATGGATTTTTCTGATGATCTTATGAAGGTATTGAGGGAAATATTTCAAAGCACAGTTTGTACGGAGAAGTTGTTTGGATGGGACCTAATGGACAAGGAGGGAGGGCTCTCACACATGAATAAGATGTTGTCATGGAGTATGCATACACACACTGAGGAGCCAGAGTTTGAGATTAGCAATAGGTCCTACTCCACCTTGGAGTTGATCAAGCAGCCATGAAAGGAGTACAAGATTTTTGACCCCACAAGGCTAAATGATGAACAAACATGTAATGCCTTGAATAAACTGAAAACAAAGGTTACACACAAGAATTTGGACAGGGGTACTACCAGGAGGCTCATGGTAGAAAACAAGAAGAATAAGGAGTGTGAAATGAAGAGCCTGAAGAATGATATCAATGGGGAGCAGAAGTGCATGAAGGAGGCCTACGAAAGGGAAAGAGAATTGGTGAAGAAAATAATAGGTGCATGCCCCACCCTAGTAAGTCAATCTCGGACACTTTAAATTGGTAAGAACCAAGTATCGGTGCAACAAGGGTTAACATGACCTTCGTGGATGAAGAGCCACCCATTATTCACGTTATCATTTTCATCTTGGCAGATGCCTCAACGGTCGCTTGAAGTCTCTTTTCCGTGATTGTAAACATTATTAATTTCTTTTTGATGAATTCAAACTTACTGATTGGAATTTAAATCAAATTACCATTAATTATATATATACATATATATATCAACAATAACAGAAATTACAAGTGTAATAATAATAGTAATAAAATATAACAATGAATAATTTTATTATGGAAAATATTTTTACGTAAGAATGAAATAATGGGAAATGCAGAAAATGAGGGTGGTGGTTGGAATAATGAAGTAGAGGAGATGTGTGGTGGGAGAAGAGGAGGCTTTGTCAATTGTGGTAACTGTAAATTCCTTAGTAGGTTTTTTTGCATGAGTGAAGCATGCATTGGGTAGTGAATTCATGCACTCCACACAATGTGCGAAGATTCCTACAATGGTTATGGGTTCTCTAATTTTTATTTTGGGGAAATATAGGCACTTGTGAAATGAAAAGGAAATTCTTTTGTTTTTGTTTGTTGTTGCAGAGGTGTGTTCATTAGGCTGGGCTCCTGCTAGTTGTCTTGGGAATTGTGTTCCATTTTTTCTGTGGGTTTGAAGGTCCCAACATAGCCGCTTATACACTATTCCAAGATAGAAGCCCTAGATCTGGGTCTGTATTTTCATCAACGCTTATTAGGAAGAAGATTGGTGTCTGGTATGGCAACGCACAACATGGTGCATAGTTGTTTGGATAAAAAAATCTCCTTGTAGAAATTTCGAGTCCATATTTTTCTATATGTCATTGGATATGCCCAAAATTGGTTTGTTGAATAAGCTCTTTAAACATTCAAACAAGTGCACATCAAGGCACAAAATTCGTATGAATTTTTTTCTCAAAGATACATGTTCTCATGGAATACATGCTGGCAAGATCCACCTAGAATGGGTTTGTTTCAATCTTACATCTGCATTGATGAGAAGGTTGAGAGATCATACCCTAGATTCTTCTATTCCACGCCACTTATCTAAAATAAAATTTGAGCTTGTCTTTAACCTGCTAATGAGATAGGGTGATTGTGTAGTTTTGTTTTGTTTGGGTGTCAAGGGAGTTTTAAATCAATGAATGGGGAACTCTTATTTGTTTTCACCTACTTTTGGTCTTCACGTTTGCATGGTCTCCTTCTTATCCTCGGCTAAGGGAAGGACCCCATAACCACACATCATAACTTCGAGGGTGTCTATAGTCATGTAGGAGATTGATTTAGCCTCTAAAATGCCATCAACGGATAGATGTCAAATTTCTAAACATAAATATGTGCATTTTATAACTTATTCACATCTAATATAATGTGTGGAAAATGTAATTTACAAAATGTAAAAAATGTGACATTTTTAACTACTGACCTATTATTGTTAATTTTTAAACACACTTATTATTAGTTTTATACTTATTAAATGTTTATTTCGTTTGTAAGTTGTGCACATTATGTTTTGCCGGTTGTGATTAATGGCATCTATAACTGGTCACTTGGCGAGTTAATGCTCCAGCAGCTGTTTAATTAAGTGTGACAGGTGGTAGTTGATATTGATGCAGATTGCATTGATAGTAGCAGTACCAAGTCTGTTTTTCCCTCTCACACTCTGCATTGAACAACCAAACACAGTAATGGAGTTCCCTATTCTTCAAGTTTTCACCCTCCTAAATCCATGTCTTAGCCCACAGATTGCAACTCATTTTCACTACTTGATCTCACTTATTTTGTTTGCATACGTGAGAATGATTTTATCCCAGCTATTGATTTTGAGACTCAGTTACAGTGAAAAATCACCAAATTGAAAGATGCCTAGTTACAGCGAAAACAGAGGAATGATTTTATACTAGTTCCAGTTCCTAAGCCAGTTCCTATTGTTCCTCCTGTTATATACTATCCTGCGTATCGTATAGTACATGGTTCGTCTTCTCCACCCGCACAACCCTGTGGATGTTCTTCTTGTTCAAGAAGAGAAGCCATACTGTGGCCTACATGCCATCCTCCCAATGAAGTTTTGAATGTATGGAACGAGGAGAATCAGAATTCCTACACCATCTCTTAGACTAAGCACTTCACTCTGTCCACCAAATGTTGTTATTGATTTCTTCATATAAATCAGGTCTGTAAATCACTGTTTTAAGCCCATATTTAGTAGGAATAAATTATTTAGGTTGGTATATATCATGTTTACATAGATCACCTTCTACATGCGAGAAGTTTATTTAGTTCCTGTGTTCATTAGTAAAACTAAATAAACTTTGTATTGTATGTTTGTATAAAATAAACCCCCTTATATTAAAACAAAAACAAGAGAATGATTTTAAGGCCTACATACGTGAGTTTGAATCTTCTGTTTTTTGTTTGATTTTCTTGTTTTAAGATCTCATCAGTGTAGAGAATTTAGCTATAATGAACTGACTTCAAAATTTTCATTGTAGACCTTTATCCAACAAGGGGCAACATACATGGTAATAGAAGGAATACCTCTCATAGGGTACCTGTAATCTGCATACATGATTAATGAGTTGGGATGTTTATGTCTTAGAACTTGTAATCCCTATTGCAGCAATGGATATATGCTCCTCTCAAGATCGAGATCGACTTGGATGTATTAAAAGTGTGAATCAAGAAACTGTATTGCATAACACATTGCTGCAATAAGGCTTGCAAGTTCTAAGACATAAACATCCCAACTCATTAATCGTGTATGCAAATTATCATGGTGCACACAACAGGGTCCTGTAGTATTGAGGTGAATATGGTATGGTGTATTTAGAATCCTATGCATGCATGCATTTTGAGCCTGTTTTACTAGGTCGTTTGAAGACATTTTTTCTTTAGATGCCTATGATTGGTTGTGTGTTGAACCTGTTTAACTAGGGCATTCAATCACTTGATTATTCTTGACAAGCCTATGAATACACATATTTTTAATCCCCAAATACTCTCAATCATATGATGACTTTTTTTCTGGTAAGAAGCCTATGAATACATGTGTTTTGAAACTGTCTTACTAGGTAATTTGCTGACTTAGTTCTTCTTTAGAAACATGAATGCATGTGTTTTTAACTTGTTTTACTAAGCCATTAGGGCACTTAGTTTTTTCTTACTTGTGTCTTGAGCCTATTTTAGTAGGGCATTCGGCTTGAGTCTTTTCTTTAGAAGTGAACACACATATTTAGAACCAGTTTTATTAGGTCATTTGGTGAATTTTTTTCTCTAGAATCTTATGGATGTTCATTACAGTAATTCTCTAAGATTTTTTGTTTGATTTTCTTGTTTTATGATTTTTTGTTTGATTTGGCCTCCTCAATCTCATTTAATTTGATTTTTTTTATCAAGAATTAATTCTCTAAGCTTATGCAGAGAGGCATGGAGATTCCCCTGAATCCGGGTTACTGAAGTAGGAGCAACATTTTACCTTCTGCTTAGAAGAACTGGGAGGAAGTACCCAATATTTCCAGCAAATATGTTTATAGTTTTGGAGTGATGCTACTTGAGATTATCGCTAGAAGGAAAAATATAGATATCAGTTTTCCTGAAGAAATGCAAAACTTAATAGAATGGGTAACTAACCGGATGGAGAAGAAAAGCAATGACAGTGACCAGCTCAAAAGCAAGAGTTGTGCAGATTCTTTGAAGAAAACACACTATGCAAAATTGTGTTTTTAAACACATTTATATTTTGGGAAATTGAATACTTCTTCTTTAAATTACATTTCTAATAAAGAATTTTAATCTCTTGACATTAATTTTTTTGTAGGAATTTTGTAAGTTGCTGGATTCAAACATTTGCAGGTAAGGTTGAGTGTGACCTTACTAAGGCAATGATCTATTTAAAAGAATTTATATTGAATGACATGTTGATATTCTCTACAATTGTTAGAGTGAATGGAATAAATTTGAGTCCCTTGACATACCATTATAGTATATTGTTTTCCATTTCAAAATTTTAGATATATTCTTCCAAAAAAATTATAGCAAAGAAAACTTCCAGAAGTTTTACATATATAACATTTATAGATATTGAGTAAAGCCTATTGTTAAGGCATTCGATCACATTTTTTACAAAATATTTGTTTAAGGCCTGAGGACTTGGGTATATTATGCATTTTACATATTCTAGCTACCATTGGGGAATTCTGTTACAATTTCGACAAAATTTGCTAATGCTTACTAAAAAGGTAATGTAAAACAAAATTTGTACAAATTTTCACTTAATAGTTTGGCCAAAATCCTGGGAATGGTGGAGGTTGCACTTCCTCTTGACTCTTTGATGTGGTAGCATTCACAAATTGAACTGCAGTAGGTAGCATGGTAGGAGGTGTACCTTGAACATTTGCATTAGCTTCTGAAAGTTGGCCAATCTAATCAAGCAACGCTTGATCTAAAATTCCAGAATTTGTAACATTGCTTGTAGGAGAAGATGGGAAGATAGATTGGTTATTAAAAATGGAAGAAAAAGAAGGCATGAATGTGTTATACATGCTCAACAAAATATGATGTTGATTAGGTAGGGGATTTGAGGGACTACTCAATCGCCTATTTTGTCTGTTAGACTCCTTTTGTCGTTGTTGCCATTCCTTCATCCTTTTATCATGTTCTTTGGAGAGTTTGGCCTGCTCCTTTTTCAACTCATTCTCCTTTTTTCACTGTAACTGGGCCTCTTCCTTTTTCTACCTTTTCAATTCTCTTTCAATTTTAAGTTTCCCCTTATTTTCTTTTTCTATTAACCTTTGCACTTTCCTTTCATCTTGTTGTTCCCTTTTCCTTGCCTTCAAATCTTCAATTTCTCTTTTTCTTGTCTCTTGTTCTTGAAGTAAATGCAAGTAGTCATCAGAGGTAAGTATTTGAGATTGCATTCCAATTCCGATTGCATCATCATTTATCCGTACACGGGTGTGAACCTTCTCAATTGACAATTTTAAGAATTTTCTTACTGGTTTATATGCTTAGTTGTTCTCATCTTGGGTGAAAGTCACCTCTTGGTTATCTTGAGTGGCTAAAAAGTCATCAAATTCAAAATTTTCTTTATCCAAACCATGTGTATCTAAATGTATGGCATCTATTTTGTTTGCATCATGATCTTCCCACGCTAATGTGTCAACATAATAGTGCACCACCTTGCTTGGAAGAGATGAGCTAGAAGATGGCATCGAAGCTGAAAATTCCTCATTGTTGAAATCAATTTGCATGCCTAGGTTATCAACCCCTCCTTTAATCCATTGAGGTGCACTGAATTGTGTTGGTAAACTCAAACTATAATCAATATCTACATCTTCTTGTGTTTGGCTCACATGAGTTACTGAACTAAGGTGATCATCTTATTCATTAAGTGTTTGGGGTTGATGAAAATATGTAGGCATGCCAAAAGTATGTAGACTCAACATGTTCTTCCATTTTTTTGGTTTTCCTCATTACCTACCACATTTTTTACAAGTTCTTCTAAACAACGTTACACATTTGAATCTTTCACTCCCACCATCCTCAATATGATTTCAACAACCGCCACCTCATCTTCTTCAACATCAAAGGCCTCACTTGGCCTCATATAATTGGAAATGGCATTCTTTTCAAGTGGCCATACACATGTCCTCTGAAAACCTGCCTTGATATTTTCAAGTGTAAGTGCAAGTTGGAAAGCCTGACTACCAAGTTTTTCCAATTTTGTCCTCCTTATTTCAAGACCTAGGTTCCTTGCCATCCATTTAGACCTCACTGTTTTAAATTAGTTCTTGAATGGAAAGAACACACTAACATCTAATGGCTGAAGCTTATGGCTGCTATGAGCTAGTAGAGTCACAAGGTCAATGGCTAATAACCTCTTGGATTGTGCCTAAAGCTACATGGCTTCCATGACCATCAAATATGAAAATATGCCTATTTTTTGGTGAAAATCCACCAGGAATTGATCCTGCAAAATGATGTAGCCAATTCATAAACAACTCTTTTGTCATCCAAGCATGTGTTTGGGTTGCCATGCACGGTCCAAGTTCACATCCAACTATGTAGTTCTTCAGTTGTCTCTTTGATTTGAAAAAATAAAATCGAGGAATGCTTTGTCCTGTTGCATTAACACAATATAATATGGTAATCCATTCCCTAATTTTTGAAATAATGTGTGGAACACTTCTGCATCCCAACTTATCAATGATACGCATGCCACAATTTCTTGCCTGTTTGAACACCAATTTCATCATAGTTCCATATTCTGTTTGGCCCTATATTGATTTGCAGCATACATTTTTTGTAAGTTATCATAAAAAGTAGCAAAAATTCTTGGCCTTAACACGACTGTTGTATCTTGGTCAAGGCCTTCTACAATTGTTATTGTCAAGTCAGGATGACGTCTTCAAAATCCATACCACCATGACTTTCCTGGCAAGCCATCTTTGAATGGATTTGGTGTGCATTGGCACATGTGCACTACATAGGCATTTAGGTGAATGACTTCAAGACCATGGCCAAGTTCAGCCATATCTTTGCACCAGGAAACAATTTCTTTCTCTTCCTCATCTGTCAAAATAGTTGGAGGTCCCTTCTTCTTAGTGGTTATTTTTCCATACAACCAATCAGTCACATTTGTACTAGGGATTCCCCACTTAGTTGTTGCTTTTCACGTGGACATTCCATTTTCCTCTACATCCCTTAAGGCATTTTTCATGTTAGCTTATGTCCATTGTCCTCTTATGTATACTTTCTTTTTTGTAGTAGTACTTCCAATTACTTCCACAGTTGGATAAGTAATGTTGAATTCAAGATCTTGGGCATTTGTGATATTCTCATCAAAATAAAATTCCTTACCTCTTGATGGATGCCTCATTTTATTGGAAGATGTTCTTTTCTTACGTATCTTAGCTACATTAACGAAGGTAGAATTTTGTGCTTTGGCTCTTGTCTGATTCTTCCTTTGATTGGTTGTGGTGTATTTTTGAGGTTGGTTCTCAGCAATGTTATCCTCATCAGATGAAATATTTGTAAACTTCACTCCCCTATGTAAGTTACTCCTTGTCTTTCTAACTGGTCTTTTGGCAGGCTGCTTTGCACATGCCATTATGAAATGCAAGAAACTATGTTTTTCAATTAAACCTCTGTCACCATATTTGGTTACAATATTTAAATACATGTATATTTTTAGCAAAACTTACAATATTTTTTTAATAAAACTGCTGTAAATTTTTTTCTTTCCAAGAAATTGCAGGTTATCATTAAAACTACAGTTATGAATAATGATGACAGATGATTAATTAAAAAAAACATAGGATTTGTTGTAAATTTACTGAGGTTATCATTAAAATAGTTATGAATAATGATGAGCTGCTCATTTGGAGATAGAATATAAACATTGTGGATTTCTAACAATAAAACAATTTATTGTTGATCATAAATCAAATCCAATGTTGCTTATAAACTATCTAAATGAGCCATTATTATTCATAACAATTTTAATGGTAAACTTTCTATTTTGAGATACAATTTTTTTTACCAAAAAATATATGAAATAAACTTTTATATAATATGATAGTGAAACAACATGGAAGAGATTTCACCTAGCTAGTCAGCAGCCTTTGCACAACAAGAAAATGTAAATATCCAGAAACAACAAGTTAGTGTTTGCACAACAAGATGTGAATCAATAGATATGTTCAAACTTTTTTTGAATAGGAAAGAAGTATACGACCCAACTCTACTATTTATAGATTTTACTCACAAAGTTGGATCCATGTTTGATCTGTGTGCTTGATTTCTATTGGCCAAGGGAGTTTGATATGGATTGGTAATTTAAATGAATCAATTTCTTTGTTATATTTGACACTTTGGTTGATCCGTGCACTCAAATTCTATTGGGGGAGAGAGTTAGGTGGAGATGGAGTGGGAAATACATCACTTTGATTGTGCAATTTTTAATTATATTTTTGAAATCTTGTTCAATCCTTCATTAATTGTGATTTTTTCTTGTAAATAGTGAGCCTTACAACACTTTTCTTGTTTGCAGGTGCTTACATTTAATATAGAGGATGACATTGGAGGTTGGGATATTTTGGATGAATAGAATTTAGATAGGGCAGATGTATGTACATAAAAATATAATATGATGTAAGCAAATGGATTTAGTATTGAAAGAAAATATATTTATTATTGCACAAATAATTTTTTAACATTGTATATGTTGGAGCCTTAAAAAACTTAAATGGCACCAGTAGTTGATGTTGAAATAACCTCTTTATATTAACATGTAATGTATTAACTTACAGATGTGCACTTTATTTAGTGAGAATGACATGTATTTACACTTAAATATTGAAATAATAATACATAACAAAGTTCACAATAACTAAAGAAAATCTGGACATATTTATGTCATTTTTCATTTAATCTTTGAGGAAATAAGTTTCTACCAATAGTTTAAAACTCTGCTAAAATACTCTCAATCATTGGACCCTGCACAGTTATGGGGTCCCTTCCCCTATATGACAAAAACTCTGAACTTAATCCTTTTTGCATGCCATTTAAGCATTTGGGGTCCTATGGTTTTGGTAGCAGGTTGCACACCAAAGGAGATATTTAGATGTGTATGTTCAATTGCTCTTTTGAAATTGGTACAAATGTGGAGATTTGGGCATTCTACCATTTAAAACTATAGTGGTTGTGAGGTTTTTGTTGATCGGTGCTTGTATTTTGTGCAAGTTTTTAATAACAACATGAACCGTGTGTCAAACTATTTCAGAAATTTGGTTAGATGGAGTGTCATGGTTGTAGGTGTAGACACCCTAATTTCACATCTATCCTAAATCAATTAATTCCCCTTCCTTATTTCTCACAAAAATACACTTCGAATTAATCAAATATAATTTGATTAATTATCCATTTCAAAATCTAAAAAATAATCCAATCCTCACCACATGTCATTATTCTCCATGTTTTTCCACTATTGAATTAAAAATTCAAATTCAAATCCTCACCCACCATTCGTGGTCTCCACTCACCTAAAATCCTCCACTTATGAATTAAAAATATAATTCAAATCCTCACCCATTCTTCGTGGTCCCCACTCACCTAATCTTGCCCACATTTTCAAACCACTCACCTAATATTGCCCACATTTTCAAACCACTCACTTAATCTTGCCCACATTTTCAAACCATGATTACTTAAATTAATCTAAGCTAATCACTCCCTCAGGCTATAAATACAACCTTACCCCTCCCCTCTAAACAGATGGAGAATAAGCTTGCATGCCATATCTAAGTTCTTGCATCCTTTGAGCAAAGAACATCCTTTTGCCTCGTCCTAATGCCAAAATAGCCTCATAATCCTTTTTCCCATCTAGTGCAAAGTAAGAGGATCATTGTTGTTGGAAGGCCGTGCTCCGTCTTGAAGAAAAGCATCTACATATCACAAAATCAGGGCTCAATCCAAGTTTCCTAGCCCATTCTAAGGTTTTCTACGAAACGCGAAGGAGGAGGTACGATTATTGGTATTTTATTTCCTTGTTAGTAGTGTATTTTTCCTAGCTCACAGTAGGATATGCACAAATAGATTTGTTGAGAAACTTTGGAACTGCAATGAGCTCGTAAATTGGTTGCAAGTCACGCTCAAACTAGATTTCTAAAAAGGCCTTGGAAACTGTCGGTAATTTGAACTTGTCCATGTATCACCAACCCTATTGTAAACGCTCACCAGTTCATCTAGGCATGGTCATCTTACTCTATCCTTGCATGTTTTAGCATTCCTAATTTTCTTAATCGTAAGGGTATTGTAACTAGATTTTTTAAAAATAATGTTTAGGTGAATTAAATGGGATGGGTTGTAGTATAGACAATTACATCTCTATTGGTACACATTAAGACCTTAACCATGAATGAAAACACTACTCTCCTTTACCATGTAATATGGATGGATAAAATACGATTCCAATTTGGATATGGAAACCATGGGGTTGGCAGGATAAACGGGAAATGTAGTAAAACTATTTTTTGTCAACTTTGTGTAATTTTAATAAAACATGTTTTCTTGGAGGCACAAAATATCCCTATAAAACTCAAAATGAGAAAAGAAAACGTTAGCCGAGTCTTGTGGAGTGTTCAACCGAACCTTGAGCTGTTCATGGGATGTCCATTTTAACTTGTTTCGTAACGTGTCTAGGAGCCCAGAAGGCTAGTTCATAGCCTTAAACATCTGCTGAAACAAAAAAAATGCAGTTTGGTTCTGACCCGTCGTTTTGGCCCTAGGTGTCGAAACACATTTTGGGTTTTGCATACCTCTAATATTTCTATAAGAAAATTGCCACAAACCCTTAGTTTCATGAAAAAATTCTTGTAAATTAGTTTTCCTGATAGATTTTATAGGCCTCTGGTTGTTGGGTGACAAGGTCGCTTGAGTACAATTACGATAGGTAGCTTCAGAGAGACGCGTGCCTTTGTAATCATGTTTTCCAATGTATGGTTCCTTCAACTTCGAGTGTTTACCTATATATTAGGGGATATGCAGGCACTTTTTCTATGGTTTTTTGAGTTTTTAGTTGGTTTTTGAACGTTGATTCTTGAGAAACTTGTCTAATTTTGACATTTTGGAAACTTGCGACTAATTGGTTAAAACTTTCGTGTGAACTTATCCAAGCAAAATAACAATAGAGAAACCTTGTAAACATGATCTCGTGACTGTAGGAAACTTTCTTATGTCATTTTATTATTAAGACATGATCTCGTGACTGTAGGAAACTTTCTTATGTCATTTTATTATTAAGAAAATGTTTGTGGAAAGAAATGGTGTTTATTATCTCTCCTCTCTTTATATCTCTCTTTAGCTTTGAAAATGAAATGAAATGGCAATTATATTATCTTACTCTCCTTTAAAGTGTAATAAGTATAGTTTCATTAATAATTAGAAAAATGCGGGAATGTAAATCATGGTCGATTGTAGTTAGATACCATGCCAATGGTTGTCGCTGACCCATGCTCTAATGGTTGTTACAGGTTGCAGGTAGCACGACAAATAAGATAAATGAAGGAATTTGACGTTATAGTTGTACTTAATTTGTAAAATGCATAAAATGTTGAGATGTAAATTATATTGTTGAATAATTGTAATTATTATCATTTTGAAAGGATAAAATGAAAATAAAGTATAAGTAGGTATTCCATGCGTGTGCTAAAGTTTATTTGTAGTTATAATGGTGCATTATAAGGTGATTTAGAGTTGATAAAATAATCATTTATGACATTACTTGTCTCTCTTATCTATTAAACACTTAGAATATTAGATGAAACTTACCTTTCATAAGTTTTCTAAATGAAATGATTATATAACCCTTTCATCTTACCCCCACTTTTAGTCAAGTCCTGCCAAGCCTGAAAACCTCTATAGTGCTAAAAAAGGGTTAAAACTATCACAAGTTGTTTTCTTGTTTTGTTCCTGGGACAAGCCTTAGTATACCATTTCCATAAGTTGGGTACTATCATGGGATGAAATGACTACACTATTTGTACCCTACCTCTTTGGGTGGCAAAAAGATCGTTATTCTTAGAGGTTGTAGCCCTAGCCCCATCACGAACAAGTAATTTCTCTTTTGTGTGTATGGTCCTTGTACTCTTGTGGGTAGCCTAATTTTTTTGAATATAATTGAGGAGTTTTAAATCTCAAATGATCTCATTAAGATATTTAAATGACACGAGTACAACTTATGACCCAATTTCCTGCACATGAAACTATTTAGTTTGAACAATGTAAGCTCTAAGCTTGAGAAATGTACCCTTGGTAAGTAATATTGAAGTATCCTAAGTTGTGTGAATGATGTGAAAAAAGGATGGTTTTTGTCTCTAAGTTTTTCCTCGTAGTAGGGTGTATACCTCTTAAGTGTCAACGATGTCTTTAACTATTGCAACTCCTACGAGGATCATTGGTAAATTACCCTTAGTGTATACTTATCTGACAATTGAGATAGGGTCATAGAAGGAATTTTAATTCCTTATATTAGATTGAATTCCTCAGGCGTGAAGTATATTTAAAATACTTGAGTTATTTAAGTAATTAAATGATGTGCCTTGTATGGGATAATACCCTTGGAATCTTGCTTCACTAAGTGAAGAAGTAGTGCTTTATGATTCGTAGTTCTTCTAAAATGATGCCAACCTGAGAAAAAAGACAAAGAATGAAAATGTAATAAGAACAAGAATACATGTAATGAATTTTCGAATGATTTGGATGAATATCTCTTACACTTTGAACTATGCCAAGTCAGCTAGTATGCTTAATTTGGGCTTAAAGCAAATATGAGTAATGGGATACACCATGGGGGACCAACATTTTATTAATGGGAAAACTTTTTATATTCAATGAGTGAGCCATGTTTCATGTTCATAATCAAGGTTTAAACAAAAATGTTAAATGACCGAATAATCAAAAAGGAAAAAAAAAAAAGAATTAAAGTATTCTTGTTTTAGTTGGGTTGCTAGTGTGGGCATTACAATACTCTTGGGGTGTCGGGCTATGCTTTAAAGTACCATGGAAGTTAATTATAGCTTAATAAAAAAAATTTGTGTAAATTTCAAGTTACTCCAAAGTAACCATTGAGTTATATGATCCCTTTGCTATCAAATAAACATACTAACTTAGTTGGAACTAACACAAGTTGAGTGATAAACAAAGCAAAAGAAAGGTATCCTATAAATAATAGGGAAAGCTACAGAATGGTATAAGGGAATCTACAAAAGTCCAACTACTTCAGTAACTAATTAAAATCCTTGTCCAAAAACACACAACCATTGCATGATTGTAACTAATTCAAATATGAACATAAATAAGTTTTGCTATGAAAATGTGATAATGTGGATGGTCCATACTCTTGATGGGCATGTTTTGGTTGGGTAGTGGTTTTGTTCCTATTGTTATGCTAGTTTGGATTTGTTGTGTATAGAGTGTCATTATTTAGTTTGCTTGTTCTTCATGTGGGAGTGGTCGTCTTATGTGTTGTGGAGAAACCTCTTATGATCATATGTGATGTCACTTAGTTGTTTTAATAAATGAAAGTAAATAAAAAATAAAAAAATAACCCTGGTATTTTGGCCTTATGCTTGGATTCCACATGGGTGGGCGCTACACTAACTTCTTGATAAAAACAATAAAGGAGGGACCTGGTGGCTATGCTCAGTTCGGGTAAGCTTTCAGATATGTCTGGATGAGGTGTCAATGCACATAGTTGTGGTTGGATAAATAAAATGATACAATGTGTGTGGTGGGAGTTGAATATGAAAATTATAAGAGGAACTATTATAGTTAGTTAGAAGGTCATTGAGTGTTTTTATGTCTGTTAGAAACTGGGGCATATAAACTAGCCCTATGAAACTTGTGGCTTGAATCCATTGTGAAAATGAATTGGGACCTAATAAAAGGGCGTAGAGTTGCGGAAAAATAAGACTCTTAAACAAATACTTGCGGATTTTAGTTGGTGGGTTGAGGCTCGCGGGTTGTTTGGAGATGACCTTCCTTCTTGAATTTTTTGTAATAAATAAAATAGATGCCTGCTCTGGAATATATGGATGGTCTAGCTGGTTGTTGGTGGTCAGATGAGGTTGTTTTCTCATTTGTTGTAGGCTCTTGCAATCTAGCTGAGTGATTGTGTAAAGTGAAAATGACTAGATTGATTATCTATATATATAGGAATATTTGGAGGGTATTACTGGACGACAACATGGAGAATTCTACCTACTGGTAGCATTCTCCATGCGATCGGGTGGTAGCATGCATGCTACTTCTAGCTGGTAATGTGGAGAATGCTACTAGCCAATAAAATTCTCAATGCTACTGGTCGGTAACATATTCCATGCTACCCATCGGAAGCATGGAGAATGTTACCGGTTGGTAACATGGAGAATGTTATTGGTCGGTAACATGGAGAATGTTACCGGTCAGCAGAATGGAGAATGCTATCATCTGGTAGAATGGAGAATCTACCAGCTAGTATCATATAAGATACTATCAATTGGTAGTATGCAAAATGTTAATGGTTGGTATCATTCTCCATGCTACTTACCGGTAGCATACAAAATGCTAACGACCGGTCTAAGCATTATCCATGCTAGGCTAGTAGGACTAGTAGCATCATGCATGCCACTAGATGGTAGTATGCATAATTCTATTGGTGCAACCACTTAAACCATTTCCCTAAATGTTGTACAAAAAATTCCATCATCACGAATTAAATTATCCTGTGATTTGCCATACTTTCAAAATTGGTTTTTCAAAATTCACCAAATATTTTCTACAATTTTTTTGGAGGGACCCTTAAAATTTACCTTGCTATATGGCTCTCTTCTCACCTAATTACAACCACTCCATGCCTAATATAGGTCTATCTGTTAGGTTGTGGAGATAAATATCTTCACTGGAGCATGCGTTACAAAGTTTCTGGAATATACAGCAACCGTCATCAGAGCAAGGGGGAACTAACATTGGTTACCCAGGACCGGCATCGGTCAGGTAGGACCGACATCGGTTAGAGCAAGTAGGAACCAACCACAGTTAAGGCTAACCAGCTTTGGTTACCTGTGCGGTGATGTTTTAATTAACTCTTGGGAATTAAATCTATCTTTACCATTAAAGTAGATTTATTGGATGTAATCGCATGGCAAAGTGCCCTAAGTTTATATATGCCTATATAAGCATGAAAGTTAGGGTTTAGAAGGAGAGTTAAGAGAAGGATTGAATTAAATCCTTGATTCTCCTAGATTGTGAGGATGAAGAAGAAGAAGAGAAAGAAAGAATAGGTTACATGAAGACAAGTCTCCGTGGGGAAAAGCTAAATAGAAGGAAAGTGCAGGTACACTGTTGGTGAGAAGATGGCACTATATTTCATTTGTATTGTTTAGTCTCATGTAATGGATTGCATAGTATGCAAAGCACTTAGGGTTTATTCTTGTTGGATCCACAGGTTTTTGTGAGATATTGTTATTGATCATTCTTGGAGATCCACATGTAGTGAGATATCTGTATTGCAGATCCATGTGATCAAGCTTAGTTGCATAGTGGCAGATGCAAGGTTGCTTCAGGTATATGAGATCTAGTGGTGTTTCAGAGGCACAGTTGTAGCGTACTCAGGTAGATCTGGTTAGATATCTGGAGGAGACACAAGTGGTGCTATGGAGGCACGGTTCAGTGTACTCGGGCAGATCTAGCTGGAGGTCTGGGAGGAGGAGATACTCTTGTAGAGATACATGTACTCTTGTGCACAAGAGTTGGCTTGTAATCTCTTTTTATGTTATATATATATGAGATATCTATCTTTGGTGGACGTAGCCCACATTGGGTGAACCACGGTACATGCTTGTTATGTGTGTGTACTTTTGTGTGATTTGGATTATTCTAGTTTATACTTCCATTGTTGTAGATTTTGTGGGGATTATTAGATCCGTATTTGCATGTTTGAATTTGATATTCTATAGTTGCAAATGTTTCCGTGTAGACCCATCCCCAACAACTGGTATCAGAGTGATGGCTTTAGTTTTCAGAGCAAGGGTTTGCTTCATGGTTTTGTTAGTAGTTATTACTGACATGTATGAGAGCAGGGTTTATTTTTCCTAATGTGAAAATCACAGGAAGAGATTAAATCTCAAGTGGGAGCTGGAAGTGTAAGGTTGCTGGAGAACACAGTGACCAGCATCGATTAAGTAGCAACCAACATTGGTAGTGTGAGACTGTGTTCGGTTATTAAGGACCGTGGTCAGTTATAGGGTGACTGTGGTCAGTTACTGAGCAACCTGGTTATAAATATAAAATCACATATCTAAAGAAATGAAGAGATGCATGGAATGTATCTTGTTTTTTGATGTGTCCCCGGTTCTTAGAGGCACGAGAATGTTGGTTAGATTACATATCCGGATTATTGAGGTATGCATTCTTCGTGTAGTTTGATGCACGGGCTTCAATAGAGAGGCAGTAGCACAGAACAAAGACGGGGCTTCCATCAGAGAAGCATGTACTTCAGTTGAAGATGCAATTGAGTATCTTGGTGCTGGTAAGGTGATGTATTTCATCTTGATGCAATTTATTGCATGGATTTGTTGTATTGTTTTTGTACGAGATTTGGATGCTTCTTGAAATGACTGGCTCAACTCAATTATCAGCTTTGGTCGAAGTAGGCACCTGGTGTGGTGTGTTATGCCAAATTGTGTGGAATTGGGTTCATTCCAATAGCATTGACATCGGTCTAAGAAATGAGGTCGGTCACAAAGGAACCAATACTAGTCACCTAACCATGGCTAGTTAGGGGATGACCGTGGTTAGTCTTTGTGGCAACTTATCTGTACAGGGTTTTTTGCAGCAAGAGAGGGCAGATGGTTCTTTGTCCTAGTTTGGAGGATTGAGTTTCTTGCACAGAGTGTACATGGTAGAGACAATGTAGATCACTTCATGGTTTGGATCAGAAAGAGGATGGAGTTAGATCGATTAGTCCATTGAGACTTTGAGTCAGGTATCTCTATATGGTTCATATTTTATTTCTTTTGTTTGGAGAAACTGATATTATGTTTGGATTGTGTGCACAAATTTACACCATGGTTTCTTAGTGTTGTTTGACTTTTATTTCCTGGTTATGTGGAATCTTGAGGACAAGGGTTTCTAGTCTAAGGATGAGATCCTCGATGAAAAGTCATGGTTAGACACAGTTGCAGGTAACAAGAGATGTTGAGTACATACGGATGGAAAGAAAGTGATTCACCTACTTCACAAGAAGTCCAAACTTTTGTGATGTAGAATTATTCTCAGAGAAGAAAGGGAATCAATTTTATAGTTCTTTCATCTGGTTTTATTTTCTTACTGACATATTAGCTTTTGAGCTTGGTGTTAGAGGTAGTGCAGGGAATTTCATGTTCAGTGGGAGCAAGCCATGGTTGTTGGCATTTTAGGATTGGATACATGATGCACATGCAGAGTGAGGGGAGATTGCTACTATTCAAAGTGGTAGATGCACTAGTTGGTTTTGGAGGACAGTCACGGATTTGTAGGTATATTGAGTTTATTGCTTTGTGATGTCACTTCTGGTTTATTTTGTGGTGCCTGGATATCCCTACAGTTGATGGTTAGATTCAGCTGGGTGAAGATGATACAGAAATTTTTCAGAATTTTAAGGGTTAAAGGAGAAAACATGACTGTTACAGAGACTGGTGTCGGTTAAGATTAATTGTGGTTGGTCATCTAGTAACTGTGGTTGGTCAGGAAGTGACCGGTGTTGGTTAGGGGAAACTGTGGTTGGTTTGGTCACAAGTTTAACAACAATGTTTATTTACCATTTTTAGATGGTGCCCTTGTTTTGCTTTCATCTTGGTTGATTTTGTAGAGTATGTTGATGACATGTATGTTGGTATTTGCACTATTTATTAGTAGCATGGTTTAGCATGGTTATTTGTTATTGACACTGATGAGCACATGATTTATATTCGACTTTTAGAGTCATTCGGTGACAGCCTTGGAACCTCTAGAGAGCTGATGATATGGATGGATGTATATGTGAGTTTATACATGTGGATAGATTGAATTTTGTGAGTTTAAGATGATGCAGATGTTTGATTTGCACATGGATGCCTATGAGCATAGTTTATATGCCTTAAGCATGAATAGGGGATGTTTGTATTTCCTATTATTACTATGTTACTCCTTGATAGGAATGTTATCTACAGATGGTTTTCTTGGACATGCTAGTTGTTTATGCAGAGTTGGATTTACAAATTGCATTGTTTGGATTCTATTGAGTTATGCAGGTTTTTGGATTGATCACCCACTGTTGCAGGTGAACTCATGTGGGTTGTCTTTACCCATGATCTTGTTTTTCTTTCACATATTCTAGTTTGACTTGTCTTGGTTAGTTGCATTGGTGGTTGCATTGAGACATGGATAGATGGATGAAGAACATGGTTGGTTTTACAAGTATGGCTATGGATGCGATTGAGGCTCAGAACTTTGGTTTGAGTAGGATCTCTTGCATGTGTGTTATTCATGGTGGCTTGTTGCATAAGGAGCTTGGTTGACTTGTTTTCCTGATACCAACAATTGGTATGGTGTTACAATTCAGAGGGAGCTTGAGGCTCGGTGTCACGGATCAGTTGTAGCTTTGTGCAGGTTTGGTAAGTCATGGTTTTATCTTCTTTGGTTTTGAGAAGATATTCTGATCTTCCTGGTTTTATTTCTGATAGAATTGTTGAAGGAAAGAATAGATGGTCTTCATGGTGTGTAGAGGACGGTGATGTGTAAGTACAGGTACAAAGGTTCAGCAATTTATCTCCAAGTGGGAGATTGTTAGGCTGTGGAGATAAATATCTTCACTGGAGCATGTGTTACAAAGTTGTTGGAATATACAGCAATCGTCATCAAAGCAAGGGGGAACCGACATCAGTTACCTAAGACCAGCATCGGTCAAGCAGGACTGACATCAGTCAGAGCAAGTGGGAACCGGCTGCAATTAAGGCTAACCGGGGTCGGTTACCTGTGTGATGATGTTTTAATTAACTCTCGGGAATTAAATCTATCTTTAGCATTAAAGTAGATTTATTCTATGTAATCGCATGTGTTGGTTGGATATTTTGTCAATCCAAAATATGAGGTTCAACCACAGTATATGGGATTAAATCCCTCCTCAAAGACAGGTGAGGCTGCCTGGTTACTACTAATCTAAAACACAGTAAAAACAATATATACAGTATTCACACTAATCTAACCATTGGGGGTTGGGATAGAATCCCGAAATCCACATTCACACGATTCAAAGGTATTGCTTTCGTAAATGAACTGGAGTTAGAAACTATTACAATGAAAGAAGTACAATGGAAAAGAAATGAGAGAAACGTATTTTCTTTCGAGTAAACGCAGAGCACGAAATAATCATACGAGCTTTAGATCATAAATATAATGTCTGAGATGATTAGAAACAATAAGATGATATGCAAAGAATAGCTTAAGATCATGAACGTAAGAACAATGTCTTAAGAAAGATATATCCCACAACACAAAGTTTGCGAAATAATATCAACTCCTATTCTTCGAAATGATTGAACGAAAACACAAAGTTTTTCTTCTTTCCAATAGCTCTGAATATTACAAAAATCTCGACCTTTTGGAATGCATAAGCATCCCTTATTTATAATAAAAGGGATCGAGAGAAAATAGGATAAATCCTAGAAAATAGTGTTCTTTAAAAAGAGTTCTATTTTGCTTGACTCTCACGCAGGAGACCAAGTCAAAATTTGCTTCCTATATGACGAAACAGAAATGAAAAAGACATGTCGATTTCAAGATTGAAATGACATGAAACATCAAGAATTAATCTGAATCATCATCCTTCACTCCTTCATCTTTCTCTTCCTCCAGCTGCGCCTGTTTGTTCCGAAATTCTTGGAACCTTCGAATTATGCCTTGCATTTCGTTTTCATCAGATGCAGTGGAATGATCATTCAAAACTTCGCAGGTTTCATGGGTATCACTAGCACTGCCGGGAAGCTTTTTCAATCTTTTGCTGAGCTTTCTCAAGGCCTCAAAAGAATGTTCAATTCTTACAAATCGATCAATGATCTCAATACCAAATCCGTGCGTTGGTTCATGCTGAACAGACTCTTGGACTTGTTTGAAAAGATCATCTGCTGATAGGACACCTGAGTTTCCAACTGACACCTTTGGACAAATCTTCAGCAACTCTTCTTCCAGATCACTTTTTCCATCAATCAATTTATCCCTTGATTCTCTCAACTTACCGCAGGATTCGTTGAGAATTTTCACCCTGAACCTGATGGCTTTAGTCAGCTGGAAATGCTTATCCGTATGTGGGATGACGCCTTCTTCTACCAAGAGATGTGATGGTATTTGCTTTAATACCTGGAGAGCTTCATAAGTCAAATCAAGATGTCCAATTTCTTGAGAGAAATCATCGTCCATCTTCTCTCCATCCTTCTGAATATCCCCCAAAGATTGATGAACTTTCACAACGTCTTGAATCACTTCCTTCCCCTGTTGGAGCAGCCTTTGGATCCATTCATCGACCACCCTTCCTTTTTTAGCAATCTTCTCAATTGTAGGTACTGATGAGAAATCGAATCCGACAGGGTCAGAAGAAGATGGTATGGATTCAAGGGGTTTTGAGAGTTTAAGCAAAACCTCAGTCAACTGCTCCACTTTTCCTTTAAGCTCATCTCTGCTGTCTTTTGTTTCTTTCAACTTCTGGCACAACACGTTTGTGGCATCCCGCGCATCTTGTTGCGCCCCTTCTGCTGTCACTCTTCCTAGAGCCACCCTAGTTATCTGATAATCAGAGGCTGTTATGTCCTCTTTAGTTTTGTCAGTCGCGGGAGTGGCGATCTCTGCAAACTTATCCCCTGAAGCGTCCACCAAAACCCTTGAAACTGTTTTAGGTTTCTTGGCTGATTTAGCAGTAGAAGCCTTGAGTGAGCTGAAATCAAAGGCTGGTATGGGTACAATCACCTTCCTCTTCCTCGGAGTTTGTTCGAGTAGCCATTGTGGTGTATCAGAGGAAGTTGCCAATGTTGTAGAAGCTGGTATCATACTCTCAAGGGGAGAAGATTCTACTAGTGGAGGGGGAATAGTTACCAATGTGGTAGTAGATCCAATAAAAAGAGGCACAGGAGGGGGCGTGTTGGTGATCACTTGGGTCCCAGCAGAGAGGGGTGAAAGTCCAGAGAAAATACTGGCCATTACTGAAGAAGTTGATGGAGAATGAGGAGGTAGGAGTGGTTGTGAGGGAGGAGGCGCAGATTCAGACTCCAAAGCCTGGGATGCAAGAGATAAGGTCCCTTCAGTTGGGCAATCAACAAATGATGAAACCAGAGGCTGGCTTCCTTCTTCTTCCAAAGTAATTTCTCCTATTTCTGGTGGTGTTGGTGATTCTGGCACATTCACCGTTTCAACTGGAGAAATAATTGAAGAGATTTCTCTTTCTTTCCTCTTTTTGACAAACTTGACCTTTATAGGCCCCCTAGAAGATTTTTTGTCCTTTTCCTTTTTGGAGGGCCCCGCCTCTGAAGCAGCCAACTTTGAAAACTTATCATCTTTAAAACTCATTCCCCAAGAGGAGAGCCATGCTTTGGTGCGATGCAAGAATCAGAGCCGACCTATCTGTGATGGAGGCTTTTTCACTGATTGACCAATCAATAGGTGGGAAAACATATTGATCTTCATTTAGTCCATCATAGGAAAGATCCAAAACACTTTCATTGTCACTAGTACCTTCTGGTAAATCAGCAAGCTCAAGTGTTTGAATCTCAGCAATTGTCAATCTGCTATGATCCTTTCTGCGAACAGCAACCTCATCACGCAGATCAATCCAAATGTCCTCTATGCTTGGCCTGTGCAGGTGCAGGGTTCCATACGCCCTGAGGACTCCTCGAATGTCAAACCCATCTCGGGGCTTCATATGCTTCCTCAACTTGTCCTGAAGCTCATGGATAACATTTTTAGCTTTCACCACTGTCGAACAAGTGTATCTTCCAATAGAAATTGGGAAGGATACAACAGCCTTATGTTTACTTTGTTGGAATTTATGGAAATCCAACAGTTGCCTAACCAATTCCATCAATATCAGTTTATCCCCTGGATATCGGGGCAGATAGAAAGGATCCCCGGAGTACATGACTGCCCGAAGATATGTGAACTTCTTGAATTGCAAGAAGACACATCCCCATTTGGAAACTTCAGCCCAGGCCTCATCTGAGACTCTTGTCTTCCTCAATTCAGGGTTTAACCTGCAGATGTTTTCATAAAAGAAGGTGTCATTCACCCTTCTGAATTGGTCTTGGGATCCCTTTCTTGTCAGTTGAGGGAAGTATTGATACACATGGTTCCCCATCCTGCTTCCCTTGGTATCCAACCCGGGATAGTTCCTCATCCCGGCCGCTGCATATGTGACATATGAAGACATATAAAATTTCCCTGTGGACAAGACTGTTGTCATTTGGGAATCTATCTCATTACTAATGAGAGTGCCCCAATCAATCCCTTGTTGATTCTTCTTGATGGTGATCATGAATTGATACATCCACCCTTGGAACACATTTGATTCGGGTAAACCAAAAACCTGACTCAACAAAGTGATGATGTCATTGATCTCCTGGATGAAATCACTCCTGGGGATAAGTCTTGGGAATCTGGAGACAGCCGGTTTGGCCTTGATCAGGAACTTCTTATTTACATGCTTGATACAATCTTCCTGATCGTTATCCCAGGCTTTCTGAGCTGACTTGACATCCAACTCTCCATATTCTTCAAAATTGGGCAGTTTGAGGAGGTCATCAAAGTAACCTCCGTCCAATTTGATCACTACTTCTCCTGCCTGATTTCTCACAGAACGAGAAACAGAGTCATAACTGGAAGCGCAGGCTAAGATGAATTCAGGGCACTGAGCGGACATGGGAAAACCCGCTGCAAGAGGTAAGCCACTATCGGCTATCGATTTCATCCATGGAGTTTGGGAGGAACTCCTTACCCTACTCCAGAAATCTTCAATATCTATATTCCCGAGCTCTGTATCTCGGATGTCATAATTGCAATCGATATATGATGGAGACTCCACCTTTCTGAACTTGTATTTCATCCTTCCTGACTTCTCAGTCTTTTCTTGCGATGGACCAGGGTCCGACATGAAGGATGTCGAAGGAAGAGAGTTTCAGAGATCAGGAGATGTTGCACACTGTGAAAATCCTGACCTACTGGAGATGCCGGAAGAATGGAAGAGTCTGACACACTGAGGAGGATGTCGGGGAATCCAGAAAACCCGATGCGCTGAGGATGTCGGAAACTTTGGAAAGCCCGGCACTTTTGAAGATGTCAGAAACTTGAGAAAGCCCGACACTTTTGCAGATGTCGGAATCTTGAGAAAACCCGACACGCCAAATCTTCTGATATACTTCGGGTCTTTGATACTGCACAGCACCCTTCAAAACCCGAGAAGAGGGAACAGGGTTTTTGTTGAATTTAAAACATGCAAGTTCTTTCTTTACCATTCATATACCAAACACATTTTAATTACAACAAAATTATGGGGAAATAACACAAAGTGGTAATTCCAAAGAGATAAACCCTAAAACATAAACCCGGTTTGGAAAACAACCCCAAAAGGAAAAAGAATAAAAACCCCACAAACCTGGTAAGGGAATGGGAAGAATTCCATACATAATCAATCCATAAAAACCAAGAACAAAGAATGGAGAGAGAAATACCTTCAACCAGAGCAAGAAAAGATCGAAAACGGGCAATTCAATCGGGCACAGGTGAGTTTCGGGTTTCGAGGTTGGAGAAGCATGCGCGAAAATCCACGAGTTAAAAATACGTCCGGTAAAAATGACGTGGAAATCCGCATATATATAAGAAAATTTGCAATTAATACACTTCGGCTGGCACGTGCCAACTCACCCGACAACTCGGCATTAACGCCATGTCAGCATGCTCGGGAGGTCCGAAAACCCGACACAAAGGTGTTTAGAGCAATTCGGGTTTCGGGTCGCGGGAAACAATCGACACAAAGCATGAGATGTTTAGATGCTTCAAAGTTCCGAAAACCTGACATGAAGGACTAAATCAGACTTCGGGTATCGGAAGACAGGCGACACAAAACATGTTTCGGATAAGGCATGTTCCGATGCGCCGAAGGTCCGAAAACCCGACTCGACTTACTTGAAGCGGGTTTCAGGTTTCGGGGAACACAAGACATAAAGCATTCAAAACACATGTTGTTCTGTCGGTAAAACCCGAAAAACCGATTTTCTCTCATAAAGGCAATTTTGCAAAACCAGCTTTAAAAATTTCGTAGGGTTATCTGATAGTTTTGGCGTAAACTCAAAACTGAGATAACAGCTGGCTCCAGCTGGGGACTTTCTTTGTGATACCAAAGGAAGAGAACTCAGAATCTCTGGTTTTATCCATTGGGCTACGGAGTCAGAAAAGAAGAAAACCAAAACAAAACAAAACAAAGAAAGAAAGAAGACCAAAAGCAAACACACAACAAAAAGTAAAGTATGTAAAATGCAAGAGAACATCTTGCATTAGTGATGGAACAGCTTTAGATGTTGTCCGCTGAAAGGCAAAGGGAGTAACCCTCCATCCAGATATGATAGAAGGAAACTATTTTCACCATTCAGCTCATGGATCTTGAAAGGTCCTTTCCACAAAGAATCAAACTTCCCGTGCATTCCTTTCTGCTCCCTCCTCTTATCCCAAAGCAACACCAGGTCTCCAATCTGGAAATTACGCTGCTTTGATTTCTTGTCAAAAAATTTCTTCACTCTGCTCTGATGATCTGCGATGCGATCAACCACCTTGCTTCGTTCCTCTTCTAGCCTGGCTAGGTACATAACCCTCTTCTCAATAGAATTTTGAAAAGCCACATCTTCGACTGCTTTTGCCAACTGTAAGGCTGGCAATTCTACTGAGATAGGAATCTCAGCATCAATCCCGTACAGTACTTGGAAAGGGGACATTCCTATAGCTCACTTTGGGGTAATCCGATCAGCCCACAACGCGTCATACAATGCTTTGTGCCATGTCCTCTGGTTTTCATCTACTAGTTTTCTAATTATGGTAACCAGGTTCTTGTTGCTGGATTCAGCTTGCCCATTGCCTTGGGGATAATAATCAGATGAGTGAGCCAAAGTGATGCCGAATCCATAGCAAAATTCTATCATCTCATGCTATGAGAAATTAGAGGCATTATCATCTACAATCTTGTAAGGCACACCGAATCTGACAATTATATTTTCTTTAAGGAACTTGCAAACAGCTTCAGAGGTTGCTTGCTTGATTGGTGCGGCTTCCACCCACTTGGTAAAATAGTCTGTAGCAGTCAGCACGTAATTATGTCTGGCACTGGAGGCAGGATTCAATGTTCCAATGAAATCAATTCCCCACTGGTGAAAAGGTTCTTCGATCACTACGGGCTTCAGGGGAAGAGCTGCTAACTTGGGACGACCAACGAAATGTTGACAAGCTTCACACTTGGACACCCACTCTGCTGAATCCCGAAAGAGAGTAGGCCAATAGTACCTAGCCCGTAGGATCTTATAAGCTGTTACAGAGGATGAAAAATGTCCTCCGCATGCTAGGCTATGGAAGGACTCTAACAACTTTACCTGTTGTGATTTATCAACACAACGCAGGAAAACACCATCAATACCTTTCTTGTATATTCCGTTATTCCACAAAAGGTATTTTACAGATCTCAACTTGACTGTCCTCTTCTCCTTTTGGTTTAAATGTGGGGGGCATTCACCATAAGTTAGAAAGAAAGCAATATCCGTGTACCATTCATCAGTTGTACTCACGAAAAGCACCATGGGCAGCTCTGAAGAAGTATCTTGAGTCTTTTCACATTCTGCTTCAGCATGATTTTCTGCAATCAATTGGCACAGGCCCCTTCCTCGTACCAACTTGGTAGGTCTGATGTCCAAGTCGTACTCCTGAACTTTAGCTATCCAAGTACCCTCGTTGACTCCCCAGATCTTATTGAGTCAAAATGGATTTAACGGCAGTGTCAGGAACGAGAACGAGGGTATGGGAATTCAGCACATAGTACCTGAAATGTTTCACCGCTCGTACCACCGCATAAGCATGCTTTTCAATTTGTGACATCTTCAATTCATGTTCCTTCAATGGGCAGCTCATAAACGTGATGGGAGCTTCAATGCCTTCCCCATTCTCCTGCATCAGGATGGCTGACACTGTGTGAGCAGAGGCGTAGCTGTACATGATGAAATCTTTTTTGAAGTCTGGACATACTAGGATAGGAGCGCAAGCAACTGCCCTTTTGATTTCTTCGAATGCAAGCTTCCCTTCTGTACTCCATCAAAATGGAACTTTTCCTTTCATCATCCCAAGGATATCCTTGGTTTTGTCAGCGAAATCAGGTACAAACCTTCTTAGGAAATTAACCTTTCCGAAGAAAGAATGAACTCCAGTTTTACTTGTGGGTAGGGTAAGGCTCTGAATGGCCTTTACCCTTTCTGGGTCAATTTTGGTTCCTTCTCTAGTCACAATATGACCCAACAGCTTTCCTTCCGTCACTCCAAACATGGACTTCTTGGGATTTAATGAAATCCCATGACGCCTGCATCTCAAAAGTACTTGCTCTAAATGATCATAATGATCACTCCATTTTTTAGAGAAAACAGTCAAGTCATCTAAATACACAACTATGACCTTGCCCATCAGGTCTCTGAATGCCAAGTCCATAGCTCTCTGAAAGGTGGCTCCGGCATTGATCAAGCCGAAAGGCATCCTCCTGTAAGCAAAGGTACCCCATGGGGTTGTGAAGGCCGTCTTGTGTTGATCCTCCGTAGTTACCTCAACTTGATTATATCCTGAAAATCCATCGAGCATGGATAGCATTTCTGATCCAGTAACAGTTTGTAATACCTGATCCATGATAGGCAAGGGATAGTTATCCTTCAGTGAAGACTGATTCAGGTTCCGGAAGTCAACACAGATTCGGATTTCACCATTCTTCTTCCTGACAGGAACGATGTTAGCAACCTAAGTGGAGTGATGGATTGGAAAAATAATCCTGGCATCCAACATCTTCTGAATTTCCGCAAGGATAGTTCCTGAGATCTTGGGATTGTAATGTCTTTGCTTTTATCTCTACGACTTCACATCAGGCTTCAAAGGGATACTGTGTTGTACATCTTTGGGCTTGAAGGATTTTAAATCTGCATAAGACCAGGCTAACACATCCATGTATCTCTTCAGAAGTGAAGTAAATCTTGCTTTCTCTTCAGGAGAACAACATTTCCCAATATTCACCATCCGAGGTTGATCAGACGAACCTAGATTGATTTGATCTACCTCCGAAGAAGAAGCTCCTTCAACTTGCCTTTTGTTTTGAATAAAACGATCATGCTTGTCAAACAAACCCTCCAGAGAAACCAAACCTTTTGGTATCTTGTTGCCTTTAAGCTGATAAACTCACCATCAACCTCTTGATATGGATCTGAGATAGTTTCACGGAAGGCTGATTCCGAACCTTCAAAGTATAACTCACTGAAATTGTCAGCCTTTTCTAGAAAAGCCAACACCTGTTGATCATCATTGAACACTTGCCAGTGAGTTGCATTATCTGGGATACTGGGACGGTACACAATCTCGATAGAGTATGTATCTTGCTTGAAATGAGGATGAGGAAGAAGGAGGGATGCAGACACGGCCAAAGAATCAGCCTTGTCATTATAATCTCTCAAAACTGCCTTAATAGAAAATGCATCAAAGCATTCTATACTATCCCAAACTTTGTTCCTGTAATGTCTCAAGTGATCATTTTTCACCTGATAGATTCCCCTGACCTGGTTGACAATCAGCTCCGCATCCCCCTGAACCTTGAGATTTCGAATTCCCTTCTGTCTGGCCATTTCTAATCCTAATAACAGGGCTTCATATTCAGCCGTGTTGTTAGTATTATCAAATTGCAACTTGTAAGCTGATGGGAAAATCTCAGAATTAGGAGATATAAGAACAACACCAGCGCCTGATCCGGTGGTTGAGCAGCTACCATCGAATTCGAGGGTCCAAATAGCATTAGGATCTTCTTCCTCGACATCTACAGTGGGTATCTCTGAAGTCATGAAATAATTTCCGAAGCTAGCATCTTCGAAAAGAATTTGAGCTTTAGGATCATCTGATTTAGTTACCAAATACCTCGCCTGCGGTTCAGGATGGAGAACCTGATGAACCCCATTGACTGGGATCTTAGCTTTGGTCCAATCCATATTAATCTCTCCTCCGACGTCTTTACAAAAACCCCTACCCAAGAGGATACCGTAAGCTGCAGGGATGTCAGCAACTAGAATGGTCATTTTCACTCTCTTTTCTGGGAAAGCAACGAATGCGAACTATGCATCTTTGATTTGACCAATCAAAGGAACTTGTTTGGTTTCCATAGAGTAACACCGTCCATATGACTTAGTCAAAGTAAGCCCAAGAGCATGGGCTACTTTTGCGGGCATAACATTGTCGGAGGCCCCTGAGTCGATGATGCAATTGCTGAGTTTAAACCCATTTATAAGTAAAGACAAATAAAATGGTTCAATCTTTCCCGAAGAAGAAGCAGAAGTCAGATTGTTCTGAGATGGGGATTGAGTAGGATTTGGAAGGAGACCTTTTGAAGGTGATGGAACAGCCGCTTTACTTCTGATGAATTTGGCAAGTTTTTCGAACTGTTCAGGATTTGACTGAAGGTATTCTGCTTCTGACATTTGGATTTTGGTTCTCTTTGCATGATCAACAATGTCAAAAGCAGTATAAGAAGGGGTGATGGTAGGCTCAGTTCTAATCACATGAGCTTGTGCTGAGGCACTGATCTTAGGAGAAGGAGAATAAGGAGAAGTTTCCTTTTTGGTGACCTCTCTTTTAGTTTGCGCTGAAATAGGAGTACCTATCTTAACTATGGCTATGGGAGGTTCCTTATTCTTCTCTTTAGTGTTTTCAAGAGGTTTTCTGGGATTCTGAGATTGGGATCGAGTGAAGACAGCAAATGACTGACCATCTGGCGCACATTCATCTTCATCGTATTCCAAATACCCAATGCTGGAGTCGCCAGCCGAATCATCATAAGACTCATCGGCATATCCTGAAGCTTCAAAAGCCTCCGCAGAATCTTGTTCTTCTGGTTCTTCATCTTCTTCAACTATTTCTACTGCTGCATTGACGGGAGGAGCTTCAATTGCTAGCCTCGGTTGAGCAGGAGTTAATCGCGGCCTATCCCTTGCAAGCGCACCATTGTTGTTATTGAAATTCCATCTAGGGATATCCCGATACGGAACATTGTTCACCTGCTGAGACATTTGCTTTTTTAAAGCGATCAAATCATTAGCCATTTTCTGAAACATAGGATCAGTATTACCTTGAGAAGAACCTTGATTTTTGGGTTTGGGTATGTCCTTCTTGATCCTTCCGGCCAAAATGAGATCATCTTCTATTTCAATAGTTGTTGACTGAGCAACAACCAAATCTGGGATAACCGACCTTCTTAATAAAAAGCTCACATCAGGAGGCTGAGCATTAATGAAGAAGCATTTCTGATTCTCCGGAGTTGGAACAGCTATCTCCGGAATCTTTCGAATCAGTTTATTAAACTTTGCCACGAAGTCCCGCATGGGTTCATGAGATTCCTTCTTCATATGAGTAAGTTGAGCTAACAAGGCATGAGAATCTTCGGCTGGTTTGAAACGTGCTTCGAACTTGGTCCGCATGGTAGCCCAGTTTGTGATGCATGCATTCGGAAGATGATAAAACCATTCAGCTGCTGCACCATGCAACGTTTCAACAAAAAGTCGAACAGAAACATCTTCGTGAGCTACTCCAAGGACGCCGCACGCTACAAAGAAAGATGCAACGTGTTCATCAGGATGCTGCTTCCCATCCCCATTGAATTTGGGAATGTTTTTACGTGATCCATGTGGTAACTCATGCAATGGTGGAGTTAAAGAAAGAGGACCAATAACTGCGCCCCAAGGCACAGGTTGCACTGCCATCCTTCTGAAAAGAGTGCGTATAGGGATCTGAGTATCAGACAAGAGTAGTGCACGACAAGTTGCAGATGCTTCCCGTTCCACGGGGATCCGGTTTCTCCGAACAGGCGAAGAACTTCTGGTTCGGTTAGAAACAATGCTGTTGGGGGACAGGCTGAAATTGTGCTGTTGTAGCAACTCAAAGAGTGGGTCAATTTCACCTTGGGCTCGGCGGGACCGAGTGAAGATCTTCCTGGCCAGCTTGAACTGGGAAAGAGATCTTGTGGAAAATAAGGCAAATACGGAGTCGCCAGACACCAAGAGGATAAGCTTTATACTATTAATCCGTATTCCCCAGCGGAGTCGCCAAAAACTGTTGGTTGGATATTTTGTCAATCCAAAATATGAGGTTCAACCACAGTATATGGGATTAAATCCCTCCTCAAAGACAGGTGAGGCTGCCTGCTTATTACTAATCTAAAACACAGTAAAAACAATATATACAGTATTCACACTAATCTAACCATTGGGGGTTGGGATAGAATCCCGAAATCCACATTCACACGATTCAAAGGTATTGCTTTCGTAAATGAACTGGGTTAGAAACTATTACAATGAAAGAAGCACAATGGAAAGGAAATGAGAGAAACGTATTTTCTTTCGAGTAAACACAGAGCACGAAATAATCATACGAGCTTTAGATCATAAATATAATGTCTGAGATGATTAGAAACACTAAGATGCTATGCAAAGAATAGCTTAAGATCATGAACGTAAGAACAATGTCTTAAGAAAGATATATCCCACAACACAAAGTTTGCGAAATAATATCAACTCCTATTCTTCGAAATGATTGAACGAAAACACAAAGTTTTTCTTCTTTCCAATAGCTCCAAATATTACAAAAATCTCGACCTTTTGGAATGCATAAGCATCCCTTATTTATAATAAAAGGGATCGAGAGAAAATAGGATAAATCCTAGAAAATAGTGTTCTTTAAAAAGAGTTCTATTTTGCTTGACTCTCACGCAGGAGACCAAGTCAAAATTTTCTTCCTATGTGACGAAACAAAAATGAAAAAGACATGTCGATTTCGAGATTGAAATGACATGAAACATCAAGAATTAATCTGAATCATCATCTTTCGCTCCTTCATCTTTCTCTTCCTCCAGCTGAGCCTGTTTGTTCCGAAATTCTTGGAACTTTCGAATTATGCCTTGCATTTCATTTTCGTCAGGTGCAGTGGAATGATCATTCAAAATTTCACAGGTTTCATGGGTATCACTAGCACCGCCGGGAAGCTTTTTCGATCTTTTGTTGAGCTTTATTAAGGCCTCCAAAGAATGTTCAATTCTTACAAACCGATCAATGATCTCAATACCAAATCCGTGCGTTGGTTCATGCTGAACAGACTCTTGGACTTGTTTGAAAAGATCATCTGCTGATAGGATACCTGAGTTTCCAACTGACACCTTTGGACAAATCTTCAGCAACTCTTCTTCCAGATCACTTTTTCCATCAATCAATTTATCCCTTGATTCTCTCAACTTACCGCAGGCTTCGTTGAGAATCTTCACCCTGAACTTGATGGCTTTAGTCAGCTGGAAATGCTTATCCGTATGTGGGATGACGCCTTCTTCTACCAAGAGATGTGATGGTATTTTCTTTAATACCTAGAGAGCTTCATAAGTCAAATCAAGATGTCCAATTTCTTGAGAGAAATCATCGTCCATCTTCTCTCCATCCTTCTGAATGTCCCCCAAAGATTGATGAACTTTCACAACGTCTTGAATCACTTCCTTCCCCTGTTGGAGCAGCCTTTGGATCCATTCATCGACCACCCTTCCTTTTTTAGCAATCTTCTCAATTGTAGGTACTGATGAGAAATCGAATCCGACAGGGATAGAAGAAGATGGTATGGATTCAAGGGGTTTTGAGAGTTTAAGCAAAACCTCAGTCAACTGCTCCACTTTTCCTTTAAGCTCATCTCTGTTGTCTTTTGTTTCTTTCAACTTCTGGCACAGCACGTTTGTGGCATCCCGTGCATCTTGTTGCACCCCTTCTGCTGTCACTCTTCCTAGAGCCACCCTAGTTATCTGATAATCAGAGGCTGTTATGTCCTCTTTAGTTTTGTCAGTCACGGGAGTGGCGATCTCTGCAAACTTATCCCCTGAAGCGTCCACCAAAACCCTTGAAACTATTTTAGGTTTCTTGGCTGATTTAGCAGTAGAAGCCTTGAGTGAGCTGAAATCAAAGGCTGGTATGGGTACAATCACCTTCCTCTTCCTCGGAGTTTGTCTTGAGTAGCCATTGTGGCGTATCAGAGGAAGTTGCCAATGTGGTAGAAGCTGGTATCATACTCTCAAGGGGAGAAGATTCTACTAGTGAAGGGGGAATAGTTACCAATGTGGTAGTAGATCCGATAAAAAGAGGCACAGGAGGGGGCATGTTGGTGATCACTTGGGTCCCAGCAGAGAGGGGTGAAAGTCCAGAGAAAATACTGGCCATTATTGAAGAAGTTGATGGAGAATGAGGAGGTAGGAGTGGTTGTGAGGGAGGAGGCACAGATTCAGACTCCAAAGCCTGGGATGCAAGAGATAAGGTCCCTTCAGTTGGGCAATCAACAAATGATGAAACCAGAGGTTGGCTTCCTTCTTCTTCCAAAGTAATTTCTCCTATTTCTGGTGGTGTTGGTGATTCTGGCACATCCACCGTTTCAACTGGAGAAATAATTGAAGAGATTTCTCTTTCTTTCCTCTTTTTGACAAACTTGACCTTTATAGGCCCCCTAGAAGATTTTTTTTCCTTTTCCTTTTTGGAGGGCCCCACCTCTGAAGCAGCCAACTTTGAAAACTTATCATCTTTAAAACTCATTCCCCAAGAGGAGAGCCATGCTTTGGTGTGTGCAAGAATCAGAGCCGACCTATCTGTAATGGAGGCTTTTTCACTGATTGACCAATCAATAGGTGGGAAAACATATTGATCTTCATTTAGTCCATCATAGGAAAGATCCAAAACACTTTCATTGTCACTAGTACCTCTGGTAAATCAGCAAGCTCAAGTGTTTGAATCTCAGCAAGTGTCAATCTGCTATGATCCTTTCTACGAACAGCAACCTCATCACGCAGATCAATCCAGATGTCCTCTATGCTTGGCCTGTGCAGGTGCAGGGTTCCATACGCCCTGAGGACTCCTCGAATGTCAAACCCGTCTCGGGGCTTCATATGCTTCTTCAACTTGTCCTGAAGCTCATGGATAACATTTTTAGCTTTCACCACTGTCGAACAAGTGTATCTTCCAATAGAAATTGGGAAGGATACAGCAGCCTTATGTTTACTTTGTTGGAATTTATGGAAATCCAATAGTTGCCTAACCAATTCCATCAATATCAGTTTATCCCCTGGATATCGGGGCAGATGGAAAGGATCCCCCGAGTACATGACTACCCGAAGATATGTGAACTTCTTGAATTGCAAGAAGACACAACCCCATTTGGAAACTTCAGCCCAGGCCTCATCTGAGACTCTTGTCTTCCTCAATTCAGGGTTTAACCTGCAGATGTTTTCATAAAAGAAGGCATCATTCACCCTTCTGAATTAGTCTTGGGACCATTTTCTTGTCAGTTGAGGGAAATATTGATAAACATGTTCCCCCGTCCTGCTTCCCTTGGTATCCAACCCGGGATAGTTCCTCATCCCGGCCGCTGCATAGGTGACATATGAAGACATATAAAACTTCCCTGTGGACAAGACTGTTGTCATTTGGGAATCTATCTCATTACTAATGAGAGTGCCCCAATCAATCCCTTGTTGGTTCTTCTTGATGGTGATCATGAATTGATACATCCACCCTTGGAAAACATTTGATTCAGGTAAACCGAAAACCTGACTCAACAAAGTGATGATGTCATTGATTTCCTGAATGAAATCACTCCTGGGGATAAGTCTTGGAAATCTGGAGACAGCCGGTTTGGCCTTGATCAGGAACTTCTTATTTACATGCTTGATACAATCTTCCTGATTGTTATCCCAAGCTTTCTGAGCTGACTTGATATCTAACTCTCCATATTCTTCAAAATTGGGCAGTTTGAGGAGGTCATCAAAGTAACCTCCGTCCAATTTGATCACTACTTCTCCTGCCTGATTTCTCACAGAACGAGAAGCAGAGTCATAACTGGAAGCGCAGGCTAAGATGAATTCAGGGCACTGAGCGGACATGGGAAAACCCGCTGCAAGAGGTAAGCCACTATCAGCTATCGATTTCATCCATGGAGTTTGGGAGGAACTCCTTACCCTACTCCAGAAATCCTCAATATCTATATTCCTGAGCTCTGTATCTCGGATGTCATAATTGCAATCGATATATGATGGAGACTCCACCTTTCTGAACTTGTATTTCATCCTTCCTAACTCTCATTCTTTTCTTGCGATGGACCAGGGTCTGACATGAAGGATGTCGAAGGAAGAGAGTTTCAGAGATCAGGAGATGTTGCACACTGTGAAAATCCCGACCTACTGGAGATGCCGGAAGAATGGAAGAGTCTGACACACTGAGGAGGATGTCGGGGAATCCAGAAAACCTAATGCACTGAGGATGTCGGAGACTTTGGAAAACCTGGCACTTTTGAAGATGTCAGAAACTTTTGAAATCCTAGCACTTTGAAGATGTCAGAGATTTTGAGAAAGCCTGACACTGCCAAATCTTCTGATATACTTCGAGTCTTTGATACTGCACAACACCCTTCAAAACCTGAGAAGAGGGAACAGGGTTTTTGCTGAATTTAAAACATGCAAGTTCTTTTTTTACCATTCATATACCAAACACATTTTAATTACAACAAAAATTCTGGGGAAATAACACAAAGTGGTAATTCCAAAGAGATAAACCCTAAAACATAAACCCGGTTTGGAAAACAACCCCAAAAGGAAAAATAATAAAAACCCCACAAACCTGGTAAGAAAATGGGAAGAATTCCATACATAATCAATCCATAAAAGCCAAGAACAAAGAATGGAGAGAGAGATACCTTCAACCAGAGAAAGGAAAGATCGAAAACGGGTAATTCAATCGGGCACAGGTGAGTTTCAGGTTTCGAGGTTGGAGAAGCATGCGCGAAAATCCATGAGTTAAAAATACGTCTGGTAAAAATGACGTGGAAATCCGCATATATATAAGAAAATTTGCAATTAATACACTTCGGCTGGCACGTGCCAACTCACCCGACAACTCGGCATTAATGCCATGTCAGCATGCTCAGGAGGTCCGAAAACCCGACACAAAGGTGTTTAGAGAAATTCAGGTTTCCGGCTGCGGAAAACAATTGACATGAAGCATGATGCTTAGATGCTTCAAAGTTCCGAAAACTTGACATGAAGGACTAAATCAGACTTCGGGTATCAGAAGACAGGCGACACAGAACATGTTTCAGATAAGGCATGTTCCGATGCGACGAAGGTCCGAAAACCTGACTCGACTTACTTGAAGAGGGTTTCGGGTTTCGGGGAACACAAGACATAAAACATTTAAAACACATGTTGTCCTGTCGGTGAAACCCGAAAACCCGATTTTCTCTAATAAGGGCAATTTTGCAAAACTAGCTTTAAAAATTTCGTAGGGGTTATCTAATAGTTTTGGCGTAAACTCAAAACTGAGATAACAACATGAAAGTTAGGGTTTAGAAGGAGAATTAAGAGAAGGATTGAATTAGATCCTTGATTCTCCTAGATTGTGAGGATGAAGAAGAAGAAGAGAAAAAAATAATATGTTACATGAAGACAAGTCTCCATGGGGAGAAGCTGAATAGAAGGAAAGTGCAGGTACACTGTTGGTGAGAAGATAACATTGTATTTCCTTTGTATTGTTTAGTCTTATGTAATGGCTTGCATACTATGCAAAGCACTTAGGGTTTCTTCTTGTTAGATCCACAGGTTGTTGTGAAATCTTGTTATTGCTCATTCTTGTAGATCCACATGTACTGAGATCTTATATTGCATATCCATGTGATCAAGATTAGTTGCATAGTGGTAGATGTAGGGTAGCTTCAGGTATGTGAGATCTGATGGTGTTTCAGAGGCACGGTTGTAGTGCACTTAGGTAGATCTGGTTAGAGATCTGGAGGAGACACAGGTGGTGGTATGGAGGCACGGTTTAGTGTACTCAAGCAGATCCGACTGGAGGTCTGGGAGGAGGAGATACTCTTGTAGAGATATATGTACTCTTGTGCAGAAGAGTTGGTTTGTAATCTCTTGTTATGTTATATATATGAGATCTCTATCTTTGGTGGATGTAGCCCACATCAGGTGAACCACGGTACATGCTTATTATGTGTGTGTAGTTTTATTTGATTTGGATTATTCTAGTTTATACTTCCACTACTGTAGATTTTTTGGGGATTATTAGATCCGTATTTGCATGTTTGAATTTGATATTCTGTAGTTGCAAATGTTTCGATGTAGCCCCATCCCCAACAACAAACTGGTTTTTCAAAATTCACCAAATATTTTCTACAATTTTTTTGGAGGGACCCTTAAAATTTACCTTGTTACATGGCTCTCTTCTCACTTGATTACAACCACTCCACACCTAATATAGATCTATCTCTTGTTTTATGTCTCTACATACCTAATTACCCATCCTCCTTATATATTTTTATAACTTATTTTGACTCTTTCTAAGGATGATTCACAAAGACTAACTCAACCAACCTCCTTGACTTGTCAAATCTCTCAAATCTTACCTAAAATCATAAAACAACTTTATCCTTACCCCCTCCTATGTTCGTTTGATAAGTCAAGAAGATTCTCTTGAGGTGAGTTTTACATTTACATGGAGGTGAAGATACATAATAATATCTTAGGACCATAACAACATAATTTAAATATTTTACAATGTTTATTATCCTTATGACTCATGTTTGATAATTCAAACTTTCAAACTACTCATTTTTTTAGGGAAAATGATTTTTGACTCTAGGATGGACAAATTTGATTCTTCACTGATTTCTAGAGACTCCTAAGACCTTATTCCATCACAATGAAGAAATATTTACAAAATTTGCACAAAATTCTTATGATTCTCTTGCATCACCTATGCCAACTACAAACACAATATCTTAATGCACAACCCAACAAACAACAAAATAATGAATGCAGAGAACCCTCTAAACTTCACAATCTTATTTTTTCTCGTGATGAGACAACTTTTTAAGTCTAGTGAAGTTGTACAAGGGTCAAAGAGCCAACTTTGGTGTATTTTGTAATTGTTTGTATATTGCACAACACCTAATGCACATACCTAGTTAGATAATTGTATGTATGTGTGTGTGTGTGTGTGTGTGTGTGTGTGTGTGTGTGTGTGTGTGTGTGTGTGTGTGTGTGTGTGTGTGTGTGTGTGTGTGTGTGTGTGTGTGTGTGTGTGTGTGTGTGTGTGTGTGTGTGTGTGTGTGTGTGTGTGTGTGTGTAACACTCTCCAAATATAAGAAGAATTTGAATATTCTCTCTTGATAGAAGATGGAAGATGAAGGGACTAGAAAGACGACAGTCACCTTGAATTGCATAAAACTATGTCAGTGTATTTTATAAAAGGTTTATCTTGATTCTACTGTAAACTTTGGTCTATGTTATTAATCTCTATTATTAATACAAATCCAATATATGGTTACACCTCTTTCTCTCTTGCTTGCATATTTCATTGTGAAGTTTTGTATATGTAGTGATTGGATAATATGTATGTTTAGATTTATTTATGTTGTTGCGCCCTATTTTAAGATTTGTAGATGGAATGACTTGTGTTTCCCCTAGACTAAAACCTGTAACATATTAGGATGAGTGATTCATGAGACTGGTAATAACAAATTATCCCTAGAAAGACAAGAACTTAACCTTTAAAGGAAACTTGTATGACCAAGTTACATTATTACTTGTTAAAATACAAAACATAAAGATTGATAGGTGGCACAAAGCTGCAAGAGATGAAGACGCGCATAAAGAACAATTAATTGAAAAAAACTCTCAAACAGATGAGAAGATGTGACATTAGCCTAAACGAATACCCAAACCTTTATTAAGACGAAAAAATGAATGCATAGAACAATGATGTGGAGGAAGAGAATAAGTATGAAATGAAAACACTATATTACAAAGTTCAACCCGGCTTACAAGCATTGCAACAATGTGTGTATAGGGATCAGACTTGAATAAAAGGAAAACATCCTCATTAGTTAGGTAAGGACCAACACCTATCTACTCAGTTATGAGATAGGTAAATGTACAACACTTAAGGAAGAGTGGGGGTAGTAGAAGTAGAAGAACATTTCATCTTTGATTGTCCAAGGCAAATAGATATCCAAATTAAAAATGAAGAAATATTAAAATTTGGTTCCATAATAGACATATTTCAAAAAAACAAAATAAAAGAATTGAGAAAGATGTTGACAACAATGGAGTAATAAATACTTACAGTGATCCCATAGACCATTTGGATCCCCATAATGATCCAATTGCATTCATGTCATATAGATCTGCATCAAATATGAGGACAATTTGAGAGTACACAACCTAACATCTTTGTATGAGGGAGAAGGACTGGTCGAAACAATGAATATTTTGGTGAAGATCCGTAACAAGAGATTCAACATTAAAAAGACATCGGATTGTAGGAAAAATTGTTAGGGAAACTCTTGTGGTTGTTTTATTCAATTTAGTTGCAAAGTTAGAACTTTGAGTTCCATACATTGTTTGGTCTGGTGGAAGTAATTAAAATTGTTCATTCATTAAACCTTGACAACACAACACTAATTAAAAAAATGAATTTAAAAATAGCAATCGTACGTTGAAATGTACAATGGAAACGCCGAAGGGGATTTATTGAAAAATTCAAAGTGGAGGGAGAGAAATAATGAGATAGGAAGAGGGGCAAAGAAGAATGGGTTTAAGGGTGGAGAAGTGCAAGGGTGAGGAAAAAAGAATGGGGAGGAAATCCAAGACTCCACGTTCAAACAACCACTTGACATTTTATTAATCATGTGAATTAGAAAAGGTGGGATGTGTAGGAAATTGATGCAAATACTTTTGGAGATATGTCATAACGTAAGGAGTGAACAAACAATAATGATGAAGTAATTTTTTTGCAATTTCAACTCTTGAATTTATCGAGAAGTTAGAACAGATGCAAATGTGAGGGGAATTTGAATGCATGTTTGATGGGAAACACCAAAGATAAGAAGATGTGGAGTGGACCCGACATTGAAAGGTAGAAAATGCACGCACATATAAGATTAGGTTTTCTCTCTATTTATGATGACAAAAAAGGTTATTCCTCGGCAACATTCATGATGGTGTCGTCTGTCCATACACTATTTTGTGACTCAGATTATTCCTTCCCCAAAAAAATATGTACTTTATGTACTCAACTTTATAGTTGTGATCTCACTCAGACTATACATGTGAACTTAAGGGTGCAAAAAAATGAGGAAATTCCAAAATATCTTAGGTTCAAAATGCAAATGCAATGCTTGTTTCTTGTAGAAATTTGTAGCCCCCCTTTTTAGTTGTCAATTTGATAGAAAAGACTAAACATGAATAGAATGTTGAAAATCAAAAGGTGTTAATTAAATACTTGCATGTCCCACACCTATTTCATAGATCAAATATTTCCTCCCCAAATACTATCTACTATCCATGCTCCACATAAGTATTTCAATCTCACAAAGAGGAAAAATTGAAAACGGGAAACTCAAAGAGGATTAGGATTCAAAACCCATCCAAAATGCTTGTCTTATAGCAATTTATAGCCTTGTTTTCTATTCGTAAGCTCAAGTAATGGTAGGAAAATAGGTGGTGGTTAAAAAACCATCAGTAATTTAGGGCTTCAAGGCATCAAACATATTAGCGAAAGGTAGATTCAATATGTCAATTAAGCTTGTTAATTTTCTTTATTTCATGGCACCAAGGAAATTAATTGCACAATGTTTAATTTGACAGGAAAGATGTAGACATTAAAGGAATGTCAGAAATTAAAAGTTAGGAATGAAATACTTGCATGTCCCACACTTATTCTACAGAGAAAACTATTCCTAACCAAATAATATATGATATTTGTGATCCACTTATTCATGTCAAACTCGTGCTCATTATTCATGTGAGTGAAATGCGATCTTAAAGGGGCCAAAATAAAAATTTGGCGAGAATTCAATAGTGGCCAAATTCAAAACCCGACCAAACTAATTACTTCTCGTAGAACTTTGCAATCACACTTTTTAGTTTCAAGCTCAAGTAATTACTAAAAAAGTAGGCGGTGCAGGAATACTCATCAGTAATTGAGCCCTTTTAGAGAATGGAAATATGATTGAATGAAATATTTTATCCATCGAATGATATTTTCTATTTTTTTATTTTACTTTTTAAAGGTGTCAAGTTTTTCAAGAGTGGATAGGGTAAATTTCAAGACACCCTAAAAATAAATGATAGATATTATTTGGCGAATTTTTGAAAAATGACTTTAGAAATCTTAGTGAATGTCGCGAATTGAAAGGAATTGTTGTCAGCAAGTAGAAAATATATTTTGGTAGCATAATGTTATTAGACAGTAGCAAATTTATCTTTTGTGCATGCGGTAAAGGCGATTCAAATATAAAAATTTAGCTATTATAGTAAACGCTAGGTGAATCAACCCAAAAAATGTAACTTATGCCTAGAAAATTTAGGCGAAATAGAAAACAACCTAACACATCAAAATTATCCAAATTCAAGTTTTAAAAACCCAAATATTCATGAATTAACGAAGATTAGCCACTAAAATTTACACCGATTGGATGAAATTTAATTTGCTAGATAAGGTGAAGACACGAACAAAAAGTCGGAAATAAAAATAAGGGAAATAAAACACTTTTAGTATGGAGTTTAATATACTAAATTTGATAGGTCGGTTCACTTTTATTAAATGTTTTGGAAAGGTGACAAATCTTGGAAGATATTTTGGCATGTACATAAGGCTTATTAAAATATAATCCGCACCAAGGAGAAAATAAGGAGAGAATCTTTTCAGGTCATATATGATTAAATAAGTATAGAGTAACATATGTCCACTAAATCAAGAACAAAAAAAATGTGTTGCAAGATGAACGCAAGATGAACAACCTTAGTTAGTGGTGGCAATGAAAGAATGTGTTGGAGGGGCATCAAGAAAGACAATAAATGGTGAATTTTTCTGGAGGGGTCGCTCAGTCAGAGAACAACACCATTTCCGATGCTTTTGCCTCTTCTTTTGTTTGCATAAGCAGCGGTGACAACATGACACAATGCAAGGAGATGAAGACTTTGATTTCTCGAGCAATTGAAAATGTGCACGTGGATGGAAGAGATTCGAGGTCATTGATATGGTCTAGGATGTGGACGGACGCGATCAAATATACTTGACTTAACACAATATCAAAATGTACTCCAATTTCTACATGTGCAAATGTCTTTGGCATAATAATTTCACTTTATAAAATGAAAGTAATGATACTCACCGACAACCAATCATAGCACCATTGGAACTTCTGAACTTGAATAAGGGAAAAAAACTTAAAGGAAAACAACAATCAAAATGGGATCACCGCAACAACAACGTATAATTATAATCAATACATGGATCCAGGAGGTACGTGAGGCTAAGAAGTTGGTAGAGGAGATTGAATATTGTATCAAAGATTGGCGTTTTGCATTGGAAACAGGGACAAATTGTTCTCAGCATGTTGTAACAACAACAAGGCGGAAGCTAATGTTGTCCGGTACCAAATTGGATCCCCTGGAATCTCTTATTGACAACCCACCAACTAAGCTCATCTTGTAAGTTTAATATAGGAAATGAAGATATATGTTGATAAACACTACTAGTATGCAGTGATTTTATAATAATTTATGGTATTTAGAAGCATAAAATTCCTTTCTCATTTAAAATTCCTAATAAAAAATAACTTTTTTACTAACATCTAGTTATTATTCCTATCATTTAAACACAACCTAACATTATCCTTATTTTTTAAAAATCATTTTTAAGTGAAACTTGCACCTTTGGTCATCTTCCTTTTAGCCGAACAATTTGTCTAAGAACTTAAAAAGACACCAATGGATATAAAACAGGTGTTGATAGCCAAGTCAACCTAGGGATTGAATACAGTTGCGTATAGGTGTGCAACAACATGAATGTGTCGAGATTACTATTTTATCGTCATTAATGTGCCCAACACGAAAAGAATTGTTAGGATTCTTTTTTGGGATCTTCGAGTCTGTATTCTACATTATTCCATCTTGAAGGACAACATTCATTTACTCATTCTGGGAAAAAAACAGTGAAAAACAAAATAGAAGAAATAATAGTTAAATGTACACAAAATCGAAGGAATGATGTCTGGTTTTCTTGGCTTATAAACCTTGTTCTCCTTTCTCTTAATTTCTACATGAAATAAGAATAAAAAATCAGCGTAACAACTATTCGCATTTTCTCGGCCAGCTCGTAAAGAAACACGAAAAGGATTAAAAAATAACCTCCTCGATGCATTGTGATTCATAAGACTGTATTGTGGGAAACTTCTCCAAACAAGTTGGGCATTACCATTCATATTCCATATTGTCACTCTCCCTTTGTCGATGCATTTTCTTTCGCTGCATTCTATTCAATCGGTGAAGGACAATCTCTGGCGCTGCATATGCTGAGTGGCAAATGTAAGCGGATAAAGCCATTCATTGTAAGTGGACTGGCAGAAGTAATGGCTTGAAATGAGTGCTGGTGTTCCACCTCATCTTTCTATTCAAACCGTGGGGATGGATTTAATCAATGTATATGTACGAAAATCAAAGTATAATCGTCGATTATGTGTCAGAGTCAGGGAGAGCCATCTCAAGTAGAAACGCCTTGGGCATAAAAATGAGTGCTGGTGTTCCAGCTCAGCATACAACGAACGTACATTCCATTCAAACGGTGGGGATGGATTTAATCGACGTATATGTACGAAAATCAAAACATAATCGTCGATATTAACTTATGTGTCAGAGTTAAGAAGAGACATCTCAAATAACAACGCCTTGGGCATAAAAATGAGTGCTGGTGTTCCAGCTCAGCATACAACGAGAGTACATTCCATTCAAACAGTGGGGATGGATTTAATCAACGTATATGTACGAAAATCAAAACATAATCGTCGATATTAACTTATGTGTCTGAATTAAGAAGAAACATCTCAAATAACAACGCGTTGGGCATAAAAATGAGTACTGGTGTTCCAGCTCTACTCACAACGAGTGTACTTTCCATTCAAACAGTAGGAATGGATTTAGTCAATGTATATGTACGAAAATCAAAGCATAATCATCGATTTTAACTATGCCACGAGGCTTGTATTATTCTATTGCTATGGTATTGTTACCTGTCAAGATTCCAAAGGTGCTGGTGGCAAAGAAATTTCATAAAGAATTTACCATTTCCCTTTCGAAAGAGGAGGAAGCGGGGAAACTACATCTTTTTTCTGGTACATGGCGATTCACTTAATTTCCGTTGCCTCTTCTGTGTGAAGAAATGGAAGAAGTATTTCCAATTTTTCATGTTTTCATAAACCACAGAGGACATGACGTAAAGAAAAGTCTTGCGAGCCTCATCTATCACGCTCTCAAGAGGTTAGGACTGCGTGTATTTCTGGATGAGCACGAACTGCAAACGGGGGATTCTTTATCCCCGGCAATAATATCTGCCATTAGAAGTTCCTCCGTTCATATAGCCATTTTCTCTGAAACATATGCGGAGTCTACGTGGTGTTTAAATGAGCTCTTGTGGATGTCGGATTGTGATCATGGCCGCAAGATTATCCCCATTTTCTATGGCATCCAGCCTTCAGACCTTCGGTATATTGACAAGGGATATTATGCCACTGCCTTTCACAATCATAGAAACAGGGGAAGGGTTCAAGCCCAAGAATTGGAGAGATGGACGAACGCCCTCATCAAGGTCTCAAATATTTCTGGCCTGGTTTTCTGCAAGGACAAAGAGTAAGCTCTTACGCGAGGATTTCTGTTTTGAATCCATTAGTTCCAGTGATATTTAATGAATTTTGTGAAAATGTGGCAGTGATCTCGGCGAGTTTTTGGATAGGATCGTGGATGTTGTGATAAAAGAGGTGAGAACGGAACCGCTGGATGTAGCTATACACCCCGTGGGACTCCATCGAGCGGCAGAGCATTTCAATAATGAGGTCTTCGATCAATCTGAATTAAGCGAGCATACCACGATTGTGGGGATTGTGGGACTTGGCGGATCGGGGAAGACAACCCTGGTGAAACATCTCTACAACTCAAAGCGCTCCGAATTCAGAAGATCTTGTTTTTTGTCTGGTGTCAGCAAGACGAGTTTGCCATGTTTGCAGCAAGAACTGCTTAATGATTTGCTGGGTTATCATAATTTGCATATTGAGAATACCAGCAAGGGGAGGAGGTTGCTTCGAGATCGTCTCCGAGGGTCCCCGCGGGTTCTGATTGTGTTTGATGACATAGATGATGCAGAGCAAATAGAGAATCTGCTAGTAGTAAAGGATGTTGTGGGAAATGGGAGTTTGATTTTGATCACATCTCGTGACAGAGATTTACTCGTCCGCTCTCAGATTAATATATTGTATGATGTCAAACTACTAGATCTAAAAGATGCGCAAGAGCTATTCTGTTGGCACGCTTTCCATCAATCGGAATCGCTCCAGGGTTTTCAAGATTTGGTGGAAGAGCTGGTCTACATCTGCGCTGGGTTCCCTCTGGCTCTGAAAGTTTTAGGTGCACAGCTCTGTGGAAATCATGAAAGAAGCTACTGGATGCGGCAGTTGAAAAATTTCCAGACACGAATGCCAGATAATATAGTACAGAAGGTACTCAGAGTCAGTTATGACTCTCTTAATAGTAAAGAGAAAGAGGCATTTTTAGACATTGCACATTTCTTAGTTGGAGAAGATAAAGATCTTGCGGTGAGAGTTTTGGAAGGATTGATTGATGGCAGCGGTGTGGACTGCCTTGACACTCTTCGCCAAAAATGTCTTGTGGAGTTTGAAAATGCAGATGTTGAAATCCTTCTCCAACATCCTGTAAGAATTATTTCCTGCCATAGCAGCATTTACTTGATTTGGTAGCAAATTATAGGACTCAGGGCTGGAACCATTTTTGGAATTTTGAAAATGCAGATGTTTGAATCCTACTCCAAAATCTATAAGCATATTTGCGTAGCATAGTAGCATTTATTTTATTTGCTAGCAAATTATAGGACTTGAGGGATAGAACTATTTGTGAAATTTGAAAATGCAGATGTCAAAATCCTATTCCAAAATCCAGTAAAAATTATTACCTAGAATAGCAGCATTTACTTTTCTTAGTAGCAAATTATAGGACTCCAAGGGCTTGAACCATTTGTGGAATTTAAAAATGCAGCTGTAGAAATCCTACCCCAAAATCCTGTAAGAATTATTGCGTAGCATAGCAGCATTTATTTTATTTAGTATCAAATTATAGGATTCGAGGGCTTGAACCATTTGTGTAATTTTAAGACACAGATGTTGAAATCCTACTGCAAAATTCCATAAGAATTATTGCCTAGCAACACAGCATTTACTTTATTTTGTGGCAAATTATAGGACTCGAGGGTTGGAACCATTTCTGGAACTAATAGCTAATGAATATATTCTCAGATGCATGAAAGCAGATCCGGTGAATGGTTCTACTTGGAATCCCCTTCCCCACCAAAGGAGAGCAAACAGACCCGCATAAAACCTCCACCAAAGGGGAGCTATTTCAACATAGAAGGCTGGAGAAGACCGAAGGGAAGCTTCAAAATTAAAATGCATGATTTAGTTAGGAACTTGGCCAGACAAATAGGGAGAGAAGAGTGTCCCCTTCGCCTTTTCCTTAGCTGCGCAAAGGATACAGGGATTTCAACAGAGGTATTTGACCCTTCAAACATTGCTTTTCTTTGTTTTTTATCTTTTGCTTTGAATTATTTTTTGTTCATTTGTTTTCGTTCTCCTCAGTTGCAATCTAAGCCCTGTTCTATACGAGGAATTCGAAAAGATGAAGATGACGAGAAGCTTCATTTGCCAGTTTTCTTACAGCACCAAGATATATGCGGATTGAAATTTCTGTTGCTTCCACATTCCATTTCCCTACTTCAAGTTAGTGGTTTATCTGGAGATTTGATATGGCTGCGCTTGCCTAACTTTAATTGCAATGACATTTCTTGCACTGGTCTTTCACTAAGAAGTTTGAGAGTGTTGGAACTTACTGGTATTAACTTCCAAGACTTGGGCAGTTTATCTGATGATGTTGAGGTATGTACATTCTTTCTTAGCCAACATTTTAGAGTTGAGTTGTTCCACTTTTAAAGTTGTGTTGTTTCCATAACATTTAACAGATTTTTTGCTTCACAGCCTCCTTCGCAGCTACATGAACTGACAATTACCTGTATTGAGAACCATCAGCGTCTAATCTCCCATTCAAGCCAAGAGCTTCCTTCAAGCAGCAGGCTTGAGTACAGAAGCCCCATGCAGTCATCCTTACCGTTGGGCTCATCTCCACAAACACAGATTCAGGGGTGGTCTGGAATGCAGTCAGTCCTAAATAGTTTCCAGGCCTGGTTCGGAAAGCTGAATCTGAAACATTTGGTTAAGATAGCTTTGAATAATATCAAAGCTATGCAGTCACTTCCAATTAAATTTGAGGAACTAAAAAACCTCAGACATCTAGATCTATCTGGCTGCAGTGATTTGGAAGTGTTGCCAAATGCTTTCACTGAGTTATTGCAACTTGAGTACTTAGCATTGCGAGATTGCAGGAAGCTCCTCCTCCTCGATTTGGGAAGAATCTCCAGGCTTGAGTACCTAGACTTCGAGGGTTGTAGTTTGTTGAGTGAATTGCCTAGGGGAACAATAGTTCAAAGGTCCTTAAGATACTTAAATTTACTGCGTACTCGTCTGGAGCGAATGCCTGAGCATCTACAACAGCTGGAAAATCTTGAACAACTACATATAGGGAGCCCAGCATTGAGAGTTTTACCATCATCTCTCACTAATTTGCACCGGTTAACAGACTTGACTCTGTTTGGATGCCCCTGCTTATTTGATATTGGAAAATCAATCAAGCAGCTATTACATTTGGAAAGATTAAGGATATACGCTTCAGGAATGGAGGCATTACCAGAAGCAATTGCATGGATGAATATAAAAGTCGTGGATATTCAGCATTGTCCAATTGACTGTTTTCAGATCCAAGGAAATGTTGATCAGGGCGCTGATCGATTTCCACGGTTGGACCTCAAAGCTGCTCATCACAATAACGTAAGTTGTTTAACCAATTTGATCATCAAGCATAGCTGCATAACCAAGGTATATATTCCTCCGGAAAAATGTCTTTTTCCCAATCTTGAAAATGTTAAACTGTCAAACAATCCAGATTTGAGAGTGATTGAAGGCTTACCAGGCAATTTGTTAAGGCTTAACCTTATGCATTGTCCAGAATTGAAGACACTGATATGCCTTTCCAATCTCACATGTCTTAAATACCTGAACATAAGTGGATGCTACAGACTAGAAACGCTGGATTTGAAAGGTCTGTGCTCAATAGAATATCTGAACATAAGTGGATGTAATAGACTAGAAACACTGAACGTGGAAGGTCTGAGATCAACAGAGGTAGTAAAAGCCGACAAATGTTGGAATCTACAGAGTATTCAGGGACTGGCCCAGTTGCAAAAGTTAGCTTATTTTCATATCTCAACAAGCAATAGTGTCTCTAGCTCTATTTGGAGAAACATTATGGTGAGTTTCAGGAAAAACCACTTATAATCTTGTCCAGAATAATGAATTTACCATGTAAATTTAGATCAAACAAAGTTTGTGGCACTCAACCTGTGGAATGTGTGTGCAGATGTTTCCTTCCAATATATCAACTGGTGTCCTTTGTGGAGCAACTGCAATGATCGGGGACGTCAATGAAATGGTAGGTGTCCAACAAGAAGTAGAACAGATTTTGACTGGACTGCCACTGCTAAATGATAACTTCTTGTTTTAATTGTGCGCAGGAGAGAGTAGCAGTAGCACACAATTTTCAAAATGTTACAGTAACAGATATCTCCCAACTTGCATTGTCGAGTAGTACTTTTCCTGTGGAACTTAAGGGTGCAATTCTGTTGTGCCTTATAGCAGATGAGCATTGCGAGTTTAAAGTAACATTACTTGGTCATACTTACACCACCAGCTGTCTTCACCATATCAGAGGCAAATATGGGGTGCATGTGTTGATGTGGACAAAAGACTCAGAAGTGTTTAGAGACTTAAATTTTCCTAGTGATGGGGCTGTATATTGCCAGATTGAGTTACTCAATCCAATCTTTCCAAACAAGGGACTGGAAAAAGGATGGATGGTGGATGCCCAAAATTCAGAGGTTTGTAAACAATTCTTAAACTCTCTGTTTTTGATCTGACTCCAAAAAATCAACAATAAAGTAGAGGGAGTCCGTGTGAAAGCTGAGGCAAAAGCCCCATTCACGTCCATGAAAAATTGGGATTAATTGAAACACAGGGCCGACTGAAGAGATGAATGGTGAGGGCAAAAACAGTTGAAGTTTCTGTAAACAACTCTCAAGCTCCTTTTCCTAATTTCATTGAAACACTATTACTTAAATTATGGTTAAGCTGATTTTTTTTATTTATTTGAAAGAATTGATATGTATTAATTTGAGGAGTTTATCTTGTCACTGAAAGGTTCTTTCCCTACAAATTTCTAGATAACCTTAATCAAACTGCACCACTGTTAAAAATAAAACAACTTTAAACTACACCGGATGCATGTAAGATAGAGAAATGAGCTGTCAATGTTATGTGGCGTTTGCATGCCAGTAGGTGAATGGAAAGTAAAACTCTACATAGACAGAAGCATGCTTCACACTAACTATTAGGCAATTCTTTCATTTTGATAATGTTGGGGTAAAAAGAAACATATATTATCTTTGCAGCATATCACATCCACCCAAGCCTTAAAGGCTTAAACAATGTGAAAGCATGATTTTCGCTACTTGAACAGGGAGCCATCCCTTAGGGTGGGGTCCTATGGAGGAGATTTCGCTGAAAAAAATATGGAGCCCAGGTTTTGTTAGATGTTATGGAACCGGCACAACTTTAAAAGTGAAACAATTGTAGTTTCCTGTATCAGGTAGCACTGAAGTTTGTTCTTTTGTTTCTTTCTCCATTTCCAGCAACATGTTGGTCCATAAACCATCTTCAACAACATAACTCTGATCACCTTTCTCTTTACCTTACCCATTTCTTGGGCATAGTCATCCATCCACCTCCTCCAAGATGTTTTGTTTCTCATCGTCAATCCTCTTGTGGGATTTGACCCACCACTAGTTGACCGCCACCACTGATTGTATTCATCACTGTTGTTTCTCAATCTTTCATGAACTTTGAACCAGCTGCCTCATCCTCCAATAAAAGCATGCAACTCATGCTCTATCTCAAATCATCTCATCTCCACGTTTCTCATGGATTTCTTGTGAAGGAATCCATCATATACACAACCATATTACACACTTGATCTCCTAAGGCCAACTCAAATGAGTTCTTCTCAACATTCTCCTCTTCTTTTATGCATTCAATCATACCTAAAACAAAATTAATAACCCAAGAATTTAAAGAGTCAACAACTCTCATGGGGTCTTGCATATTCAACACTCCTACTTCTACAACATCATGCTTCAGCAACTCCTCTTTAGCTGCAACTTGTCTTTTCACACTCTCAATCTTTCTCCACTCCTCAACTGTTGTAATAAGCTCAGAATACGTAGTATTATGAGAATCATGCATTCTTATAAGGATCTTCTCCACTGCCATCTCTGCTACACCTTTAATCTCTTCTTCTCTACTGAGTTCTTCCTTAAAATCAGCATCATGTGCATTCACTTTCACACCCTCCTCTATTTTCATGTCTTCCAAAAGATGCCATTTAGCTGTAACATCATGCTCTTCTACACATGCTTTGGATGATAAAAATATCAGCTCCACCATCTCATGCTCTTTTCTTTCTCCTCCTTTCTTCATCTTCTTAGGTATCACAAGCATACCATGTACAAAGAAACTTTCACTATCCTTGTCCATATAAACACAATGTAGCTCTTGACTCATAAGAGCTTTGTTTTCAACTTCTATGTGGGCTGCTCCCACATATGTATCACCATTGTCTTCCTTCATTCTTCTTGATGGAAACATTTTCACCATCTCTATCTCCTTTTTAACACTATAACAGATGAGTGATGTTCTTCTACTTCTCTCATCTCTCCTTCATTCTTTGTATCTTCTTCATTGCTAGACTGTCTAACTCTTCACCATTCCTTGCATTCTTCTCATGGAATGTAGTCACATGTAAGACTATCAAAGGTCCATTCTCAACAACTTCTATTGTTTTCACAATACCACTCTTCCCTTCATTTTCATCCTCTATTGCACCTAGAGGGTCTTCAAATGTGCTCTCCTTAAGTGCATCAACTAGCGCTTCCTTCATCTTCATAGTTTCCTTTATAGAAACCTGCAACCCTTCTTCCCTGCAAAAGAGAAATATGAAATTCTTTATCTTCATCTTTCAATGAAAAGTCAGCCTCTTCCCGCTTATGGGATTCCACATTATCAAATAATGGGTCTCCTCCTCTTGTTTCACAATCTATCACCTCTACATATTCATTCATGAAGATCTCTTCCTCTATGGGCTGCTCACAAACCTCTCTCTTTGCTGTTATGAAAATCAGATTCGGGCTCTTCACATAGAAACCTCACTCTCTTGTTGTTTTTTAAGACACCCTTCTCCTCACTCGTATCCTTCTCCTTGTTATTGGAATATGCTTCTCAAAGGGTAACTTTTGTCTCCTATTACCTTTCACAGCAATATTCTTCCTTCCTCTCTCAAGCCTCAAGACATGAAGCTTCTTCAAACACTCTCCTTGCATTCTTGGGAGCAAAACTAGCCCCATCAACTTGGAAACCATATGTTCCCAAATTTTCACCTTTTTCTTTCCCTTCCTTTGTCTCATCTCTTGAAGATCTCTCCAATAAACAATTGCAACTCCATATAGCCTCTTACATGCAACTACTGCCCTTTTGGGGTCTTCAATATTCTCATGAGCTCATTTGAGTTCTCTTTTCCACAAAACAGAACAACATTGTAAGTGGGCTTACTGAAGTTGGTACAAACTTTTCAGAGCATAATAATGCACTTCTATATTAAATTCATACACAAGGATATAATTGTACAGGCTTATTGCACTCCAAATAAGGAGGTAGGCATAGCTAGTCCCCTACAAATGCTCTAATAAGAGCTATTTATGTGTGGTGAGTATAACTCATGTAACCCACTTACAATACATTAGAACTCATTCACATTAACCATGGAGCACTATTATTTTTTGAACATTCCCCCCTCTTAGTGCGAACATGGTAGAAAAACAATTGCACTTCTTCTGCAATGTGTCACCCCTACATACTCATGACCTTGGTACACACTTGAAATGAAGGTAGAGAATGAACACATCAACTTCTTATCAGTCATACACTATACATAACTAAGTTGATCAAACCAGTGTGGGAACCACACATAGAAGCCATCTATTTATCAACCAACCATTGTAGGGAAACAAATTCGACCTAGTTAGTGTGGGAACTCAAGCAAGAACCATCAATACAACCTTCAATGGTTTTACAAAGGTTAACCACAAACCCATGATGGACCCCTTTTCCTCCTCTAAGTATGGACCCCAGTCCAACCTATTCAAGTATCATGATGTTGTTTTTCACTTGTACTTTTATCTTTCCACTATATTTTCACATCATGGAATTATGTAGGAAATTTTGCTCATTGTTTACAAATATGAATAGGAATTCAAACATATTCTCACAAATAAACTAAAAATTGAAAACATGAACATACTGCTAAATAGGTACTTTGCATATATTAGCACAACACAACAAAAAAGTAAATTCTAAAAAACTCACTGAAAACATACGCCACCAAATCAACTATGTGGCCCCATCGTTGGTGACTGATGAGAGTACACTAATCGACCTCCAACCTCCTATGCCTCCATCCTCCATTATGGTGTTGCTAACTCAATAAATTATGTTTTAGAAGCTCAAAGATTTTCACATTGTTTATTACTCCTCCCATAATGTAAGCTCATTTATTTTCAAGATATTAGTTTCAACCAAAAATGCATTCGTGAGAAAAAAATTTGATAATTTTTGACAACTTTGACTTACAATAATTTATTTTATTATGTAATTTTTTTCGACAATAATATTATTTGATGATGTATATTTGGCAATATACCTTTTCACTCAAGACTATAATAACACTTTTTTAACCAGGGCCTTAGCTAGATGACCAAAATGTTATGACTTTTTAATAATGGCAAGACACTACTAGATATCACCATATTGTTAAGTCACATTAATACAATAACAATATAATCATTTGACTTCAAAATATAATGAATCAAAACTTAAAAAACTGCCCGTGTGAGGGCACTTATCTACTAAAATTAGAGACCTCAAATGACTAAAGTTCAAAGTACTATTATTGCTCAAGCTATATTGAGGATCCAGACACATTTGAGTCATTGCCGGTGGGTTTGCCGAGCAACTTTTAAATGTTTACGGTTGAAAGAACACGAATAATATAGACTGCAAAATCATGGAGTTTAAGGTTGACACGTTCGTGTAAGAATCAAGCGGTGGAAATCTTTTATATTTAAGGTGTTTGAAGGGTTTTACAAAGAACAACAAAGTATTCCAAGCTTCAAGAACTAGGGAAAAAACGAAGGCAAATAGAAAAGGCGAAAGCCTTTCAGCGGCCACCATGAGGAACCCTTTTTCTGGCAGTGTTAGGGTTTTAACAATAGTAATATTTCTCTTTAAGTATGGATATGGATGTGGATGTTCATCCCTCTCTCGTGAATTTGCGACACCAAGTTGACCCACCTCCAACAACGAACACCTTGGCAGGCAACACCAATGATCTCCATATAGAAGGTAAGGCTTTTTTAATTTCATCTCCCTGATGAGTTTGCTGAAATTTCTGCCAACATTTTCCAGCATACAATTGTTCTTTTTTTCCTTAGAGTCATTCCTTCCGGGGGTGAGTTTTACAAATGGACAAGGCAAGTCTGGGAGGAAACTAGAGGGTGGAAAATTGACTCTGTAAGGGGGTTAGGAAAAAGGTATGTTTATGTTCTCTTTGCCTCATCTAACTTTACACATGCAACCCTACAATACGGAACATGGGTTATTTGTTGCCAAGTATGTTTCTTCAAGATTGGAAATTAAAATTTCACCCTGAATGGCCATCCCAATCACAATACCCCATGTGGGTCGAATTCCCTTTTCTTAACTTAGTTGTTAATAGTTAGATATTTTCTACATGAACTTGCAAGTTAGCTGGGCAACGTCCTTTGGTGTAAAAGAGATAAAGATAAATTCGCAGGTCTTCGGAACCATCATAGATTTTGCATAGAAATGGACCTCTCTCAGCCGCTCCCCACTTCTATTTAGTTATTTGGTCTAGGATTTTCTCAACTTCAACTTGTGTATTTAAACAAACCTAATGCATGTTTCTATTGCTGTGAAGATGGACACCTAATCCACGACTACCCCAGACAAAAACTTAGGCAACAAAGTTTGGATGAACTTGATGCTAAGAAGAATGTAAATCTGGTCTCAATTCCACCTAAACCACCATCTGCATTCCCGAGGGACCATGGTTCTAATACTCTTACCCATATCTTGAAAGATGGTGACACTCATATTCTTTCTGATATCTCAACTCTTGATTCTGTTCCAGAAAGTCAAGTAAATGGCATCCACTTGCCTGACAATTGGAAGGCGGTTGATAAGAGAACCAGATCCTCCTCACGAGGTAGAAAATTAACTCGAAATCCTAATTCAAAGCCTACAACTGATGTTGGGGATTCTCACAAGGTGTCTAATAAAAGGTAAAACAAAATCTCGATCAGGAAAAAGAGCTGGAAGAACTCCATCCCCCTCCTCCAATTCTAATTCTAATCGCTTTTCTTTGCTTGCTAGTGATGAGGTTGAGCAACCTCCTTTTTAGGGTGTCCAATGAAACTGTCTCTATTTTCATGGAATATTCAGGAGTTCACCCTCCTTGAACGGAAATTTCATGTCAAAAGGGTGTTGTGCAAGAGCATTCTTTTGAGGTTATCTTCCTTAAAGAGGTTAAAGTTAGTGGTTATACTTTATTATTGAACCTTAATTGCATTCTCAAGCACTTCTCGCTGATTTGTACTTCTCATGAGGAAGGAAGAGGTGGTGCAGCTTTGCTTCTCTCCCTTTCCCTTTCTTCCTAGGTCATTGCTACAGGAAAAGACCCTAAACATAGATGTGTTTTGGCCACTATATGTGTTAGAGAGTGAATCATTGGTTTCTACTCAATCTATGCTCCAAATACCTCAGTGGAATGTGTCACTATGAGGAATTGGATGTGTTCAAATCTACCCCATGATGAGTGGATTTTAGGAGGTGAATTTAATATGGTTGAACATAAAAGAAACCAAAGTTGGCCTCAATCTTCCCCTCTCACCTTTAAGAATTTCTCATCTTAGCTGCACTATCGTAACTCCCTGGGAGTCTTTGAACCTCTTTTGGGTTTCCCCAATACACGATCAAAAAACCGGTTCACGTGGCCCAGTAATTAAAGTGGGTATCAAAGGAGGCTTAACATACTCAATTGGTTCTATGTTAGTACTTTTATTAAATCACTTATCTCCTTTCCATATGTTTCCACAATCATTGACATAGTTATCTCTGATCATTTCACCATCTCCTGCACTTTCAGTTTGGATCCTTCCTCTACCCCCCACACTCATCTTTCCTTCAACCTCAATATTTCCTATCTTTCATCCCCAAAATGCATTGATAAGATTTTTGTTGTGTGGGAGTTGCAACCCCATCATAATGCATCCACAGTTGGATTCTATGATGGGAAGTAGCAATGACCGGAACTGTTTAAGTTTCTCTGTGGTTATGGTAAGTTTGTGGCTAAGGAGAGACGGAAAAAAGAAAACCACCTCAAACACAAGCGTAGCCAACAATGTCTTGCTCTTGAGGAGCATCCTCACACCAACATGCTTCAAATTGTTGTTACGAAAACTGGAGATGATCTCAAGAAGTGTGAATGTTATAGGGACCAAGGTGCAAGACTGCATGCTCTCCTATTTTTGATTCAACATGGTGAACTCGGCTCTATATATTTTTTCAAATATCTACAATACAAACAAAGAGGTGAACACATTCCACATAATATTTTGGACAATGGGCTGGAGTCTCGCTCACTTGATGGTATCAAAGGAGTTTTTTTCCAACATTATGGTAAGTTATTTCAAGAGGAACATGAACTTGAAGAGCATGAATCCTTTCTTGAAGAATGGATGTGTGGATGCATCCCTTGTAAGGTAAATTGGGCTACTAGTCACCTTCCTAAGGAATAAGTTACTATTACTTACCTTGAAATAACACTTTGGGTGATGAATACTAAGAAGGCCCCTAGTTTGGATGGGCTCGCGGTTGAATTTTTCCAAGCTCTTTGGCCCACCCTCGAGACATAACTATTTAATGTCTACAAAGAAGTGGAGGCCAATGGATCCTTGGGGGCTATCATTAACCATGGCTTGATCAAGCTTATTCCTATACCCCAGTAACAAGAATCAAATATGCGGCTTGTGCCCCATCACTCTTTTGAATGTATCTTACAAAATCATTGCAAAGGCTATTGCTATGAAATTTAAAATGATTATCCAAGATATTGTTCGACTAGAGCAAACTGGTTTTTTACAAGGCATATATATTATGGATAATCTTCTTTATGCGTCAGAAACTACCCAATAGGCTTAAGATTCACATCAAGATGTTGGTAAAAATTGATTTTGAAAAAGCATATGACTGGATACAATGGCTATTTATCCTCAAAATGCTTGAGTGGTTGGGATTCGGTCCCCACTTCAAACAACTTATTCAAATTATCTTTACTGAAGCGCATACTCAGGTCATGGTTAATGGAAGCCTCACATCATCCTTTGACCTTCAACGTTAAATTCGGTAAGGTTACCCCTTGCCCTGTTCTTGTATGTGGTGGGTGTCAATGCTCTTGGTTATATGCTCCTACGAGCTCGTCATCAAGGAGACCTTAAAGGAATTACTCTTCCTCAGGGATCTTATGCTCTAAACTCTCATTTTGTTGATCACTCTCTTCTTTTTATGCAAAATGATGAACATGAGATTGTTAATGCTCAAGCAATACTGATATTTATTGTGGCATATCTGGTTCCAAACTATGTAGCCATAAAATAAAAGTGATATTCTTTCAAAATGACCCGAATCTATCTTGGATTCCCCCAACTTGGAACATCCTCCCACATAGGAAGATTACTTGTTATTTAGGTATTTCGTTTGGTATACATCTCTCTCCTTAGAATATGTGGGACTGGGTACTCACTAAAATTCAAAAAAAGGTTGAAAATTGGTCATGTACAATTCTCTCCCTTGTTGCCAAGTTGTTCGCCATTAATCATTTTATTTTTCCAGTCATGCTTACTACTCCTCTTATTGGTTCCCTTCTAAATCTACTTATGGCAAGCTCACACAACTTGCTCAAAGCCTTTTTTGGAACAACAATAATGGAAAGAAAGGGATGACAACAATTTTTTGGGAACTTTGCACCTAGCCTAAATCTGCAGGCGGACTTGGAATTATTGATCCACTTCAACAAGGGAAATGCCTTGCTACAAAATGGGTGGCAAGAGCCACTCAAGGTATTGAACCCTGGAAGATCCTTGTGAGAGAAGGAATCCGAAAAGCTTCCTATAAAGGTTCTTGGACTCTTACTGAACATGGGAAGATAAATTCATAAATGCGTAATTTTTTGATATTTTTGGCTCTCTCCCTCTTCGGCATAACTTGATAGCTTGGGAAGTTATGGCTCCATTTCTTCAATGATGCCATTAATCTCTTCGGCATGGATTAAGTATTCTCTCATCTAATCTCTGGTGGCATATCTGGTTCCAAACTATGTAGCCATAAAACAAAAGTGATATTCTTTAAAAATGACCCAAATCTATCTTGGATTCCCCCAGCTTGGAACATCCTCCCACATGGGAAGATTACTTGTTATTTGGGTATTTCGTTTGGTATACATCTCTCTCCTCAGAATATGTAGGACTGGGTGCTCACTAAAATTCAGAAAATGGTTGAAAATTGGTCATGCACAATTCTCTCCCTTGCTGCCAAGTTGTTGGTCATTAACCGATTTTTTTTTCAATCATGCTTACTACTCCTCTAAATATGCTTATGGCAAGCTCACTCAAATAGTTCAAAGCTTTTTTTGGAACAATAATAATGGAAAGAAAGGGATGACAACAATTTCTTGGGAACTCTACACCTAGCCTAAATCTATAGGCGGACTTGGAATTATTGATCCACTTCAACAAGGGAAATGCCTTGCTACAAAATGGGTGGCAAGAGCCACTCAAGGTATTGAACCCTGGAAGATCCTTGTGAGAGAAGGAATCCGACAAGCTTCCTATAAAGGTTCTTGGACTCTTACTGAACATGGGAAGATAAACTCATAAATGCGCAATTTTTTGATATTTTTGGCTCTCTCCCTCTTTGGCATAACTCGATAGTTTGGCAAGTTATGGCTCCATTTCTTCAACGATGCCATCAATCTCTTCGGCATGGATTAAGTAATTCGTCATCCAATCTCTGGTGGAATTGAATTATTCTCTTCAATGAAATTCCTTTTATTGTTCGCCCTGAATTCAAAGCAAAATCCTTTGCAAAGAAAGGCATCAATACGGTTAAGGACATTTGGGATAAGAACACTGGAAATTGGCTCTCTTGGAAAATGGTGTGACACAAGTTTACCCTTCCCATCAAGCTTAATTATGCTTACTCTTTAATTTTACATCTGATCCCACTTGAGGTTCTTTTTAAAATCACAGAAAATCCTTGAACCCCTTGGAAGGATTGGCACTAGCCAAACCTTGCTTCCATCAACACAGCCATGCCACAGATTTTATATCAGCTAATTCAACAACTGCTACCACTTGGCGATTCTCTTAATAACAAGTGTTCTATGTCCTTTATTGACTCTCAGTGGCAAAGAATGACTTAAATCATTTGGCACTCCCTTGCTAAAGTTAAATGTCATCTTTTGGGATGTCGTATTATACATATGAAGCTTCCATTTGGCCTCACATCAGCCATGTTGGGTGTTGTTACAGGAGATTGCACCTTTTGTTCAACCCTTGAAAGTATTCCCCACCTCTTCTGGCATTGCCCATCTGTTGCTCAACTTTGGACTTCCTTCCACTCCGCTCTTCACGAACTCTTTCCCAACAACTTCAATAAAAAGGCTGCCTTAGTTGGCATTTATTCCCCCTCTATCCTCACTGACATCTAGAATACTTGTCTGTCAACTATCCTCTTCCATATATGGAAAAATCGCTGTCAACTACACATTGGGAATGGCTCTGTTTTAGTTATTCAGCAAACTCAGATTCTTTCTTCTCTATGGTTGTAGTTGTATCAGTTCAAACTAAAGAATTAATAGTAGTGTGCTGCACTTGTGAATATACATGATCGCCTTCTAAATCTTACACGAAATGATACTCTTAGATAGTGTTCTTAATTTATTTGTATTTTGTTTTTGTTCATAGTTTGGTCTCTGTTGGAACTTTTCTTACTATGACTAATTAGTTTGGTGGATGTTGTTATTGTTTTTTATTAATAGAAGCATTCTCAATTTAAAATATATATATATATATATATATTAAAGATCTAAATACTCCAAACCAAAAACACCTTAAAAACACAGCTATTGCGTTGAATTCTGTGAGTTTTTACTTGACAGTGAAATGATCCATGAGTTTGAAGTATTCTTCACAACGCATTGAGAAACTACATGATACGCCAAAGACCAGTGGAGGAGATGTAATAAAAATATAGAATCAAGACCAAATATTGCGTAAATATTATCTCCAAGTCATAGAGTTTTGGAGGTCTGTGGACGATGATGTTGAGTGGGTTGAATCTAATCTGTGCACTCAACAAAGAAGATCAAAACCTTATGCGAATTCAAATAGTTGTTGGAGCTCTTTGATTTAAGGAAACGATTCCTCTCCAAACTAGAATGAAGACGAAGTGGTGCAATGAGGATATTGTGGATATCAATTCGTACAGCTGCATAGATTGCCACATGATGGAGGTGTATATCACAAGGAATAGTTGCAGAGTAACAAACGTTGACACAAAGATTAGATAGCAGATCCGATTTGTGGTTCCTTGAAATTGATCAAATGCCAAATACATATAGTCTCCACAGTTGTTCAATGAAATGAAATCAGACCAGATATATTAAGACAAGTAGTGACGGATTTCCAAAACTCCTCAAATATGTTGAACCTCCTCAATGTTCACAAACTGACATAGCTAGACATGTCATGGCAACACTCTGACAACTTTCACGGACTTGTGCCAGAGAGAAATGTGACTCAATACAATGCTTCCCCAACATACCGACTAGATTAACAATTCAAGGAAATACCATCAATACGGAGTGTGGAAGTAATTTGTAGAACATATGATTTGACATCAAGACTATGTGGAGACTCTCATAGATGACCTGCTAAGTTGGTATGGACTTTTGAAAGCATAATAATGCACTTCTATAATAAATTCACATATAGGGATCTATAATCATGTACGCCTATTGCACTCCAAGAGATAAAGAGATAGGCATAGCTAGTCCCCTACAAACACTCTAACAAGAGCTATTTATGTGGGGCAATACAACTCGCGTAACCCACTTACAATACATTAAAACACATTCAATTGACCATGGAGCACTATTATTTTCCTAACATTTATTTTTTTCCTTCACCTTGACCTTTGTTTGTCTATTTGCTTTGCTAGATTGTCCTCTCTCCAAGACATCTAAATTTGCTTGTAGGGATACTAACTTCTCCATCGCCTCTTCTTCTTCACTTATTGTTGCAACATATTTACTTTGTGCATCTTCCATCATGTCTAATCTTTTCCTGGACTTCCTTCAACAGCTCAACCAAGCCTTCGACTCGTGGTGCTCCTCCCTTCTTGTGTACCATATCTTCAACAAACATGCTTCTTTTTCACAACCTGCAATAAATTCAAACAAGAGTTCTTCTTTCACTCTCTATACTGGTAGGACTTCTCACACACCTACAACATACCTTTACTCTTTTCCATGCAAGATTCTTTTTCACAACTTGGAACTATCTCCACCAAACTTCTTTTTCATAGCCTACAATGGAATTATATAAGAGCTCCTCATTTTCACATCCTGCAATGGACTCATAAAAGAGCCTCACAAACTCAACTTGACAAGGAAATACCTTATTCTGATACTAATTAATGTAGTCAAGGGATGGGGTCTTAACTGAATAAGATCCCAACCTTAAACCTATAAAGTAACACAATGGGTTTTAATGCAAAACAACATCCTTTTTTATTGATTCAAGTCTCAATGTGCATTACATCATTTATACAAAGTCTCAAATGGATTGTTTAACCACACATACGACAACTTTGAGCCTCAAAGGGCTACACAAACACATGCAAATTTTGCTTCTATCCTCTTTAACACTTATTTCACTAAATCTAGACTTATTCCAGTCAGAGCAGAAAAAAATATAGCCGATATTGGAATCCAAACTACTTGTTTTAGATTCCAAAATGTTAAATATTGGAATTATATGGACTCCAAAATCGCACATATTGGATTCCAATATCGCATATATTGGAATCCAAAATCACATATATTGGAATCCAAAATCACATATAGTGGAATTTACTACACTCCAAAATGCCATATATTGGAATCCAAAAAGTCAAATATTGGAATCCATTATACGGGCTAGCGTCCGCTAGGCATTATCTATGCTTTGGACTTAACATAACATGTATCTAATTTATAAGGGCTAGCAACTGCTAGGCATTATTTATGATTTTTATGTACAAAACATGTTGTTGTTTTATTAGAGCTAGTTGCCGCAAACCAGTATTTATGCTATGTTATATAAAGAAAAAGTTTATGTTTTAAACAGACTCACGACCGCTAAGCATTATTTATGCTTTGTTATATACAGAAAATGTTTTTGTTTTATACGGTCTAGCAGATGGTAGGCATTATTTATGACATGTTATGTACAAAACATGTTTATGTTTTATACGGGATAGCGAACATCTTCTCTTGTCCTTCAATGGTTGCAACAAAGGCCATAACATGGTGTTAAATTTGACATCCGTTTAGACGTTTTTTATTGTTTTTAACTGTAAAATAGTTGCAAATCTTTGAAATAACCGTCACATATGACTTGCATATTTTACATATGACCATCAATTTTTCTAGAGATTTATTTATATATTAATTATATTAAAAAATATTTAAAATAATTAATTATATACAGTATAATTCAATATTTATTTTATGAACAATGTAAAAAACAATACTATTTAACAATTTTTCAAGGGAAAGTTTTTCGGATAATTCACCACAAAAGTTAATCAATCATACTGTCAGCTTATAATCAGTGAAAATATAAATCCTCCCAACTTATATTTCGACAATCACATCATGATATAATAGAGTTACCTAGTACTTTCATAATAACATATGTATGTGTATATTATTGACAATGTTGAGCAATACCATCATAACAACATTCTGAAAAGATAAATAGTTATTTAGCATTTTTTTGCTCCAAATATTTGATGCCCTCTACCACATTCAATCCCTGAGACACTATTTGTGATATTTTTCCTACAAATCAGCCATCAACCATTTATATTTTGTACAATCTTTGCATCTACTTTTCATCCCCACCATAATTTTTTTAGGAGGGTTTCCCTTTGCACCTAATGTAATACACAAAGTGTTTTTAGAACTGTATGAAAAAATGTTTCTACTCCAAACCTTTTCTAGGTCTCTTATTGATATTCCCTCGACTATATTGCAATGTTCCTTTCCCCAAGTGAGTCTTGGATTCAATACGGTCGATATTTTTTTATTGAAGCCCATTGATATCTTTTTAACATCAGCAAAAATGAGATTGTTGGCCCAGAATCCTAGTTCACAGCATGGTGATATAATTTTATAAATTTTGGCAGGTTGACAACTTTCATACCGAACTTGAATGACATCTTCCTATTGTATGTTTTGTTTATCCCATATAGCAGGTCCTCCATATCTAAAATAAGTAAATAATTGTTACCGCTACCTACAGGGAAGTAAACAAATTTTATTTTCATTGAGCGCATATCAATTATAACCAATTGAAATAAACAACATTTTAAATTACGACTAATAGTTATCGATTGAGATTGTGGCTTGGATTACACAACCTTTACATGTTGTTGGATCCGTTGATGCAAGAGCTATTTCAAATAAACAATCGTCAACTCATAATCTATTTTTTTCTATTGAAAATGCTAGCATAATGTATTTGAAATAAAAATTAATCAATTCATAATTGATTTCATGTTGTGGCAAATGAAAGCTTAAATGGATAAACATGGTGGTTTCTATGGTGATATGGTAAGTACAATATCAAGTGTTCTATGTCTTATAATTCAAATTTAGCGGCCACTAGGCTACGCTTATATTCTTCAAACCCCCCTTTGGTGGAAAACATTCCTCGGCTATTGATGAGGATTTATGACTGCTAGGCTATGCCATCATTGACCGAACTACACTTAGTTGGACAACCTTTAATGAGGTTGGCCAAGTGTTGTTTTACATACGTACAAGTTGGATCAAGCTGTATGTAGTTCTTTTTATGATGATGTTAAGTCCAAAACAATATTAATTCAATGAAAGTAGTAAGTATGCAGCAATGAATTAGTGAATCATTGTAGACAATATGCAACTGTAAATCAACGAGATATTGATGAATGTAAGGTTTTTTATTCAAACCATTATTGTATTGAACATGGATGCATAGAGTCCGCTAAGTTCTATATACTTCGTTTTAAATTGTTATCGTAGCTTACAAATGGATTTCCTTTTAAACTTTTTCTTCGACCCTATGCCAAGCATATAAACTAATGTCTATTAATTATCATTTCCTATAAAATACACATGGATATCATACCAAGTTGTGAGTGTTTATTCATGTTGGATACCTCCGCGCCCTCCACGGTTACGTTCTCTGGTTGTTGGTTGTCTACATAATCATTTATCGTCTTATAAATTTGTGGGGCTTATTAGTAGTTTTGTTTGTAAATTCACACGATTAACATACTTGGATCTGATGGTGTATTCGTGACCGATGTGCCCGTGTCCTCCACACTTGTCATTTGAACTGTTAAAAACATAAGTTTATTAAAAATTTGAAAACCATGGCAATTGAAGATAGGGCTCAGTAAACATATTTATAAAATAATTGAAAGTAAATCACCATGTTGAAGTTGTGTAGCGTCAAGGTGAAATGGTTGTACACTAGCTTTTATAGCTTTGTGGTTGTCTACATAAACAATAATTGTATAATTAGCATATTTAGTTTAAAAGCCATTAAACAAAATCACTTGTTGAAGTTGTATTTGGCGACAAACCTTTCTTCATATGAGAATAGTAATGTTTCAGAAACATTTCTTGACTATGTGTCTCAACAATAAGAACATAAGATAGTTTGGAATCCACTAATGCACAGAGTGCAACACTTCCACCGTAAAGCACTAGTACTAGAGAATTTTTAGAACAACATCGAGTGAACATCTCAGCCCAGAACTCATACGATATTTCGCAAGGAAAAGGATGGATGTTTCCTTGTAGGCTAATTTCACTTGTAGTTACCAATTTTTGTGGTAGTTTCTCCATCCAATCCCTAGTGACCTCTTCTCTATAATCATCATTATTTTTGCAGTTGTGCACACTAGATATTATGTACATAAGACACAAACTTTTGAATATCTCGTTGCTATCGTAGAGTCTGTAGCATCCATCCAAAATTGATACTCCACTATCTTTAACATTTTCCATGTATCTTTTTATTTTGTCTCTTAACATTTTTGAATAACCAATTGGTATTAGAACAATAATAATATAATCCAGCACACTAGTTCTGATAACTTTTAGAAGCTCCATTATTACATCAGAAGAAATATCATTGGCCAAATTACAAAAATCAACGATCACACATTCAACATTGAAAGGATTAGTCGAAGGAATAGCTGATAAAGTTGATGGAAGCTGGAATGGATATGCACATTTACAAGAAAAATTGTTTGTGAATTCCATCCTTGCTGGTATATTTCCTTCCAGTGACATCACATAGTTGTCTAATATTGTCTGAGCCTCGATGGGAAGAAATTATTCCACCTCATGATCTTTTTTCCATTTTTCCATTTTTCCCCCTATATGGGAATCAAATTTTATTTTTCCATTTCTCTCTTCACCCAACAGTACAGACAACTGGTGGTAGTGTGATTCATGCAATTTAAATTTTTCAATTACATTGGATTCACTGCAGGCTGTCAATACAATATTATCTAGATGCTTATTTCTCAAATAATGTAGAATTTTTGCTCTCATTTTGTTGTCTCCTTTTATTCTCTGGTAGTAAGAATCAAATGTCTTTGCTATTACACTAGCCTCAAAAGACCTAGTTGATTTAGTATTCCTTTTCAACCCATGCAATTTTGATTTAGATGGGTCTATCTCCAATTTAGTCAAATATGTTCGCCTCAACATAGTAAACAACTTGGCATGTTTTGGAGGTGAAAGAAAACCTTTTCTATGCAAGAAATGACAAACAAAAGATGTTTTTTCATTTCTATACAATTTTCTGAATACTATAAATATACCATTTTGAATGTCTTCTGCATTTGAACAACCATTTTTTTCAAAATCTATTAGAATCCCCAAATTCCAACCATATTTTGAATAGGAATATGGTCCATTATTTATGGAGGAATGCATTTCCATTTCCTGAACAAAGAAACATTCAACTCCATATCCAAAATAAGACACTTATTGTTTTCAAAGTCAAAGTGTTCCACCTGGACACACAGTGTCCCTAAATCAATAACTTCTGATGATAGAAAATTACCAACTTCTTTTTTATTTTCATCTATAACAAAAAAACAACCATACGTTGACGTGGTAGTTTTCAAGGGGAATGGATTTCCACAAACTATTCCTCATCTCTTTTCTTCCAACAAATATCACCTATGATGAATGGAATTGTTCTGAATGGAGTGCAAACAATGGAAGACATTTTACCTATAATTAGAGTAAAATACATTAATAATTAGGTCATTTCCAAACTTTAAAGTGTTTTTCTCGCATTGTCTGATAAGGAATTTAAATACTACCCTAGCAGACACCAACCTCTAGAGTTATTTACTATGTATCATAAGAGAGTAATTAACTTAATGGTTAGTGACTGCTAGGCTTCGATAGGACATCTTATGTATCATTCAACTGGTTACAGTAATTCATATTTTGTGGATCAAATCAATAATAACACAATTTTTCTAAAATTATGAAATTGAATTATGATGCATTGAAAGATACGAAACCATTTGCACCTTTTGAAAGTATTACATATGAGTTAGACAAGCTATAACATTATATAGATGGCATGATAGGAACATTAAAAAATATACACTTTAGTGGCAGATAGACTTCTAGTCAACATATAAAAGAACAACCTAAAACATTTTTTTAGCCATTTACACCTATTGAATGATAAAGCGTAGAGGACATTAAGATCTAATATTTGGTATTTTGAAGAGAGTGTTTGAGAAAAAAATCACAATAATGGAGTTTGCGGTAGCTCAGGATTTTATGTTTTAGAAGTCAATGTGATTTATGTGTATATCGGTCATATTGTAGTAGTGAGGATTAAATTCCTATAACAAGACTAAGGAAGATGTTTAAAGGATAGCAGTCAAAAGATCTAATGTTTGGTATTTTGAGGAGAGTATTTGAGCAACAAATCACATTAACAGAGTTAGTGATAGCTCATCATTTTTTTTATATAAGACAATGTGAAATATATGTATATTGGACATACTTTATTCATTATGTTTAAATGTTTATTACTAGTCTAAGTATGATATTTTAAGCATAGCGCTTGGTGGGAAATTCCACAACAAATCTATAAAAAACAAATGGGAATGATTACACTTTTCCTAAACGTAAGTATGGCCCTCGTCACAATAGTCGTTTTTGTGGAAACAATGCTCTCTATAAGGTCATGGTGGGTTATACCTATTTGAGAAAAGATTTGATTATTAACAATGTTTAATGAGTACCACTAAAACAAGGGTTTATTCTCTCTTACTCTGACTATAAGTTAGATTTACAATACTAATTGAAGAAATTTATTCCAAATTGTTCAGAACTTATATTAACGCATTTAGAGTGCCAGTCTTCTTAGGCTACAAACATTTACTATTGGATACGTTGAATTGATTGAGTGTAAAAAATACTAAGAACTTAAAAATACTGATAAAATAAAAAATAACAACCTAGCTTAGCGGAAGCTAGGGTCCTACCATTTCATCTTGTCATTAGTAATCACTGTCTATAAACTTTTTTGCTTGCTAGTGATTTTCATTTATTATAATTGTATCATATTCGATAGAATATCCATGGTGGAAACAAGTGCTACTCTACAAATCCTCGATACGGATTAAGCCATATGTATTGTCCATAAAATATATTGTTTGTAACATATAATTCAAAACTTTTTGTATCGAAAAAATGGTTTACCTAACACTTATTTTCATTACTTATCGAAAGTAATGACACAATGGGTGCTAGTTTCAACAGTTTATTTTATTGAAAATTTTGATAAAATAATAAATCGTGACCTAGTCTGAGAGACCGTGAGGCTCCTACCATTACGGTCATTGTAAACACTATCTGTATAACTTTGGATTACTAGTGTTTTTCATTGATTATAATTATATCATGTTGGTTGGAATGTACCTGGCAGGAGACAATAGCTGCAGTACATACCATATAGAGGGATCCAACCTTACGTAGTTCCTATAAGGTATATTGTTTGAAACACATAATTCACATCAGATCTTATGGGAGAAAATGCTTAGTGAATAAGAATTTTTCCTTATCGAAAGTAACGGCATAGTGGATGCTAGGATCAACAGTTTCATAATTTGAAAATAGCGATAAAATAAAATATCATGCTCTAGTTTAGTGGTCACTAGGATCCCACCATTACTACCAATCATTATCAATACTAAATGTATAACTATGGGTTATTGTTGTGTTTTCATGGATTATGTAGTACTCACAAGACCTATTGTTTGTAACATATAATTCACATATGTTCAGTATGAGAGAAAATCTCTTGGTGATCACTAAGATTATGTATGTAGTGAATGGAATTACCATAATGACTGACTAGGATCAACTATTTCTTATTTCAACACCATGTGCATGGACTTTTAGAATGATAGTGTTATCCATTTATTTTAATTCTACCATATTTGTCAGGCTATGTGTGGCGGAGAGAAAGCCCTGCATTACATACCCTCTAAATGGATCGATATGTATTATGTGTTTCCCATAGACTCAAAATTTTCTTATTTTTGAAAATAGCCATAAAATAACAACTCATGGTATAGCTTAGCAACCATTAGGCTCCTAATTTTACCTCTTCTCATTATAAAGACTATCTTTACAGTTTTGGATCGTTAGCCTTAATATGTAGTTCCCATAAGATACATGGTTTTCAACTCATATTTTACATCATTTACTATCAGGAAGAAAATGCTTAGTGACTGCTAAGCTCCTTTACTTATTGACATAAATGGCATATCAGACCCTAGAGCTCAAAAGTTTCTTATTTTGAAAATAGCCATAAAATAACAAATCATGGTATAGCTTAGCGGACGCTAGGCTCATACATTTACCTCTTCTCATTATAAACTTTATCTTTACAGTTTTGGATCGCTATCCTTGGTATGCAGTTCCAATGAGATACATGGTTTTCAACTCGTACTTCACATTGTTTCCTATAAAAGAAAATGCTTAGTGCATGCTAAGATCCTTTACTTATTGACAAAAATGACATATTAGACCCTAGGCTCAAAAGTTTCTTATTTTGAAAATAGTCATAAAATAATAAATCATTGTTTAGCTTAGTAGCATGCTAGGCTCCTACCTTTACCTCTTCTCATTATAAACATTATCTATAAAGTTGTGGACTCATTAGGCTTAGTATCGTAGTTGTCATAAGATACATAAGTTTTCAAAACATATTTCACATCTTATTTCCTAACAAAGAAAATGCTTAGCACCCGTTATGCTCCTTCTACTTATTGACATAAAATAACATATCATCACCCTAGGCTCAAACTTGTTTCTTATTTTGAAAATATCCATATTGTAACACTATCTATAGAGTATTGGATCAACTAGCCTTATTATGTATCCCAAATAACTTGTTCAAACTTGCAACATGTGGCATCATTTTAATTAGAGAATTAATTTAAATTAGTGCATTGTATACCTAAGCCACATGTAGAAATCGATTTCGATAAAGACTGGAAACCATTGTTGGTATATTTTTCTAATAATCTTCTGTTCCATGAACGAGCGATTGATTTAGCGTATGTTATCCTATCACAATTTTTTTGACTATGTTAAACCTTCAATACATGTCTGTACAATATATTTGTTATTATGTTTATATTATTATAGGAAACAGTCAATGCAAAAATGCATTGTTTTTAGAGGGTTGTTGGTTACCATGAGAGTATTAAACCATGGAAGGGTGGGAAGCATAGGGAAATTCGAATTCCCCCGCATGAGTGGCTCCATTTGAATGCTCCATAACCCACGGATCGCTGTCACAGTCTACTATGGTCAGAGTCAAAATTTCGAATTTACGTATCACAGCTACCTTTCTATGCTTGAACATTTCGATTCATGGAACTGTGCTAAACAAATTATTAAATAGCTCAGAGAAATGTTGAATAGGGATATGGATTTACATGCCAGGGAATTGAAACATACAATGTCTTCAGTAGATATCATAGAATTGCACTTAGGTCGTAGATATGGCTACATATTCAGTGATTTGAAACATACAATTGTTATCATTTGACGGCTACATTATAATGAGTGTTTGCAAAGAAGGCACACAAAAGACACACACAAAGGATGCACACAAATGGCGCACACGAAGGAGCTTTACATGTATTTAAGATTGCGAATCTATTTGCGTGGATTGTTATAATTTTTGAAAAAGTAAATGGAGGGTTGTCAAAGACTAGGGTAAAGCACATGATGATCTCATGATAGGGTTACTAGGTCCAGTACTTTATAGTCCATGCTCTACCTGTTGCCCATACTGGATCTATAAGCTGCTCATACCGTCAGTTTTCTTAGGATTACTTTGATTTATGTACGACTTAGTCCAATTTGGTGAGTCGGCACATTTAGCTCTGCCCTTTAGGCATCATTACGCCTATATTTATGGCTTCTCAATCAATCGCTTGCCTCTATCAATTGATGCAAGTTTGGTCTGACTGTGACAATCAAACTCCCAAGAAAGTGATGAAATTCGTCACCGAAAGTGCGTTAACGAATGAAAATTTAATCCCTTTTCTGACTTTGAGTACTCCTTTTCTCTGATGTTGTGCTCAATTTACTAGAATTTGATAAAGTCTATGTCTAACTTTGGCTCGAATCATTCACCCTTGTTGGGTACTTTTTCATGGTCGGGTCCCCCCTAAAATCCTGTTTTTGAACGATAATGGGTTCACAACCATTGGCAACAGTCACCATGGTGTCAAGCTCGTATTTTGGTTGAGTGCAAAACCTCACCAAGGGCTTTTTTGTTGTTCCATTTCAATAACACTAAGCATTGCAAAGAACCATTGTCTAATTAATGCATCCTTACATTTATTTGAAACACAATGGCGGTGCTTTCTCATTAGACATTTTAGGGACGTCCATGAGTTTCAAGAATTAATTCGAAGCTATAAAATCCCATCTTAAGGGTGTCAAGTTTCTTGATAATCCCTCTCCCATTATGGGGATACTTGTTGAACATTTAGACATTACCCAATTTTTTCAATGTCTTCGCCCTCAAAAGTCATGTTATGTACATTGGAAGTTGGATTCATCCATATATGACCTAAAAGACACCATTGCATTTTACAAGTTGGGGAATACCCATTTTTCTCTTTTGAGTGCCGCTACATCTAACTGTACCTAATACCTATTTCCACTGCCATAGCGTCTGGGGTTTCACATCATTCATGAATGTCCTCTCATGTTTCGACATCCTTCCCTGTGTCATAAGAAAAGTCACAATTTTATTTTGAATTTCAAATCAGGATTCCTACACGGGGATGGGTGGATCCATGGTATACCAATAAGAGGGGTGCCGCCCATGGCCCTGCAAAACCCTCAATATGCTTCCTTTTATCAGCTGAGTTAACACTACCATAGGTTCTAGTTCTTCTTCCACTAGCAGTCAAATAAGCTATAATGCCTCAATTTGCCCACAACATTCGTTTTCCTTGACCCCATCGCCAATCAGTCCGTTTTTATATAGCCGCCTCAGTGTTGTCATTGGTCCTCAAAATCTCTCGCTTCCTCGGTATTCTTTGCCCCTCTAGTTACCAGAAGCACCATTTATGCAAAGATTAACCATTTAGTCTTTTGCTCGAAAATCTCACCTTCAGTATGTTCATCGTTATACCCTGCCCCCACAGAATATATGGTGAATTGCATGAAAGAAAAGCACAAACTGTGCTTAGATGGGAGATCGTATGCCCAAGTCACTTCGTCTCACAACTAGATTTTCAGTCACAATCTCCAAGTCTTGATGATGAGGTATCATAAATGTTACCTCAATTCATGTCCAATTATCTGTGTAAGAAGTTGAGAAATCTATATGGGGCCTATACCTGTATCCCATACTGGAGGTACACGATTGGTTACAGGGATATTTATGTCTCCATTTTCATCATATGCGTAGTTTTCTATCTGTAAGAAGTTATAACTTGTAGGATATGATTTACTTCAATCTGTATGCTTGCACTATACATGACCCCATGTTGTTTGTCAATAGCGCTTGCCAATCTATGACCCTGGATGTGGAGGGGTTATGACCATTGATTTCCCCTGACCTTGCACAACATGTGAGTCATTGGGGCATCTGACCCCATTATATATGCAAAGATTAAGAATTTGGACTCTTATAACATAGCTTCATTTTGAACATGATGCATCATCGGGCTTTAGCCAATAGCTTATGCGACCACTAAGGTGCATGATGTTGAGATCAGCGTCTGTATTTGGCGACTGGTTTAGTATGACTCCTTAGGTCACTAATTCTCAAGTGGATTTTCTTGTGGTGACTGTAAAAATATTCTACCGAATTCCTCAGAAGACAAGGTTGAGAATCGCTTGACCTATACGCTAGTGTAACAGGATAGCAAGAGGCCTGGTTCTAGTTGAGGCACGAGCTCAAATTGTTTGTATCCATTATATAAACTCCAAATTTATTTGATAGCTCTTACAACTTCTTCCTACGATTTCACCTGGTCTGAATACACTTTGGTAGGAAAAAAGACTTGTGTACACTTGCTCCAACATCTAGAGCCGTAATTCTTGATGCCAAGTCAAGACATTCATTCTATCTTTTGCCCCCAATCTTGGTAGCAGGTTTTTGTTTATTTAGGAAACACATTGTTATTTGGTGTTAGTGGGGTAAGTGCACAAAGATGGGGGGAAAAAAAGTGGACACAAATCCATTTTTTGGCCATTTTGGCCATAACGCGCTCATGTTATGGCTCGGACACGTTATAATGCGACAGAGAAAAATCAGGGTCACGTTATAATGCAAACAAGTTACAGTTTGGTAATTCTGAGCCATAACGCAAGCGCATTATAACGTGCTCGTGTTTCAATGTGTTATGTGGTACATATGTGTTTGTGGCATACTTCTATTGACTAAAATAAATGTTTAAGTGCAAGTTTTTCTTTTATTATTATTTATATTTTATTATTTCTTATACTTTAAATTTATTTTAGTAAATATAAGATGTTAAGGTCACTCTGCACCTTATGGAACCAGTCTCACACCTCCATCTGTCACGGTTTAGAAGATAGTTTTCAGATTCTAATTTGGTCAGTACATAGGTATTTTTCAGGATTTCAACATTCAACCTTCAAGCTTTTAAAGGTATTTTTGATTGGTTATTGACATTTGTAGGAGTTTTAGATTTGTCAAAACTATATATTCACAAGAACCTCTTCTTCCTTGAAAGTGCCTAGTTTATCTCAGTAATGATGTCTCCCTGTATCCAAGGATCGAGGACTAATGGGGTCTGTGGCAGGATTGGACATTCATGAATCATTGAGTGTCTGAATCAGAATTTCATTGTATCTGGAGAAACATTTTCAAACATGGGATTAATGCGTCTTGGAAAATAAAATTGAACGTCAGAAATGCTCTCAAATTTATAGCTTACACAAGCACTGAACATATCAAGCTATGTTCTTTGAATGAAATCTTTGTTCTCGACAGCTTGTAACCGAAAGAATTATTCAAAAGAGTGTAAAAAATGATCAAATTTACTTGGTATCCTAATATGTCAGACCCAAAAGTATCATTGGACTTGTTATTCTCAATTTATGGTTTAGGGTTTAGCATTTAGGGCTCATGGTTCATGGTTCATGGTTTAGGGTTTAACACTTAGGGCTCAGGCTTTAGGATTCATTGCCTAGGGTTTATGCTTTATGCTTTATGCTTTATGGTTTAGGATTTAGGGTTTAGGGCTCAGGGTTAAAGACTAAATGTTTAGGGTTTATGGTTTAGGGTTTAGCGTTTAGTATTTAGGGTTTAAGGTTTAGGGTTCAAGGTTCAGATCTTAAGGCTCATGGTTTAGGGCTTAGGGTTTATGTTTTATGGTTTATGGTTTAAGGTTTTGGGTTTTGGGTTTTAGGTAAATAAGGTTTGGGGTTTGGGGTTTAGGGTTTAGTGTTTAGGGTTTAAAGTTTAGGGTTTGGGGTTTAGGGATCAAGGTTTAGGGTTTATGGTTGAGGGTTCGATGTTCAGGGTTACCAGTTTAGGGTTTAGGGTTTATGGACCAATACTCTAGGCTCAAGGTTTAGGGTTTAGGTATCATGGCTTAATTTTTAGTGTTCAAGATTTAAAATTTAGGGTTTAAGGTTCAGGGTTTACAGTTTACGATTTAGGGCTTAGGGTTAAGGTTTTAGGGTTTAGGGTTTAGGGCTCAGGTTTAAGGTTCAATATTTAGGGTTCAAGGTTTAGGGCTTAGGGCTTAGTGTTGAGTGTTTAGGGTTTAGGCCTCAAGGTTCAGGGTTCAGGATTTAGGGTTTAGGGCTCAAAGTTTGGGAATTAGGGTTTAGTGTCTAGGTTTAGGGTTTAGGTTTAGGGTTTAGAGTTTAGGGTTTAGGATTTGGGTTTGGGTTTAGGACTCAGGGTTTAAGGTTCAAATTTTAGGGTTTACGGTTTAGGGTTTATGGTTTAATTTTATGGTTTATGGTTTAGGGCTTAGGGTTCAAGGTTTAGGTTTTAAAGTTTGTGTTAGAAGTTTCGTCACTCAAAATCGGTGGCAGGACAATCAATCTCTACCACGTGTCACCTTCAAAGTCCACATTTCATTTTGTTTAAATTCACTTCAAAAAAGGTTGGAGGAAATGAACTCGTCATTTTCTTCACGCCTCAGAGGTCTAGAATTTCAATCGACCCTAATTTGGCAAATATGGAGAAATTGGAAATCCGAATTGCATTTATAAAGATAAGCTTGAAGCGAAGGCATGCATTTCGTAAGTAATTCCAGTCAAATTTATTCTTTTTTTATTTATACTTGTTAAAACTAGCCTTGCGATTGCATCCTGATAAAAATAAGTTCTTAGGAGCCGAGGGAGTTTTTAAAATTATCACACAAGCATGGGAATTTCTCTCTAATAATACCAGAAAGGATACCTATGATGCCATGGGGATAAACCAACAAGGGCACAACCCCGCCTTCCACAAACTAAATTCCATTGTTACTGTCACTGCCATTGACATTACCAATAATATAAATGGGAATAATTATTCAAGTGTGGATGCCTTTCCTAAAACTTCCTTATTCAATTACCATGACCAGAACTAGAAACAAAAACAAAAACAAGACTAGGAACACAACCTAGACCAGGACCTAGACTTGAAATTTGAGAGGATTTCTGAGGTTCAATTTTATTTTCCAAGATGCATTACTCCAATGTTTGAGTATGTTTCTCCAGATGCAGCGACATTCTGATTCAGACACTCGATGATTCCTAAATGTCCAATCCTGTTACAGACCTCAGTAGTCCTCGATCCTTGGATACACAGAGACATCACTACTAGGACAAACTAGGCACTTTAAAGGAAGAAGAGGCTTTTGTGAATATATAGTTTTGACACATTATATTACACCCTTTATTAGGCTTGATGACTACCCCTATCTTTTTTAAGGAACTTTTGAAAGCATACATGGGTTTATCATAGAAGGAATTACCAATGAATGGAAGGTCACTAAGCCATAGGCTACCTATCTCCCATTCAGAACTAAACAATAAATATTTACTAGGTGAGTGATAACTCTTTTGTGTTCTTAGTCATACCCCTATTGCTATGCTTATTTCGCACAAGCAAACTCAATGATGGTTTTAGGCACGAGACTAGGAAATATGGTCATAATATTGTCATGCCTCCTAGTCAAGTAGTCAGAATCCATATTAGTCTTATTGATACTTAGTACTAATTACCAATGAAATCTAATTCTCCAACTTTTATTTTCTTTACTCATCTTCCACGTCATTCTGAATAACAGATTTGTTAGGAGAGTTTCCCTCTTCGATGGCGATACATTGAATATGAATATGATTCTTGGTGTCCCGAGATTTCACCTTGAAATCTGAGACTACCCCATGAAAAAAAAAATTGTACTTTTAAAATAATGGGTCATTTTGTGTTTTAATTACCAAAAAGTGTCTGTATTGTGTCAATATATTCCCAGAGAGTCATACTAAGCCAATTTTGCCAAATACCTAGATGCGCAAAATCGTTATATTCCGTCACTAGTGTTTACCTATGGCGGGAAATTTTTATTTAATTATTTTGAGCCCCGTTTAAGAAAAATTGTGCTCTGGTTTAACCCTATTAAGGTCTTGCATGTCAATATTCCCATATACCTCTAGGGTTTTCCACTAGTAATGAATCCTGAACTTTATTTGTGACTTTTGGAAACGTTTTGCATTTTTAGTGTTTTCTCGTTTTGTTTTCTGTGAAATTTCTCTAGGTCAATTCCTTTGTTCGGTTTAACCTGTTTTCTTTCTTAGATTATCTAGAGATCATCTACGGATATCATGCCAGAAGGGAATTTGCCACAAGGAGGTCTGGTTCTCTCTAAAAAGACGAAGTCGTGCACAGAAAAGGCCTCTTCTAGGCAGGTCACATTTTTGGGAAAGGAAGGTTTTAAGCTATAATGAGATTTTTGTAGCAGTAGGCAGGTGGGAATTTTGTACCTGCTCAACGGGGTACTTTTTCCCATGGAAGCAAAGCCACTTAAGTCATAATGGGAAAATTAGAGGCAGCAAGCAACCGGGAATTTCTTACCTACCTTGCAGGGTGAAAATTCCCATTTGTGAAATAAAAGAAAATCACTTAAGGCATTGATGGGAATTTCTTACCTGCCTTGCAGGGTAAAAAATCCCATTATGAAAGTCAAATAGCTTAAATGGATCAAGGGATTTTTGGAGTTGCGGTGCAGGGTGAATAATCCCATTGGAAATTGGCTTTTAAAAATAGAAATTGGCTATGTCAAAAAGTGCAACCCCTTTTGGAATAGAGGGATAAATTTAATTGCATTTATTAATTAAATTCTATTTCCAAATTTGGCACCCAAGCATGAGGAAAAGTCAACAAGGAAGAAGAGGATAAAGGTAATTAGAAATAGAATTCTAAAATTAAACAAATTTAATTTATTTAATGCAGCCCCCTCTCATGCAAAAAAGTGTGACCCATATTGAGGAGAAATAATACTTTTTAAAGTATTAATTGATGGAATTAATTCCTATTTTTAGTGCATGAGGTCAAAGCACACTGTGAAGTCAAAGTGGACTAGAAGTAGAAAGCTAAAATTAAATAAATTTAATTTATTTAATGGCAGCCATGAACATGCACAAAATCGGCACCCAAATTGAAGAGAAAAACATGATTTATTAATTAATTAATTGCTCAGGAATAAGAGATGCAATTATTAATTATAGAATGGTGAAGGTTATATAAGAATGGGCTGCCATAATGATGAATTAATTAATTCTTTAGCAAAGAAGTGCAGCCCAGGCAATTTTGGCGCCCAATTAAGGAGGAATTTTGCTCAGAAGAAGGTGTTTTCACTGCTAGAAAGCTTCAAAGTTTGGCACCTAGGTTTGAAGGAGCTTGATTTAAGTTTGATTAATTGTTTACATAGTGGTACAAGTGCTCAGGCGAAGTTGAAAAAATTCATGCTTGCTTTGCATAAAAACAAAACCTCAAATTTTGGGGTAGCAGGCTTGATATATGCATATTTTTTTGATTAAAATCAAGTGTTCATGTTCCGGTTGTTGTCTTTGTCTGAATTAATTATAGGGATTCATTATAGGTGCTTATATAAGAGAAATGGAGATTAAATCAATGTCTAATACATTGAACATATCCTCCGAATCTGAAGAAATCTCCAGATCTGCACCAGTTGTAAAGAATTCCAGCCGAATAAAGAGAAAACGAATTTCTCAAAAAAAGAAAAATACGGCCATGGAAAAGTAGGATGAAAAAGAAAGCTCAGCAGAGTCATGCATTACTTCCAGGTTTGCTAACATTAGAGATATAGATATAGGTCCAGAACCTCTTTCTGAATTGATTGAAAAATCCAAAGTTGGAAAGACTTCCCTCATGCGTGCAGTCAAAAGTAGTGGAATCATTCGAGCTTCAGCATTTCTATCCATAGCTCAGTTGTCAAAGAATTTGTCATGGAGTTTGACTAGGTCTTACCACCCACTATCTAGATCAGTCTGAGATGCTACAAGGAAGACAATAATCCAGTTGGATGCACAGTTCATCAATTATTGTCTGAAGATTCCAACATGACAGGTGGTGACTACTATTAGCATACTATGATGCCGGACAATAGATGGGGAAAAGCATAAAGTTGACTGTGTGGGCATAATGAACAGCAGATACATGAAGAAGCCCAGATCTCCATCCAAGTTCCCGAGAACTCTTCCACGATCCAATCTGGTATAAGAGGTGGATGACATTACCAAATTGTTATGCAGGATAAATGGCGAAGCTAACGCTCACAACTTCTGCTCATGGATGTATGCTTTCATCAGGACCATTGAAATCAACAAAGTAGATTCAATAATCAATTGGTCAGAAATCATTAGTGACAACATCGGTGAGCAGCTCCAGAATGTGAGGCATACTTACAGCTTCAAAATGACTTCATATTTGGTATATGCAGCAGCTTCACAGGGTGTCTTCTCCAAGCTGGATAGACGTGGTGTGCTTTCCAAGGATCCTATTTTTGAGTGCTATCCACAGCTTACTGTGCCCGCATGCAATAAAGATTACAAGGTGGTCAATGATGGATTCTTCTACGGATTCATTTACAGGCTAAACGGTGATCTAATGGCCAAAAGGGTAAGTAAGGAAGCTTGGGAAGCTATGTCCAAGATTGGCAGTATCTTCATCCAATTTTCAGACTTTACATACCTCAGGGTCACTGGATTTTTAGGAGAACCAGTTAAGTTGCCCAGATATCTGAGTGACAAATTGGTCATCATGGAGTTGAGCCGACAACTCATGGAGATGCATGACCTACAGTCGAAACAACACAAGTCTACAGGATTTTTCCCGATCACAGTGGGTTATTACAGCTGCCAGAGTATTCATAAAGCCCGAGGAATTGAAGCGGAGATGTTCTCTTAGTACGAGAAAGAGTTCTTCCTAGCACGGCTGAACTTTGATCCATTTGGAGTGGCAAGGAAGACAATCTCCCAAGGAATACGCGCATGTGCCTTCATTAGAGGATTTCTGGATGAAGTGCAGAAGCGAGTACGAAGTTAGAAAGAAAGATTTCAGCAGGTTATCAATGCGGAAAGTGTTTGACTTTGGATTAGCACAGATACCTGTGGATCTTAAAGATGATGGGCCTGTGTTACTTGACACATACCATCGGATGGGAGGAGATAGAGCTATACTTCAAGAGATCATAGGTGGCTGCCATATGATCGAGGAAAGGTTTGTCATCATTCTAGTCAATACTTCAAACTAGTTGCTGACAAAGGGATATTGCCATGATGAGGCATTGACGAATCAGATCACAGGCAACTTCGGCATAAGAGAATCCCTCAAAAGGAAGCATGAAGGAGAAAGTAGCAGAAGGCCTAAAAATATTAAAGTGCACATAAGGTCTCATTTGAGGAAGAAGATCACTTCTACTACTATGGTGTTAGTTCTGACTTCTCCAGCATCAAGTACTTCACCGACTATTGCACCTTAGCAAGACATTATCATTCCACCATTGAATCTGGAAACATTCATCTTTTCCCCTCAACCACTCCATTTGGCATATCTTCCTGAAGAAACGCTGAAGTTACAAATGGCAGAATTCAAAAGAGCTTTGTCTTTGTACAATTCAGAGGATGACAGCCACAACACTGTAGCTGTTTCAGATGGAGAGGAATCAGAGCGCGAGATAGTGGTACATTCAGAAAATTCTCATTCTTCGAGAAGTAATTTATCATAATGGTTAGCTTCATAGTTGGTTCCAGAGGCTAGAGAGGAAATCAACTTGGAGGAACATGACTTGCATCTGCTCCTGAATCTAGGTGGAAAAGACAGAAAACCTAAAGTTGCTAAGGTAACTTCAAGGTTGATCATTGAGGAGTCAGGGCAGAAGTTCGCTAAGATGTCAGATCCAGCATAAGGGAAGAAGAAAGATGAACTCATGGCAGAAGATATTACAGTGACCTGAGTACCCATAGGTCAAGCCACCACAAAAGGATTGAATCAAGACACACAAACATTGATAGATACTTTATTCCTTAGGCTTGACAAAGAAAAGGTAGAGAAATTTGAACTTCAGAAGCAGGTATCTCAGTTGTGCGAGATTATTACCAAGGTTGCCAAATCTTCCACTCAGCCAATTTCAGCACAAAAGCAGGTGAGTGATCATCTGATGCAGGAAGTGGAAGATGCAAGTAACCAGGTTAAAGCTATCGACGAATGGAAGATTCTAACCATTCGCCAAGCTTCTGTACAACTCGGAGAGGTGCCAACCCGCCTAAAGGTTATGAAAGATGCATTGGTTTAGCTGAATCAACTGGTGACAAGCACGATAGATATGAACACAGTTGCTGAGAGTAACCTGAGTACTTTGGCCAAAATAAATAAGCTACAGAGAGAGGTGTTGATTGCAGAATGAATTGTACCTGATGGATCAGTTGAGAAGGGGAAACAGCTTGAGTTTGCAGTATCTTTCCGTCTGCAGAATTATGCTGAAAAGGATTCATGTGCTTGAGAGTATGGCATCATCTTTACCAAACAATATCATTGCTTTCACCAACGAGGAAGTGGTCGGGAACGTTTCTTCATACACAAGGACCATTCCTAGTAAAGTGCTTAATTCCTTGGAGGGATCTCTTCTGATGGTGTAAAGGAGAATTGATGGAGTTGGTAGGCCTTTCACGAAGGATTCCATCAGTAAGCTAGTGATGCTACAGTCAGATATTGAGAAGTTCGGGCCTGGCTTGGAGGATGTGGAAGCGTGCATCAGGGTATTGAACGAAGGATTGCTGTAATTCAAGATAGAAAATTAAGTTGTGGCTAAGACAGATGGGAAGTTGTTGAATTACATGTTCGACAAGTATATTCAGTATCAAAACAAAAAGAATATGTAGATGTTACATCCAGTGAATCTTTCTTCTTCTATTTTCACGTTCCCGGATATAATTGTAAAACTTTAAAGTTATTGGTTTTGAAACCATTACTTTAAGTTATGTGGAATGATTCTATTAGTTAAGTGACAAATGTGTATAAGTTTGAGTATGGATCCAGATGCATGTCACTTGAAGAGGAATTAGAGGAAGATGATTTGCCAGATGTTATCTTTATTTCTTGTTTATGTTCTAGTTTAGTTGAGTTTCCCATTTTTATTTTCCCTTCTACATTCTATAAGTAGAGGAAGAACCTTCGGGTTAATGATCAGAATTTGTAAGTAGCATTCTTGTGTTCCATACTTTGTGTTGAAACCCCTGATAGCTCTTTGAAGCAAAGGAATAGAAAGGAGAAGATTTCCAGAGAACTTTGTGTCACGATGCATTTTGTTTCTAACTTTTTATCTTAGATCTACTTATAAACTTTGTGTTATTCTAGATCTAGATCTAAAAGCTACTTTTGCTTATAATTTTGTGTGTTAATATCTATTGGTTTTGTCTATGTGCATGCAATCAAATATGTGATCTATTGATTGGGTTGAACATTCCCCCTCTTTCTTTCCTGTGTTTTATTATTTCCTTGTTCATTAGATATTTCCTTTCTTTAACAACAACTTACTTGCCGCAAAACTATACATATATGGTTCATGAGCTGCATGGTTAAAGTAAAACCCCTAAATAGATACTAGCATATTTTATTAAAAAATCTTACACGGGATTCTCACCGGTAAATGAGGGAGATTTATCTCATGATTTCCTAGGCTTTCAGCTATGCAGAAAATCTAGCCAACAATTTTTGGCGACTCTACTGGGGAACAACTATCTTCATAGATAAAGGTTTATTTCTTGCAGATCAGAGTGTTTCCCATTCAACTTTCAACTGGGCTGAATGTCCATTCACTTGATCTATGAAGGCCCAAGGAAGGACTGGTCATTTCTTCAGATTGTAGGAGCAATTCAATTTCAATCATCCTCCTCAAGTTAGAAGCCACAGATCTAGTCTCTCACCAGGAAGGAGAGTACACACTCATCCAGATCCAGGTCATCTTTAGCATAATCCAGCACTGGAATTATTCACCAAGTCTACACAAGGAGAAGGCATGCCCCACTCCTCATGCAGAACCAGAATAAAAATCAAAACCAGATAGTACATGTCCCATGGGGAGCAGCTTTTGGGCCACTGAACTTGACTCCGCCTATGCATGATCTACCTAAAGGATCCAGAAATAATTTTCTGAAATTCTTTAGAGATGGAAAGCAAAATGCGGATGATCATTTGGTAGCATTCTTCATATCTTGTGGTGTGCGTGCAGTGGAGCATGAATATGTCTCGATCAGACTCTGCATTGAGACTCTACACGAATTGGCTGGCGAATGGTTCTATCGGCTAGCTCCTGGCACCATAACTAACTGGGCCACTATGCAAGAGAAATTTCTGAAAAGATTCAAGCCTGCAGAATATTCTAGCATCCTAATCACTCAGTTGATATAGTTGAAGAAGGAGCCAAGTGAGAACATGCGAGACTTTATTGCAAGGTTCCAAAGGATTTTATATTAAATCCCCACTTTTGCCGCATTGAGCGATGAAAATCAAAAGATAGTTTTTATAAATGCTCTGTTTCCCAAAGTTAGATATCAGCTACGAGGGGAAAAACCTATAAATCTACTTGAAGCACAAAATGTTTCTGTGGAGGTTGAAGATGACTTGATCATGGCTGAAAACTCAAACAATCACCCCACAAAGGTGATGGAGCTTCTTCAAGTAGTTCAGATCCTTTACTACAAAGGCTGGCTAATGATATGCTACAAATCAAGAGGTAGATCTCTCAAGCAGGAAATGCGACCCCTTCAAGAATAGCTCCTACTTGGACCTTTAATTCAGTGTTGAGGGTTTAGGGTTTAGGGTTTATGGTTTAGCATTTAGGGCTCATGGTTCAAGGTTTAGGGCTTATGGCTTAGGGAAATGGGTTGAGTTTTTAAGGTTTAGGGTTTAGGGTTTAATTTTTACAAATATTAACCTATCACTATGTGGTGATCATATCTTTAGTACTTACAAATTTAGGGCCATTTTTGTCTGGAACCGAAAGGGGTAGCTACATTATCTTGAAATTCTTCATGAAACCTTTAAGTATTAGAGAAAAATGGATGTTACCAACATGTATAGGATTCACATATCTTTTCAGTGCCTATTTATTTTCCTCCTAACTCTTTACGGAGCTCCCAAAATCATCTGAAGAAGTCAAATTTCACCATTAGAGTGTTTGTTCGCTGCACCTAAAAAACTGGTTGTTGAGAAGATTTCCCTTGAATGAGTAAACCTTTCCTAAATCTTCCTAAACACTCCTACAAATGTCAATAACCAATCCAAAAGGCCCCAAAACCTAAACAATGACTGTATTCTTTCACAAAATAGATATCAATTGTATAATTTAAACCCTAAAAGATTGAATGTTGAAATCCTGAAAAATACCTATGTACTAACTAAATTAGAATCTGAAAAACTATCTTCTAAACCGTGACAGATGGAGCTGTGAAACTAGTTCTATAAGGTGCAGAGTGGCCCTAACATCTTATATTTACTAAAATAAATTTAAAGTATAAGTTTTTCTTTTATTATTATTTATATTTTATTATTTCTTATACTTAATAAGAAATAATAAAGCGCGAGCGCATTATAGCGCGCTCGTGTTTCATATTTTTTGGGTTTGAAATTCCCAATCCATAGGCTTGCATTTGCCTTGGATTTCCAAACCAAATGTTTGGACTGTTTCTGCATGATTAAAACCATGTTTGACAGAAAAACATCAAAATTTCACGTGTGCACCCCAATATCTCATGCATTAAAACATAATATTTAAAAATAAATTATACTACGATGTCAAGCTTGGTTTTACCTTGATGATGATATGATTCTTTCTAAAATCCGATTAGTTTAAGGATTTCGTCGATAATTTCTTTTACTAGTGCCTTGTTTTCTTGCAAAAACCTATGCATACATTTTGGTGCACAATTATGTTTTTTTCATCCAACATTTTTTTTTAAAAATGGTTTTTTTTTAACTCCATCCTACACGCACTCAAAAAAAGATAACTAAAAAATGACTTTTTTTCTCAATGTTATGGGGGTGCACACACAAATATTTCATTTTTGGGATATGTGCACTTTGAAAATTAATAAAAAAATTATATATTCATCCAAAAATTATGAAAAATTAATGAGACCTCTTACGTGGTCTTAGCTAACTTTCTACTGAAGGGATTTAAAAGAATATAGTTTGTGTGAGCACCACATTTGACCCTCTTAATCTCAACCATTTAAAAAAAAAAAATAGTAGTTTAGAAACTAGATTCTGATTTCTATGGTACTTATTCTTATCACTTTGTCAAATCTTGAGCATAGGCATTCCGAATTATTCGATGAAGTTCAGGTTTCGCTGATTTTAGGAAAAATTTGTCCCTTTTTTACCCCCTTTTTGTCCCCCATCTCCATGCACTTACCTAGCGATCACTTTTTTGTTTGTCTGCTGTTATATATGCAAAGATTAACAATTTAGATTTATAACACAGCGTCATTATCAACATGATATATTTTCCTTTAAGAATAGTTTAGTGGTTGCTAGGGCACAACAAGTCCAAGTCTATACGTATACCATGATATAAATTCCAGATTTATTTTTTACCGTTTATATAAAATCTTGTTTGAATACAATTTACATGAAAAATGTTGCCTACTCTAGCGACCGCTGGGCTATAATTCTTATTTGGATGCATTCTTCATTTTCCTTTGCGGACTCACGGATAAGTGTATTTTGTTATACGCAACATACTTTAAATACGCAAAGATTAACAATTAAATTCATAACATAGATTCAAATTAGATTGAAATTTTGGCACTGATGATGTTAATTTTGGCACTGATGATGTTTACTTTGGCTTGCATCCCTTACACATGATTTTTACACACAAGAAAATTTAAAACAAACTATCATAAGCTATTCTAAATATTGCAATTTCTCATTCTATTACTCAAACATCTATAAAAACACTTTTTTCAGTCAAAACCCCATTATATTTATTGTGCAAAATTTCACATGCTTCTAACTAAACTTTTTTGCATTGTTGGACAGGACCATCCAATAGGGACATGTCATATTGGTCACTCCTATCCTTCTGGTAGATCTCATTCAGGGCCCTCTAATGGTCAATTTTTCATATATATATAATACTTTCTAGGTCAACTTTAGTGTGAAATATTACCATTGGAATTGTATAAATATAAACCAAACCCACTCATTTATTAACTTGGCTAACATCTGGTATGTATCAAGTGCTCATATAGAAATATTTATCAAAGATTAAGATTTTTTTTCCTAATATATAATTCAAGAGCATACATTATGAACAACCCTTATACATATGAATCACTCTAAACCAAGTCAAGAGCATCCCAAGCCAAGTCAAAACAAGCATTATCAAGTATCAAGGGCTGAATTCTAATTATATCATCACAATTGCATTTCCAATAGGTGAAGAACTATGTGGGTTCAAATCCTCTTTAGAGTACTACTACATAAACGACGAGGGGTTCCTCAACGCAAACCACTAACCCATTTTTACAAGTCTTTTAAGGAAGCTAGAGTTTTAAGAGAAGAATATTGATTGCTTGAACATTCATGCGCATTTGGAGTGATCACAAGCACAAAATGGAAGAGAAAACATAGATGAAAGTACACAAACTGAAACAGAAGTGGATAAATCAATTGGAAAAGTTTGTCCAACTCTGGACAAGTTTTATAGGGTGATTTTATCTTCTTGGTCAATTTTGTGTAGGGGTAGAATAAAGTGTCAATTTTAAAAATTGATGCAAGTACATATCATTTCCATCATGTTCTTCCATTTACCCACCTAGATTAGCATCAGAAACTCACAGAAAGCTAAGTACACTTATCAATTTCTATATTTAGCATGTGCATTAATTAATTGGATGTCATAAATCGTTTACTATGCTTTCAAATATGTGGATGAATATTTTTTGATAATCTAAATGTACATCATTTCTAAATTCAATCCTAAATTAGAAAATATACCTTAATAGGACCCTTTAATTTATAAATTAGGCTTAAATCAATAACATTCATATTTAAGGGCATATTACTGCAATATACCTTCTTCACTTACATATTTAGTGCAATAATAAATAGACTCGGGGCTTATTGTGTTTCAAAACAAACCAACGGTTTAGAAAGAAGAAGAGGTTAAATTTCTTATTTCTCATTATTATACTCCTATAACACTAAGTCAATATGTTTGTCCCATTATATGTCAAATTATAAGAAAGGGTTGTTAATGCGAACAAAGAAGATACATGAGTACATGATAAACATTGGTAGATAATTATAAAGATCTTACTTTAATGATTAAACTATAATTATAAAACACTAGCAATTGCACATGAAATGTACGATGGAAATGTTGAAGGGATGAACAAAAGAAGTTAAATTGGAGGGAGTGAAAAAGTGGAAGATGAAAAGGGGAGACAAAGGGGTTTGATGGAGGATAATATGAAGGGGCAGAGTAAATGTTGTGGGGAACCAATGTGAAAATTTTATTTCTTACAACATGCCATTTTTAACAATCATATGAAGGAGAAAGGGGATGCAGTATGCAATTTATTGAGGTAATGTATTTTAGATATATTGTAGAATGTTATGAGATGTGATCAATACCACCAATGTCAATAGTTGTTGTTTGCAATTTCAGCCTTTCCATCTTTTTGGGTAGTTAGAAAATACATAAATGTAAGGGGAATTCACTTGTATGTCTCACAAGACACTTTAAAGATAGGGATATATGGATTGGACCTAGCATCTTAGGGTATTTAATGCAAATTTGTGAATAGGGTGTCCCTCTAGTTATCAAGGTAATGAATGTGATTTCCCTCATCAACAGTCTTGATGACATTGGCTTTCAACGACTACCGACATCAAATGGGCTTTACTCTTTTATATTTTTTATATGCCAATAAGGATTTCAATTGGAACGAATTTAATCTATTAGATAACACAAAGACATGAATGGAAAGTTGGAAATAAAAAGGTGGAAGTTGAATGCGTGCATGTCCAACACCTATTCCATGACTTAAATTGTTCCGACCAAAATTATATTTTTTATTTGTGCTCTACGTTATCATCTCAATTTGTCTTGCATTTTAAATATAATTTGTGTTTTAAGGGGCCAAACAGGGAAAAATGCAAGAGGTTCCGAATTTTAAATGCAACTGTTATGTTTTATTCTTGTAGCACTTTTATTGCCCACTTTTTAGTATTAATCTTGAGTAGTTATATGAAAGAAGGAGATGTGTAAACCACCATATTTGAATAAAACTTACGAATCTTCACCCTAGTGGGCAAAGGAATGTCAAAATATGGTCTTGGGTGGTCATGAGCCTCCTCCATTCTTTAATTGTACAGTTATTTAAACCAATGAATAAATGGTCATATAATCGAAGGTGTCATGTTAAGATTGAGTGGACTCCTCACATTCAAAATCTAACACCCCTAAAACTTTGAATATCTTGTCTCATGAACCCGAATATAACATACCCTTTTCCTTGTTCTCAATGAGGGAAGAAATGGCACCCATGTCCTTCATCCATTGGCACTTTCTATAATTTTATTGGAACGGAGTACATCCTCTCACAACATACACTAGGGGTTGTCCAAAGGCAGAGCACAATGTCACAATAAAAAGGGATTTCCTTTTTTTGGGCCAAGGTTATTGATTGGACGACGTTTAATTTGTTTCATGTCCCACACCTATTTGATGGCTTGGATTGATACTACCTAAATAATATATGCTATGTATTCTCCCCTTTATCATCTCAATCTTGTTTGTAGTACTCACATGAGTACAGTTTGCGCGTAAAGAAGGAATTTAAAAAAAAGGGAAATCCAATAGGTTCAAGGTTTGAAACCCAACCACATTTCTTTCTTCGTGTAGCACTTTGTGACCCCCTTTTCAATTTTAGGATTGAGTAATTGTAGGGGAAAATTTGATGCACAAAACATCATCAATAGTTGAGGCCCTCCAATGGTTGGTCATATGATCAACAAGTAGATTTTATTTGCTAATTGAACTTCGTAAATTTTTTATTTTACGGCAATAAGGTCATCAATTGGATGGCGTTGAATTTGGTAGATAAGATATAGATGTTAAGGAAAATTTAGATATAAAAAGGTGGAAATTAAATAACTACATGTCTCGCACGTATTCCATGGCTTAGATTGTTCCCTCCTAAATAATATTTTCTATGTGTGCTCGTCTTTATAGTATTGATCTCACTTGCACTATTCACTTGAGTGCAATTTTTGCTTAAAGGGTCTAGAATAAAAATTTGGGGAAATGAAATAGGTTCCATTTCTTTGCATCCATGGGAATTGTCTATACTTTGATCGGTAGAAAGGACAACCATACTCAGCACATGTGTCAGGGGATGTCAAGAGGCAACAACATGGCAACAACCATAAAGAGGGTTTTGCTTTGTTTTATTTTTTCAGTGTCAAGATTATCAATTGGACTATGTTTGATTTGTTATGTGTCCAACACCTATTCCATGGCTCATATTGTTCATATCCAAACAATATTTTCTACATGTGCTCAACTTTATATTCTTGATCTCAATCGCATTATTCACGTGAGTGTAACTTATACTTAAAGGGGCCAATCATCAGTAATTGAGACCCTCTAATAGTTGGTCATATGAATGGAAAGTACATTTTATATGTTGATTGAGCTTTGTAACCAAATTCAATATTTTAATCACTAACCAACCATAAAAAACACAAAATGTTGATAGTTACGTGGACAAGCTGGCAAGCCCGGCTAGAACCCAGAAAACTTGATGCGTGAACAATCATTAAGTAAAACCACATAGAAATATATTTTAAAGTTGGATAAATGTGTAGTAGGTGTTACTAAATTAGGGGGAACTACAAGAATTAAGTGTTGTACTGCATCGGAAATGAAAATTCTTGTAGTATCATTTTACAGTGGTTATGTTGATAGAGAAGGGGAAGATGGTGGGTGTGCAAGGATTGTCAATGACTTACATGCCATTGTCCTCGCGGGTGCCCCAAAAAATATTATATGTTGTTGACACTACTATTATCAAAATTAGCTAAGTTCTATCTATTATAAGTAAAGTAATTTGGAACATGCCTTGAGTTGATACAAAATATTTGTACCCACATGCTCCCATTGCAATGTACAATGCACATTAGAATTGTTATTTTGGATGGAGGGCCTAAGTTACACTACAAATGTAATTTTCAATCACAAGGAAGAAAATAAGCAATGCAACACAGACTGATTTGATGCCTACTTATGAAAGGACAAACCATAAGCTTCAATATTTATGACGATAATTATAATGAAACATTTTGTGAAGAGTATGTCGTATGAAAATTATGAACATCCAAAATCATTATTGAAATCCAAGGGATGTGATACATAGATGTGTAGTGTAAGGGATAGGAGTCAGTGGTTGTGCACCCTAAGTTGAGGGGTGTACAACAGCCTTTTAAATACCATAAAATTTGAAAAAAAATACCTTTAATAGAATTTGTTATTTTTTATCTAAATATTTTATTTTGAAGATTTATATTGTATGTAAAGTGGTTTTTTAAGGTATTTAAATCAAGTAGTTTTCCATACAAAGAAATTTAGGGTGGACCATTTGTAGGGCATTATGTCATGCATTTTTTTCCACTTATGTGGCATCATTTGATTTGGTGATTTTTTGATGTGATTTGATGTGACACATTTTATTAACTACTTTTTTTTTCAAATTTTAAGTGAGAAATTGACATGTGCTAGTCCCTAACTTTACAATTACCCTCGCCATTATTGGTCCATGCTCCACGATTGGCTCCTCTCCCTTATGAAGTAGTGAGGTATCAAATCTATCGAGTTCACCTAAGATTTTATATGTCTGATTCCAAAGCTCAAGTAAATGTTTAAAAGCATCAAATCATTATGGAATCCATCAATATCTTTATAGAAGAGTGATATAAGATGCTATTTTTTATTTATGGATGTATTTATTTTTGCGTTGGCTCTATATGAAAGAATTTAAAATGAAAATGTTTGTATTTATAATAGGTGAATACTATAAATTAATTTAATGATAAACATATATTTATGATAATTATAACTAAAAATTATAGATCATGTTACTTTAAATAAATCTTTCACTTATAAAAATGTTCACTGTTAACTGTTAAAATTATAATTCTTAGTGTAATTTATGTTTGACAGAGTTAAGTGTGTATTCTCTATTTGTAGGACAAGTTCCTCTTAATCTAAAATGTTATGATGTAGATATATAGTATTAAATGAACATCATGATTGTTTTTGTACTGCGTTTTAACATTATTAATTGACATTAAAATTTAGAAATTAAAATTTGTATTTGAGTTAAAAGATAATAAACCCTTTTATGGATGATACTAAACATTTTTTTGTTTTTGTACAAATATTGGAGAATACATCTCAATCTTCTTGTTGTGATCTAATAGAAAATTGTATTTTAAATTATGCTAGTTTGAATCTAAGTGTGATATAATATAATTAAGTATGACTTAATGAAATAGTAAAGTTGACATGGATTATCAGAAAAGAAATGCATATCAAACTCCAAATACGTAAATTATTTTTTATAACATCCTTGTAAATTACACATTTAAAATGGTTTGATGCATACCAACATTTATAAAAATGTTTAAATGAATTCCTACAACTGAATAATGTTTGATTGAATGGCAAGATAATCTACATGATTATAGTAACTTTTTTTCACATCCTAACATTTTATAGATTTTCCCAATTTTTGTTGAGCATCATACTAATTATGATATTCACAAAGATAAAACTAGAACAAAAATTTACATACCATTGACAAGATGGGGGGAAGTATAACAGGCTACTCTAGATTTGTGTAGACATCAGCCACACTTGAGTAAGTAGTGTTTCTCACTAAACAAGTGTTGATTTCAGGGAAAACTTTAGTGGCAAATATTTGTAATATGGCGAATATTCCATTTTTGAAAATTTTGAAAAGGTGAATTTTCTGGCGCGGGTCAGTGACCTGTTTGCCTAAAAATTACACTTTAATTTTTTTTAGGGGTCAGCTTCACCTACCCTTGAAAAATATCCCCTATATAATCCTAGATTATTCGCCAAGTAGAACACTTCTACTTCACATTTTGTCAACAATATGATATATCTCGTATTGCAAACGTGCGACAAGGGGGTAAGTTATTGACGTGCGACAAGGAGGGTTTGTAGACGCGCGACAATGGGGTTATTTATTGATGCGTGACACTGACAGATAGTTGACCCATGACAAGGAGGTACTGTAGATATTGACACAGAGCAAACACACGATAAAGAGTTTGTTGACACGCGACACAGAGATTTTTCGATGCGCAAGCAGACGGCGGAGGCTGCAGACGCGGGATAGGAGATTTTCTGTCACGCGTCAAAAAAATGCATTGACCTGCATCAATAGACCTCATTGACACGCGTCAAAAACCTTGTTGACACATGTCAAATAGGTTTGTTGACACATGTCGATGGGTTTATTTGTTGATGCACAACACTGATGGATAGTTAACATGCGACAAGGAGGTACTGCAGATATTGACGCCTATTAGACGCACGACAAAGAGTTTGTTGATGCGTGACATGGAGATTTTTTCGATGTGCAAGCAGAGGGCGGAGGCTGTAGACATGCGATAGTAAATCTCTCGTTGCGCGTCTGTAGCCTTCTGTCACACCACTTGAAAATCATGTGAAATTTTTTCATACAACCCCCAAAAAATTTGCCTTCCCGCGAAACCAGTTCCGAGGATGTTCGTCAGGTATTTTCCACCTCCGATTTCCAAGAGGTCTCTTAAAATGAACCCTGGTTGATTCATTAAATGTTAGATCAAGCTAGATCTGGAGTTGCGAGTTAAGGATGAACTACAACTATGTATGAGTCGAGCTTGCCAATTTAAGGGAGGTTGAAGCCAACTGAGTAGAGTTTTCATAAAATTTAAGCTAAGACCGAAATTCAATTTATTGAGTTCTCGATCCAAATAGTTCAATGTGTCAAATATTCTCTAAATGCCTTCAAATACAAATGCGAGTCTTTGAATAGTGGATTGATGGAAAAAGATCCAAAGCTTTGACACAAAATAAATTCAAACAAAGCAAGGGCAACACATTGGTGGAGACCGCATTCAATTGCAACATTGGAAGATGTGTAACTATGTTACTATTATAAAACAACAAATTAACATATGAATCCATTTGTTTTTAGTAGAAGGAGAGAGAGCGAGATTGTTCTTTCATAAACTTTAAATTAAAACTTCTAGATAAAATGGTCAATAGTGATTGGTTGTGAATATGACTATAACTAGCAATTGCACATGAGTTGCAACTTACGACGGTCCGAACTTAATCCAAATTTTATCCTCACCGAATTCAAACTCAAACACAAACTTTGTGACTTAGGTAATAACTATGTGCATATAACATACGGTGTCATCTGAAGTATTGTATCTGAAACCTGCATAAATGTGTTAAAAACACCCATAATACGCCCACCTTTTGAGGTAAGGGATGCTGCAAAAAATAACTTTGCTCAAAAGGAAGTGTTAGTCGTGTAAAATCTTAGTAGCAACATAATTAATGATGTTTACCAACATTAGTGTATCAACACCGGTGAGGATAACAATGTAAGGTTAATATGGGAAGATTTGATTTTGATATTGGAATGTGATAAGTAATTGACAAGTGTATGGAATATTTATTTTAGTTTCTTTTAAGGAAGCAATTTTGAGCAGCAATTTTTTTGTTACCTTTCTTGTATAAGCATCAATATGTACAACATGAAATACAAAATACAACATTATTGTTAAGAATTATTTAGAAATTAGATTTTGGTTTTTGCATGTCAAATGTTGTCATAAAAGGGCATGTACTCTGTATTATTTGATATTTTATTATTTATATGTGGATGTAAAAGATTGTGTTATTGCTTTATATTTTGAATTTTTTGTTGTTGTGGGTCGCTTCCTTGTTGGCAAAATTTTTTGTCCAAGATAATGACCGTGTCGAATTAACACCAAAGTGTGTGACCAAATAAGTGACTTGCATATAGTGGTATGTCAGTAATAGGGAGCAACCAACGTAGGTCGCCGACCAATATAATTGAGTGTCCACTGAAATCTTCATTTCTATGTTGAGGGAATGCCTCACGCAGCCTATAATTTATATTGCTCAGCATTTTAGCTCTACAAAGCTCATTTCATCTATGAGAACATATTCTATGCCTTACATATGTTATGGGAAAATTGCCAGTCTTTATCCTTCGAGAGCCTTTATCTTGTTGATTGATATTTGAAGACCAGAATGTATCGTAGATGCATCTATGTTGAATGCAACAATTCATGTTGGAGCTAGTAGAAGAAAGGTTGACTTGCTTTTGTTTTTGAGTGATTGTAGTGAGTATTTTGTGCATCGAATCAGGTAGGAATTTCCTGTACCAATTGTAACTTGAATAATCATCTTTAAGGGGGGAGTTATCTTTTCTTGTTAGCATGTTCAACAAAAATTGTGCAGGGGAAGTTTCATTTGGTAGATAGAAGAAAGAGTACTCGCTGATTTGATGAGGCATTTTTTGAAAGGTGGTTCTCAAGATGTGCACGATCTATGAATGGAGGTGTTGTGATACGTAACTCGAGGGGGACACCATGCCTTAACCAATCATGGCTAATGTTAAAGTCTCTAAGGCCTAACATGTTTAGGTCATCAATTGGTGGGTTACCACATGGGTGCATTCGGGATATGTGTTCCCATTCTTGTAGTTCCATGTGGATAGTGCAATCTTCTTGTGAGTCACTATCACTACTTTTTGTATGAACATAGTTATTACTTCCAATGGAGGGGGCAACATCGCTCATGTAACTTTCAGTATTTGCAAATGGGTAGTCACCGGAACATGGAAGATCCTCTAAAATGTTGGATGTTGAAGTCGATACTCTATATGATATAATGATCACATCATAGTTGGTTCCATTCTATACCTATGAAATAAATTAATACAGTCACTACAATGTGTTTCACATGTACTAAACACATGTACAATTTTGTACCAAAATCAATGAAAACAACTTCGTACCTAAAATCAATTAAAAGAGCCTCGAAGCTGAGTTAAAAAATCATCGACGTGATGAAGGGAGATATAGACATGGTCATCCTCAAGAGGAAGGGTTAAATTTGACAATCACTTATAACCATAAAATTATCATCTATTTGTAGAAGCTTGGTTTCCAGTAATCTAAAGAGAACCAAATTTCCTGTAGTAGTTGCAAGACATAGTTGTTAAATAGAAACAATCTTGATCCATTCATCAACAAAAAGTATCTTTAATCTTATAGATAGGCATGGTAAATTGTACCATAGGGCAATATGATTATATGATTTAAACAATCTCAAGGCTTAGCGGGTTGTATACTATGTAAGCCAGACAACTTATCAACAACAACATGTGAGTAGACCTATGTTTATGTCAACCTCTGCCATTTTTTCATCAAGTTATTCCAATGTACTATTTACAGATTTTCTATATATTGGTTATCGTTTGATGAGGCCAAGTAAAGAGCATCAGTCGGAGACCAAGAAAAGAGTCATAGATTATGGTCAAAAAGTGATTGATATGAGAATGGTAAAAAAAACCTTCCTTGATTAAGAAAATATGTTCGAGTGTCTTTTAATTTTATTTTAAAGAATTAAAAAATAATTACCAAAAATTGACTGACAAATGTGGCTAGGTCCAAACAAAATAAAAATTATTTTTGTTAAAGAAAGACCTAAACTAACGAAATCAAGTGCTCCATACACACACCTGAAAAAAAAAACAGATTCAAAGTAAAGGTTATACAAATTAAAAGGAATCTTAGAAGACGATTGCATATCATGTTGGGATGAATAAAATAACAAGATCCTAAATTGGTATTTTCAAGCATGTAAAACAACGTAAAGTTAAAATTGGTGCAAAATTGTAGCATGGATTAAACATTTATAGCTCCAGAACCAGAATATGCATTCGGCACTTGATGATGTACTTGACAGGATGAAGCTCAAGAGAATTGCAGTGAAAAAAGACAACAAAGAATTAGCAAGGTGGGAAAAGGAGATCCGCGAAATCGAACCAGTGAGCCCCGCTGGCTGGGTCTTCAGCCAATCCTCTTTGAACTGGTATATCATTGTCATCTTCACACTGAAGACACAAAAATTAATAACTATATAATTGTATCGAAACCATTTTATTGTGGGGTGTTTATGATGGGAAGTGTCGGACCTTTCCGATAAAGATTTTCCGGGTACCACTTGTTTTTTGTGCACTTATTTGATATTAGAATATTTCACAACTCTTATTTTCACACTAGTGTAAGCACCTCCGACATGTCAAATCAAAAAAAATTCCATCATTACATTTTTTCTTTAGATTTTTCTCTTGTTACAATTGTGTTTGCCCCTACAAGAATAACATTAATTACACAATGAAAATATCTTAAATGTTTGTGTTTATATTTTACCTGCCATCACCTTTGAAGATGCCTCTGCCGGAAAGTGTCAAAATCTGGCAGTTGTTTCCGGCTTAACATTTCCAACTGTCATGTTGTTAGTTGTCTCATCTATGTGAGAAACAGGACAACCCACATGATGTGGACGTAGGTGGAAAGCGAGAGCATATGAGAGCATTCTCCAGCAATTAAAGGGTCGCACCTGGGCGACGACAATTTTCTATTTATCCTATGTTTATGAAACATCCCTAATGGGATACCACTTTAAAATGCACAAAATATATGTAAAATGCAACAAAGTAAAATACTAATTTTTACTGAAAATGACCAGTTAGGACAATGAATGGTATTTAATTGATATCTCACAAAATACTTGCCCAAAGTGCATGAAATTTTGTGGGAAACTTGCAATAATAATAATAAACACTAGAACAACATTTTGGAATTTTATATTGCTGCTAGAGAATTACAAAGTGCCCTAGGCGGCTGGTAAACTTCTAAAATCCGTAAATCACCAAATACACGAGCATAAATTAAGGGTCTTTAGAAATACATTAACAGATACAAGAAATAATATTTCCACCTTCAAATCTGACAATGGCCGACTAGAAAACCCCAAATAAAGGCTACAAGTCGCCATGCTTGGAAGAGGGGTCAGTAAATGATGGAGGCGCCTTCAAGGAGATGTCATGCCCCTGCCCAAATGGCTGCCGTGAATCTGATCTGAAAGCCCACTGATTATCTTCCTCAAATGCCCCGAAAACCCCTAAAATCCATCCTCTGAAACCTCAGATGAGATCTTTGTACACAGCTCAGAAAACAACTCCAAAATGACATGCTAGGGTAGATCTCTCACTACCAAAGAATGCACTACTAGCTAAGGATGGGTCTCTCACCACCGAAGCTAGGGTCCCTGTGGGATTTAGCTCCACAAGCTATAGAAGCGCAACAGTAGTTGTTACACGAGAAGGGGTCAATAAAATGTATATGCTAAAAAAGTCCCTTTCCTTTCTCCTCCAGCTCCTTATATACTTCCCTAAGGCAAAAGAGCCCCAATAGACCCGATACGCATTTCTTTCTATGGAGGGGCCACTAAAATAAAGTGACTTAAGTTACTTTTCCCCTTTTAGTCGCCATGGTCCAAAAGTGACCCCCAAATGCCAAACATGAATATTAGTACCATGCGGCCCCTTCTCAATAGCCCCCAACATCCACAGCCCCTTGAGTATGACCACGGCTTGGACTCGATTTGACCCTTATGCCTTTGGCATAGAAAAGGGGACATTACATTGGGCGTTGGAAAAAGGGGACATTACAATCCTCCCTTCCTAAGAAATGCTTGACCCCAAGCATTACCCTGTCATGCTACAGAAACTAATTACCATGTTGTAATTTTCTCCATCTCACCCTACCATCCACCAAGGATCCATGTAATCCGAGGTAACCACAAAATCGTGAAATAGAATGATACCCAAACAGTCTCTCCACTGGTGCCCACACTGAAATTTCCAATCGGTCCAATCCTTGCCAATGCAAGGTTGTCATCACGGGATCACTCACGGCCTCTCCAACCAACTCCTGGGTATGAAATTCCACTCTGAATCCTGTAGAATCCCCCGTATCAGCCTGTGAATCAACATGTTTACGCATAAATGGTGCTAACTCTCCTACCTGACCTACACTCGTGTGAGATCCAGGATCCTCATACTGTATCTCGATGTGTCCCGTGGAGGAAAAATCCCAAGACTCCAGCAGAAAGTCAACTAGCAATATCAGCTCCATATAGTCCACATCATGCGTTGAATGTGAACCTACTGAATAACCATGGGTCACTTTCATCTCTCCACTGATTAACACGTGGATGAGGTGCTCACCGGGCATAGAAGCAGCAAAAAGCATAGGAGTGTTGTCCCATGTTGATTCAAAAAACATTGTCTCGTAAGCTCAGACTTGTCATAGTCACAAACCGTATATGCTTGTATAAAGTTGAGGAGATCCTCCCTCAACCTTTGCCATATGAACCTCTCAGGAATGAGCCTGTAGGTCTCATCGAAGCTCAAGCGCCCAATCACAGAAGAAAAATACACATGTCGCAATACCTCCATCCTCCACCATGAATCTGACACGAGGCTCCATCTTCCCCGAGAGAAGATCATCTCATCCTCCAATCTACAGTTTTCATCCTGTATGTGGTCATCTTTAATCTCACAAGAGTGTCGGTTCTTGGAATACTCAACAAGTAAATGAGATCTCCAATCTACCAAAACTTCAGATGATCAACATAATGATAAACTCGGATGATCTGAACATGCAGTCCCAATCTCTAAAACTATCTCATGTGCAACATTGTTGGTCACACCCACATGCATCATTCTCCACATCGATCTGCAATAATTAAACTCCTCACCAAGCCATAACGTCCTCTCCATCCCCTCAGTTGTAACCACCCTAGGTGCTCCTGTAGGTAATCCCCTCAAAATCACATTCCTACCCTCGGATTTAAACTTCAGCTCCATCTTCTGAAATTTAGTCCAAAACTCACCAAGGGAGTGAAGCCACTACACTCTCAACACTAAGTTGGTCTCTCCCATACCAAGATGTGGAGATCATCGGTAACTATTATCCATATTTTGCCCCCGTGCCAAATATTGGATCAACCACGATCCTTCATAAGAGGGAACATAATCAAAAGGCCGACAGAAAAGGCTTTAAAATTGGCTAAGTATAAAGGTGTAAGCAGAGAATGCCAAGTGTCAGTATGTCGTTGATTCAAGAAGTAAAAGTCACAAAATGGCCCGCAGCTCTGCCTAAGGAAAAAAGTCAGCATCTGGGCCCGAGTCAAAGCCAAAGCGGGAATCGGAGGAAAGGGAAAAAGATAAATTGTGGACCCGTAGGCCCAATTTTGTTCCAATCGGGCTACCACGTGTTCGATATCAAAAGGGGACCCATTTTTAAGGATATTTTCCCACCCTCCTGTATAGACTCGATACAAATTTCAAGGGGCATATCTTTCGACTCGGGGCTCGAGATATTGCAAAATCTGATGCCGTTGGAAAGATCTCGGCCTCACCCATGCCATGGGGTCTAAAACTTTAATTTTGAGGAGGTTAGGTGAAGAAAAATGAAGAAAGGTCCCGGGCATGGGAAAAAACAAAGAACAGACATCCAACCACCAAAATTTAATGTGGTATGGCACCCAATTTTCTCCAGCATGGTCGAATACATTGGAAAACGGATTTGTGAAGGTGCCCTTGCCATTTTAATGGATCTTGTTGGGTGGTTGGACCTACAATTCAATTTCCTGAGTTTCTCTCTCCTCAGTTTTTCTAAATGCCAATTTTGGGTCATTTGTTAAGGGTTGGACATTATTTGTTTTGCATGCTCCCTCCTCCTTCTAGCAAAGGGATCTGTGGGGTTCGGGCCTTCCACTAAAATTGTAATATGTTTCTACCTCTTGGCTACTTTGTAATGGATTGTATCAATCTACAGAGCAATAAAACATGTCTATGATCGATTTTAGATCCTATCTTATCTCTTTTGTTTTCATCTGGGCTCCCGTTACATATTTGGCTATCTATGCTTGTTTATTGTATGCATTTTGTTGGTTTGTGTCTATTAGCAAAACAAGTGTTCGTCATTCCTTTGGTGCATCACCTCGTAGTTTAGCTTTGTTTTAATTTTTGTATTCCTTCTATCCATGTCTCCTTGGTAAAGTTTAGATTAGGATTAAGAACATATCCTCTGCAAGTTTCTACATATGCACCTAAACAAAGGAATAAGGAACCAACCTTTAATCTGGAAATCTTTTCCATTTTTCAAGGTCCCACACCCATTGGAGAAAGTTCAATGTTATGCAATCACACCAAATGAGTCTGCGTTAGAAAAATAGATTTTTAGAACTCATTTGGGGGTGCTGTGATTTTGCATTAACAGTTTTGGCATGCCCTATGGGACTAAGAAGTTTCCATCTTATTATAATAGGAATTGATGTACACTTTCTATGATTATGGATTTTAAGAAGAATTAAAATCGTACATCTGACAACTCCAAAAGAAACAAATCTACCTGTTTCAACAGCCCAAGCTTGGAATATTCATGAGAAAAACCCAGTCTAGAGAAAGGAAAGAAGCTATATTTGAATACTTACATCTATCCCTAGGCAAAGAAAGGAGAGGAAGAAGAATTCAAAGGTCTCCATCTCCACCAAGCAGAACCTTATCAACACCTCCACCTGCAAGGAATTTCTTTCAGTCTGCAATGGTTCTTAGGCCAATCAGAATGGCACAACCAAATCCATATGTCAATTTCACTGACAGTAGTCCACTCGCCTTGATTGCACAAAACCCAGTTCCGATTGTAGTATTAAAGAGCATCTCATATTTCACTGGGAAAAATCAAACTTCTCCTGGTGACCATGTCCAAGATATTGCAAATGTCTATACAATCCATGAGATCCATGAGATGGACATTGTAGTCAAGTTTCTCGCCTCTTCATTCAAAGGGAAAGCCTCACAATGATTGCAGTCAAGGTGCCTTCTTATACTTTCTCAGGGCTTTAAATTATGATATTTCTCTGATGATTCGGTCAACAGGGGCACTACATTACCTGCAGCTTATAGCCTCTCCATAGGGGTTGAGAATCATTTGATTCAAGCTGGCAAAATCGCTCCTAGGCCATCCATGCCTTTGTACCCTAAGTTAGGAAGCCCAGATACTAGCCAAGCGCCTACATTAGCTCCTATACCCACCCCCAGGAATCAAAGCTCAGCTGAAGCTTCCACTTCATTAGCTAATACCTCTAAAGAGATTCAGGAAGTGATGAAGCAACTTCAGAACTTTGGGAATGAGCTAGTGACCATCAAAAGACAACAAGCTCAGATTTTCTGGCCATACTAGCCCCAGGCTCAATATCAAGCCAGACCCCAGTATCAGCAGAATAGGCCACCACCTTAGGCTGTGAATCAAAGCCAAAACCAAGGACAGCCCCAAGCTACTAGAACTTTCAGGCCGTATGATCCTAACACAGCTTCAACATCAAGGGCATTGGTTCCTGCACAAAACAATATGGCACAGGAATATGATTGCTTTTTTCCATGCAGACAACCACATAACCAAGCAACGTGCTTTAATGGTGCTCTAAATCAGGCCTTGATGTTTCAAACCAGTATGGCGCCACAAGAACTTGATCAAGAGGAATATCAGTAACAAGGAGCTCAACAAGGTGGCCACCAAAACAAGACTATGCTAGTAAACTGGCAGGCTGAAGAATTTTATGGGATGAATCAGTTACCTTCTCAAATTGTGGCTGCCAATACACGGTCCAAAAAGAGAAATATTGGAGAGGACCGGCCACTGAGCTCAAGTGACCCTCAACCTTCCATCGCTCCACAAGGTTCTGGTACTCCAAGTACAACTCCCAATGTGCTGAACCAATCCAGACCACCTCTCAAACCCAGTCAAACACTGGTTGTAATAGCCCATGTGGAAGAAAGAAATGTGTATGGGAAGGGGCAGCAAAAAGATGGCTCATTCAATATTATTGAGCAGATGAAAAGAACAAGTGTGAACATTTCACTATGGGAGTCACCGGCCATTCCAGGGCAGAGGGATCTATTGCAAACTGCCATGCAGAAGTGGTCAAGTTCAAATCACCCCCCTAACCAACAAGAAAGAGTGCTTGCCAATGCAGTTCAGCCTGGGAGGAACCATGGAGAACAACAAGGTAAAAACATGAGACCTCCTCTCTTCTATGTCTCATTAATTATTGGAGACAAATTAGTACACAATTGTATGATTGATTTTGGGGCCAGTAGTTCTGTGATGCCCAAACAAATAGCTAATCAGTTGGGTCTCCAATATGAGGTCATCTCTAGAGGAGTAGTACAATTAGATGGGACAAAAGTGACTACTATGGGAATCATCAAGGATCTGAGTCTCACTCTACACGCATACCCTAATGTGATTGTTTTGCAAAATGTGTCAATCATAGACTTGCCACCACATTTCGCTATGTGTCTGTCTAGGGATTTCGCTGCCAAAATTGGAGGCTACCTATCTGTTGATTGGTCACATATGCTCTTTAGGACAAGGTATGGGGCGAAGGCCACAGTAAAATCTAAACCTATTGCTGAATATAATATTGAATCCTATATGCCTAGCCCAATCAACGCCAACTGCTCATCTTTTGATCAAGAGGACCTCCTAAGCACTTCTAAAGCAAATACCAAGCTGAGATATATCCCAGACTTAACCCTAAATGAGTGGGCCAACAAAAAACATGCTTTTGACCCCTATAAGGAGATGGAGGAATCTGAACTGGGTGGCTACCGCCTACATGAAGAGAATTAGCCTCTTCCTGACCTAATCAAGCCAGAATACAAGGATGACAATGAGGTATGGCAATTGTTCTTTGATGGTTCAAGGAGTAGACAAGGAGCTAGAGGAGGAGCCATGATTGTGTCCCCCAGAGGTATGAGATTTTATTCAACCTTCAAATTTCATTTTGCTTGCTCAAATAACACTGCTGAATATGAGCCTTTAGTCCAAGGTCTTTATTGGGCAAGGAAGCTGGGAATTAAGAACTTGCAAGTATTCGGTGACAGTGAACTAGTTGCCAATCAGGTCAGAGGACTTAATGCTCTCAAAAATGACCTGCTCAAAAACTACAAGAGTAGGGTATGGGATCTTATGGAGGATTTTGAGGCCTTCAGTATTGTGTCCATACCCAGGAAGGAGAATGAAGTTGTTGATAGACTTGCAATAGTTGGAGCAATGTTTGATATGGTTGACAGTATCAAGAGGGACAGAGAACAACTACATATCCATGTGGTTGTGAGGCCAGCAGTGTCAGATAATAATACATGTTGGCAGGTGTTTGAGAATGATCAGTGGATCATTAACTTTCTACAAGAAGAAGCTTAATTCTCAGCTATAAACCAGAATAGACTAGAGCAGTAGTACGGGAATTACATAGTACAGTTGCATAGAAACAAGCTTCCCAAAGGCTTAGTGACACTAGAATCTATTTTCAATCTTAATGATCGGTTCAGAAAATAGAAGGCTAACATGCATATCAAAGGAGAAGATTCAAATTCAATCCCAGTTGGAGAAGACAAAACACTTCAAATTGGCAAAGTGGCCATGAAACAAGAAAGGTATGAATTCATGCAACTTTGCCAAGAATTCCCTGATGTGTTTGCTTGGAGTTCTGAGGACCTAAGAGGATTCAATCCAAAACTAGCACAACACACAATCAAACTGGATCCAGTTTCTCGGCACATCAGGTAGAAGAAGAGACCATTCAACCCACATATCGATCCTCTGATGAAGAAGGGGCTAAACAATCTGATAGAGGCAAGCATTATATTTCCAATTAAACACTCAAGTTGGGTTGCAAACCTAGTCCCAGTCAGGAAGAAAAATGGAGAAATTAGGTTGTGTTGACTTCGAGGATTTGAACAGAGCCTCCTTCAAATACCACTACCCACTCCCTTCAATGGAGCAGATCTTGCAAGTAGTGTCTGGGTCAAAAAGGTTCTCCCTCAAAGATGGCTACTCAGGGTACAACCAGATCATGGTGAAAGAATATGATCAATTCAAAATAGCTTTCACCACCAAATGGGGCACCTATGCATACAAGAAAATACCATTTGGATTATCCAATGCCGGAGCCACTTTTCAAGGGCAATGGATATTGCATTTAAGGGGTTGATTAATCAAATAGTGTTGATCTATTTGGATGACATCACTATTTTTTCCAAGAATGCAACAGATCATCTCTTCCATCCGAGGCAAGTTTTTCAGAGATGTAGGAGATTTTGGGTGTCATTGAACCCCAAAAAATGCATATTCTTGGCCCATAAAGGTAAGCTTCTAGGCCATATCGTATCAAAGGAAGGATTGGCAATTGACTCGAAAAGAGTTCAAGCAATAAGAGCATTGCCACTGCCAAGTCACAAGAAGGCTCTTCAAAGCTTCTTAGTAAAAATCAATTTTGTCTGCAAGTTTGTTCCAAACTTTGATGCCCTTGTTAAGCCAATAACGTTGATGTTGAAGAAGAGCTTAACATTCAGGTGGAAAGCTGAAGGAAAAGCAAGTTTCAAGGCTATCAAAGAAGCGCAAGCCCCAACTCTTGTGAACCCAAATTTTTTCAAAGACTTCATATTATATGCCTTTGGTGGCAGCGACACAATTTCTGCAATCTTGGTGCAGCAAAACAAATAAAGTACAGAACAGCCAATTGCTTTCTTCAGTCAGAGTCTGGAATATTATGAGGTAAGGTACTCCTTCATTGAGAAGCAGGTCCTAGCGATAATCAGAGGATTGAAGAAGTTTAAGCATTTGGTTTCAAACAACAAAATCCAACTATCGGTCTCCCATGCGGGAGTTAAGGAATTCCTTCTCAGCAAGGACCTGAATGAAAAGCGTGCAGGATGGATCACCCATGTCATGGAATATGACATTGAGATCAAGGTCACCAAGTTGGTCCGTGGGAAGGGGTTGTGTGAACAACTAGGCTTAGGTCAGTAAGATGAAACAGACAGTGAAAAGGAGGATGTTCTTGTTCTACAAGTTAATCAAGAAGAAGGGAGAGATGATGTACCTACTCCTTGTTGGACCCAAGACATGGTGCACTTCCTTCGAAGAGGCGTGTGTCCTCATGGGATGAGTAAAGCAAAAAGAAGGCATTTCAGGCTACAGGCCATCCCATATGTTCTTATTGATGGTGTCTTGTTCAAGAGGGACATCAATGGCATTCTGTTGAGATGCAATAGGGCAGAGCAGGTGGAGAGAGTGTTGCAAGAATTCCATGTTGAAGCAGCTATAGGCCATTTTGCTCCAAGAGTGACAGCACTCACAATCATGAAAGCACGATATTATTGGCCCAGAGTGTTTAGTGACTACTACACATGGATCAAAAGGTGTAAGAACTGTGCACTCTTCAAAGGAAAGGAAAGGCTAACAGCATTTCCATTGCACCCATTCTTAGTCGACCAACCTTTCATACAATGGGGATTGAACTTCATTGGAGTCATCAATCCAAACTCAAGCTAAGGTCACAAATGGATCTTGACAGCAACATATTATTTCACCAAATGGACCGAGGCAGTGGCACTCAAGGAAGCAAATGAGTCTAGTATCCTAGATTTCTATGAAGGGATAGTGAACAGATTTGGAGTGCCACCCACCATCATATCAGACAATGCATTAGCATTTATAGGTTCCAAGATCACAGGATGGGCCGTCAAGAATGAGACTTATTTGAGTACTTCATCAAACTATTACCCTCAAGGTAATGGCCAAGCTGAGTCCACAAACAAGAACCTGCTAAAGATCATCAGAAGAATTCTTGATGAGAATTAGAGGACCTGGCACACAAAGCTCAAACGGCCTTATGGGCTGATAGAATAACGCCCAAGGGGTCTACAGGTAGCTCCCCATTCAAGCTCATCTATGGGAAAGAGGCAGTGTTTCCTATATCACTTGAGTTGCCAGCATTGGAGCTCGTGAAGCAACTATAGATGTCTGAATTTGGACCAATGGAGGCTAGGGTTGCAGAGTTGATGGAATTAGAAGAAATTAGAGAGCATGCTCTCCAAGCAATAGAAAAGAATCAGAGTTCAATCAAAAAATGCTTTGACAAGAAGACAAAGGCAAGGACCTTCCAGAAAGCAGACCTGGTTTTGAAATGGGATGCAGATCAAGCAAAACCAGGAAGGCATTCCAAATTTGACGTCATCTGGAGTGGCCCCTATATGATCACAAGATGCAAAAGTAGCAATGCTTTCCAATTGTCTACATTGGAGGGTGAAGAGTTGCAGATTCCAGTAAATGGGATCTATCTTAAGCACTGCTACTAAAAGGGGAGTTCTCACCCTGTACATATTAGTTTAGTTTTCTCTTTCCTCTATGTGCTTATACACATTGTCTTGTTGTAGTGTATATTGTTTTTCTCCTAAGTGCTTTGCACGCTCTGCATGTTCCATTTGGAGCATGTATGATTTCAAATTTTGTATATAGTGTGGTGTTGTTTTGTTGCTCTCACGCAGTGTTTGGACTTGGCATTTGGTCAAGATCAGTTTTGGTTCTAATGGGTTTCTAAGCAGCCTAGGGGTCAGTTTTTAAAGTTCATATCAGTAGTAGGCTATCACTCATGACTAGCAAGCAGATACCCCTGTGAGTCACCAAATTGTTATCCATATTTTGCCCCCGTGCCAAATATTGGATCAACCATGATCTTGCATAAGAGGGAACAGAGTCAAAAGGTGGACAGAAAAGGCTTTAAAATTGGCCAAGTATAAAGGTATAAGTGGAGAATGTCAAGTGTCAGTATGGCGTTGATTCAAGAGGTAAAAGTCACAAAATGGCCCGCAACTCCACCCAAGGAAAAAATTCAGCATCTGGGCCCGAGTCAAAGCCAAAGTGGGAATCAAAGGAAAGGGAAAAAGATAAATTGTGGACCCGTATGCCCAATTTTGTTCCAATCTGGCTGCCACGTGTCCGATATCAAAAGGGGACCCATTTTTAAGGATATTTTCCCACCCTCCCGTACAGACTTGATACAAATTTCAAGGGGCGTATCTTTCGACTCGGGGCTCGAGATATTGCAAAATCTGATGTCGTTGGAAAGATCTCGGCCTCACCCATGCCATGGGGTCTAAAACTTTAATTTTGAGGAGGTTAGGTGAAGAAAAATGAAGAAAGGTCCCGGGCACGGGAAAAAACACAGAACAGACATCCAACCACTAAAATTTAATACAGTATGGCACCCATTTTTCTCCAGCATGGTTGAATACATTGGAAAATGGATTTGTGAAGGTGTCCTTGCCATTTTAATGGATCTTGTCGGGTGGTTGGACCTACAAATCAATTTCTCGCGTTTCTCTCTCCTTGGATTTTCTGCTTCATCGATAAATGCCAATTTTGGGTCATTTGTTAAGGGTTGGACATTATTTGTTTTGCAGGATCCCTCCTCTTTCTAGCAAATGGATCTGTGGGGTTCAGGTCTTCCACTAAAATTGTAATACATTTCTACCTCTTGGCTAATTTGTAATGGAATGTATCAATCTACAGAGCAATAAAACACGTCTGTGATCGATTTTAGATCCTCTCTTGTCTCTTTTGCTTTCATTTGGTCTCCTGTTACATATCTGCCTATCTGTGCTTGTTTATTGAATGCATTTTTTTGGTTAGTGTCTATTAGCAAAACAAGTGTTCATCATTCCTTTGGTGCTCACCTCATAGTTTATCTTTGTTTTAATTTTTGTATTCCTTCTATCCATGTCTCCTTGGTAAAGTTTAGATTAGGATTAAGAACATATCCTCTGTAAGTTTCTACATATGCACCTAAATAGAGGAATAAGGAACCAGCCTTTAATCTGGAGAGCTTTTCCATTTTTCAAGGTCCCACACCTTGGGAAAAGTTCAATGTTATGCAATCACACCAAATGTGTCTGCCTTAGAAAAGTAGATTTTGAGAACTCATTTGGGGGTGTTGTGATTTTGCATTAACAGTAACTATATAGTTACCCATCATGATGCTCACTTGGGGAACCCGTTGTGTGCCCCTCATAGACTCTCCATTGGTTATAACCCCGTTGAGGCCCTCAAAATCCTATGTCTGTAATCATTGCCTCTCAACCAATGAGACATCAATACAGTTGTGGGTTGCCCCACTCTCAATGAGTACCCCAACTTGCTGACCCTGCATAACTCCTCTAATCCTAAATGCCTTGTACATCAAAGTACTAGACAATGTGGCTATAATCTCCTGAGGAAAAGTCTCCTCCTTTTGCCCTGCATTAGCACTATCCAACGTAACCCCATCTCCATCATCCATCTCATGAGTCTCTATCTCCTCACCTTTGTCACCCTTGCTCTCCTCATAAGTCATCATGGTGTGCTTTGTTTCTACAGCAAATAACCCATCGAGTTAGGATTCATCAAATATCCCACTTGTCTCATACCTTGTGATGTCACCATGACCCACAAGAGGTTGTGTTCCTTCACAATTCGACCACTGCAACGACATGCTTCTTTCTTCACCAATCACATCTTTTGCGATCTGCCCTTGTATACCCTGAAATCTAATTTCTTTGTTTTCCTTGAAATTTTTTTGTTTATCCACATGAGGGATGAATGCGAATTTCCCAAAAGATGGAAGCCAATATATCGAATGAATGATTCCAACTTCAAGTAACCCAAATGTACAAACGCATTCAAGTACTTCACATCTCTTGATGACAATAAAGAAATGAATTACCTTCTTTTTGCAAGACATATCTTTCCATGGACATAACTCATCAACTCCCTATATGTTGGGAATACACATGGTTGCTACCTCGTCATACTTTATTCTCTTTCCCTATATTTTCATTTCACCGTAAATGCAAGAGAAAGGGAAATCAATATTAGAACTCGTACATCCATAAACTTTATCATAAGGAACTTCATACCCTTTGTTGTACCCATGGATTCTCGTCATGAGAGAAGACAACACATTTGAAGTAGCATAATTGGGGCTGCTCATCATACCTTTGCAACTCATAATTTCTGATATAGGATCAACATTTTCATTCTCCTTTGATTTTTCAACCCATACATCATCGTTTTCCTTAACATCATGCAACCATTGCATCTCAAAAATAGCCTTACCTCTAACAAATTCAACCACAATAAATACACCACATACCTCATGTCCTTTCAATATCACGGGCCCCTGCATTATTTTCTTTGCCAACATATGTTTATTGGCTGTATCAAGAGCAATGTGAATGGAAGATGTGTTTATTCCATCTAGCATACCTTGAAACGTGATTATGAAATACTCTTCCTCAATCATCCAAGCATGTAAATGTTGTCCCAAAATAATAGAAACCGTGGCAACAACATAGGGAGAACTCAACAAGCTAGGAAGATGGTAGCCATTCTCGTACCTTATGATGTTAAAGTCATGAATGCACCTTGAATTCAACTCTTCTTTTTTAACAGCAAAGTGCACCTTGATTCTTTGAGCACTTTGAGGACCAAATGCCCCCACTAACCCTTCCAAGGGTTCCACCATGTAGCTGGTATAAAAATCAGTCATGGGCTCTATTAATAAAATATTTTCTCCTCTCTTTATGATTGTTGTTATACACAGTCCAGCAGGCTAAAGATGACTAAAAAATATTCTCTTACCCTTTTTAGCAATCAGAAAACCAACGCTAGTCCCTTGAGAGTTACTCTCCCTTCTTGAACCGGAGTCCCCAATGAAGGAATCATGCTTGCCAACACAAGACACATTTGAATTCTTTCTTTGGCTTATGAAATCACTCACAAAGTTTTCAACATCAGAATTGTTAGTTTTGGATAATTGCCACATATTACCAGGATCTCATAGCTTATAATGCCCCTAAGCCCTTGTATCTGTTAAGTGAGCTAAAACTTGCCACCATATATCATCCACCAGATGCTCATATACACATAGTTGGAGCAATGGTCCAACAAACTCCATGATGAAGACTTCATCATCTACCATACCATGCATCTCATGATGGAAGTAAATTGGAATAGGCGATAATAAATAAGACACATTAGTGTGCTCTTCATACCCTTCGAGGCCATCAATGTCCTCCGTGTGTTCAAGATAGACATATGTTGAGTTGCCCCCAACATTGTTGCCTGAGTGCTTATTGAAAGTATCTAAAATATGATCAAAATTTGCCAGTTTGGGAATTACAGCAGGCTGCAATTTTACACCAATGTCCATGTGAGGCTCCTCCTCATGTGCTAGCTACTCCATAGAGTCTTCTTTCGGGGGTCTAGTCTTTCTTGCATCAATTGCCCTCATCATTTCCTTGAACTCTTGTATGTGTTGTCTTACTTGAGTCACTACCAACCTAGCAGCTCTAGCTCTGTTATTCCCTTCTTCACACTTTTTAAGAGTTTCCATTACATCCTCCTTGCTTGCACAAACAAGTTTCTTCCCCTGAGCTGGAATAATTTCTCTAACAAACAAAGTTTCACTAATGCAATTATTTTGCTCAATGGAAATCATACCCTTTTGTTTAGAAGCTTTTTCTACAAACAAGTTCTTTTATGATTCAGGTACTGGCATATGATGACCTCGTTTGGGCTTGCTACTAATCTTCATCATGCAATAATCTGGAAATGACATATTATCTTTGAAACCCCTACTCAAAGATTGGTACTTCCTCCAACAAGAATCATCATCAATCACCTCTATTGGATGCTCTTTATCACTGTTCTCACCATGTTCCTTATTGTCCATAGGTCTACTTTGATTCACATTCTAAGTGCGCTGACTCAAATAAAGGTTAGTGGCTACCTGTTGTTTCACCATGTTGGTGAACATTTCCTTCATAAAACCCCATTTGAGATCTTTCCAAACTGCCATATTTAACCAACACAGGTTGGAGGAACAACAACTTTGATACCACTAAAATATCCCTAATGAAATACCCACTTAAAATGCACAAAATATATGAAAAATGCAACAAAGTAAAATATTGATTTTTACTAAAAATGACCATCTAAAACAGCGAATGGTATTTAATTGATATCTCACAAAATACTTGCCCAAATTGCATGAAATTTTGTGGGAAGCTTGCAATAATAATAATAAATACTAGAACAACGTTTTGGAATTTTATATTGCTGCTAAAGAATTACAGAGTGCCCTGGGTGGCTGGTAAACTTCTAAAATCCGTAAATCACCAAATACACGAGCATAAATTAAGGGTCTTTGGAAATACATTAACAGATACAAGAAATAATATTTCCACCTTCATATCTGACAACGGTTGACTGGAAAACCCCCAAATAAACGTTGCAAGTCGCCACGCTTGGAAGAGGGGTCGGTAAATGATGGAGGTGCCTTCAACGAGCTGCCACGCCCCTGCCCAAATGGCTGTCGTGAATCTGATCTGGAAGCCCACTGATTATCTTCCTCAAATGCCCCGAAAACCCCCAAAATCCGTTCTTTGAAACCTCGGATAAAATCTTTGTACACAACCCAAAAAACGGCTCCAAAATGACAGACTAGAGTAGATCTCTCACTATCGAAGAATGCCCTCCTAGCTAGGGATGGGTCTCTCACCACTAAAGCTAGGGTCCCTATGGGATTTGACTCCACAAGTTGTAGAAGCGCAACAACAACAGTTGCACGAGTAAGGGTCAATAAAATGTATATGCCAAAAAAGTCCCTTTCCTTTCTCCCTCAGCTCCGTATATACTTGCCCAAGGCAAAAGAGCCCCAACAGACCCGATATGCATTTCTTTCTATGGAGGGGCCAATAAAATAAAGTGACTTAAGTTACCTTTCCCCTTTTAGTCACCATGGTCCAAAAGTGACCCCCAAATGCCAAACATGAATATTAGTACCATGCGGCCCCTTCTCAATAGCCCCTAGCGTCCACAGCCCCTTGAATATGACCACGGCTTGGACTCGATTTGACCCTTAGGCCTTTTGTGTAGAAAAGGGGACATTACATTGGGCGTTGGAAAAAGAGGACATTACAGTTTAGAGTAATCACTTTCTGTGTGATAATAAGATGGTTGTATGGTTTTCCATTATTTTCTTCTTCGTCGTTTGTCTGCAATTGTAATTTTGAGAGGAGATCCCAGGGCGTAGTGTATTATGACAGTTTATAAACCAAATCTCTCAATCGGGAATGATTTTCGTCGTCGTCGTCGAGGGAAATTGAACCCTTGTAGCCCTCAAATTGTTGGAAGGGCCGCAGATGTCTATGTCAAATATTGGATCCATTTAATCAGCTAAAAACATTATTTTACTGGTTGCCTATTAAATTCTTTTGTAACTCTAGGGGCCGACTATACCTATGGTGTTAGGTCGGTTGATGAGGACGAGCATTTCACTTTTTAGGATGCGAGCTTTTCTTCTAATTGAATGATAGAGAATGATGCGAGTTTTTATTTATCGTACAAGGAATTATGGGAATAAGGATAAATGCAGGAAAAAATACTTGCAATGGCAGTGCATGTGTCATGGAAGTGAATTTGTACGGATCCTTCCTCTGTTCCTCCTCAACATTTTCTCCATTAAAGAAGGCCGAAGCCCCAGGCATCTTGCAATGATTCATATGTCCACGAACAAGATTTTCTTCATGAAGATTTTCCTCCCCTACCTACCTCCACACCCATACCATTCAAAAGCTCTCTAGCGTTGCAGTGTCAAAAATCTCCACCACAAACCTTAAATCTGCAATTTTCCTGGAGGTTTTTGGATCGGTACAGAAATCAACATTCTGCGCAATTTTGGACAGAGATTGTCTAATATTTGACCGACCATGCCGCGCCGATTATAATGATTGAACCGTCGAAATACGCATATTTCGAAATACAAGACGAATCTCGGCTTTATTTATGGTGACTTTGAGCATTTGCGGGCTTTAATCATCCTAAGTACGCTGATCCAAATCAACGGGGTTTATTTGCCTAGAAAAGTTAAAAAATGTTCTCAATAAAGCGAAGAAGAAGAAAAAATGGCGCTTCTAAACTCTTTTTCCACGTTTACGTAGGTAGGTAACCAAATTACAAACCCGTTTTAAGTAAAACAGTGGTAATCTGGTGGAAGTCACATGCCAATTCAAAATATGAAGTGTCGGGGCCGGTTTGAAATTAATTTTTATAATTATTATTGTACATGTCGTTGTATTAGTGGGCTTGATAATGTTTATATTAGCAATTGCACATGAGTTGTTATCGTAAATTGTTTGATGTTTATGTGATGGGAAGGAGAGAGCAATGTAGTGAGTTACGAGTCCCTATTATATCATGACAAATGTCTACACATTTTTGCGAATTTCTTATTTTATGGAATAATAAAATAATCGCAATGGCTCTTGAGGATGACCATGTTTTATGTAAGTTGTAATAATGATATGTGCCACAAATATATCACGTTGCGTCATTTAGCAGAGCACTTGTCATTTATCTACTAAAGCTCTCATTTTAGCATTAAAATGTTCCCAAGGTTTATTCAACAGCCCCATTTTGTGAATATCCTGACATATTGTGAAAACTGGGCTCAAAGGTTGACCATTGGATGAGGGAAACACATTTTTCAAGGTTATGGATTGACATTTTCCATCACTCATCTAACTTCGTTTTAGAGTTTTTCCCAAATTGTAAACGCAACCTTGAAAATCTAAATACACTTTGATGTCGACTTCAACAATAATCGGAGTCGATAACATCGTAACAAAATCTTATTCGATAAATAAACTTAACAAACTCATATAATTTTTGTTTTTGTTTTTTCATAATTGAAATAACTAAACAAACTTGTACTAATTAATCAACTTTTAAAAGACCTTGAATTATATTATCACATTTTAATCTTTAAAAGACCTTTGTTTAGTTGCTTTGATTTTTTTGACAAGTATTGGCATTGTGTCACCGACTACAACAACTAAGATACACTCGCGACGTGTAGATGCCATGCCCTGTTAGAAAGCTTCTATTGTCGTAGTGTCAATGTTGCGAGAGGAATTCTATATCTTCTGTTAGCTACGCAACCGTGCCCACAGATTACAACTCTACTCATGTGCAATTGCTAGTGATATTTTTACAACCACAAGTGTTGATAGGGTCTGCAGCATGTATGAAATGGTCTAAACACCATTCTCCCTTAATTGACTATGGAAGTCGTGCTGGGATTTTCCCCTCATTACCATTTGCTTTAATCTAAACATCTCTATCCCTACACTACATTGTTCATTATTTTGCCAGATAAATGTGTTCTAGCTTATAACATATGGTGTCTTGGTGAAGTGTCGCATTCTCATTTCCATGAAATTCAATTTTAAGAACATGTATATATTCATAGGATGATTTTTTTGTGGTAGGGAAATATATAATCATGGAGTCAAGGACCACATCAAAAGTCTTTGCTTTGCCGCTACCTAAGACTACCAATTCACACTTGTTGGGCAATAATAAGAGAGTCAAAACTGTTTGTTATAGAGCTACCAATAATTTATTTTTTCCAAACGTATTGTACAGTGCACATAGTCTCAAACTTATAAAGGTGCACCATGTAAATAATTTGCATTCTCATGTGTAACAATACACATCTGTTTTGGAACTATGATTCAAAAGTGGAGTTTATACAATTAATGTAAATTTATGGGCCCATATCTCTCCACCAATCACAAAAAGAAGTTAGCACTTTTTGTATAGATGGAAGCAAGAGTGGACCCCGCCAATATATATTTATTGTTTACATCTAACATGAACATTAAGAAATGATTACCTTTCTCCAAATTATGATAGGAATTTATAAAAGCTGGATTAGAAGAGGGGCACTCTACACACCCTACCATGTGCATGTATTGTTTTGACAAGAATAAGGTTTCATCATAGGAATAATTTTTCACTAGGTTCTTTTATTGGCCTTACATGTGTAGGGAGGGCATAAACATAAAATACAACATTAATTTGTATAAAACTATTAATTTTTTTACAAATGATTGCTCAGCAAATTATTGTTAAAATATTAATTTATTTTGAGACCTTCACAAAGAAAAAGTTAGTGAAATCCATAAAATTTGGCAAAGTGCTCACCAATAAAACATAAAAGAAATAGTAATTTGTTGTGAGACACGCCAAGCTTAAATTTCGAGGGCTTTCTAGAATAAGGTGTGATTAAAAAACTATTAAATTTCTTACAAATGATTGCTCAGCAATGTATTATTAAAATATTAATTTATTTTAAGACCTTCACAAAGGAAAAGTTACTGAAATCCATAAAATTTGGCAAGTGCTCACCAATAAAACATAAAAGAAATTGTAATTGTAGTGAGACTCACCAAGCTTAAATTTTGAGGGCTTTCTTAAGTAAGGTGTGTTTATACATGTTTAGTTAGTAACATCATGCTAGCAAGCAATACCATCCCCCTAAAATAAGCATTAAGACATGTCTTATCAAAAATAGAGGTATTTCACCCACTCGTGTGTACTTCCACATGGATGTGATTGACACACTTATCTTTCCTCATTTCTTTACATATACCAACTTTCTTATACCATAACAAGAATAGATATTTTAAATACATATATCTAAAATACACCAAGAGATATTTATATATGTTATGCTAGATATTACTACTTTTACATTGGTTTCTTCAAGAAAAAAAGAGACAGCAAAACATGTGTAATGGAAGTCAAATTTATGGAAGAATTATCATGTGACAGTTAAATGGATGTCACATTTAATATGTAAAATAAAAGTGAACAAGACACTCCATTACAACCTTGGTTGTAATTGTAGGAATGCCTCTAAATGTAATAAGCAAAATTTTGAACTATAATTACATCCTATACAACATTTATGTTTTACACAAAAGATAAGATTCAAAATTACATTGAAACAATCTAGTATTAGACCAAAAAACTGCAGTACCCTATAGATTCACATCTAAACATGTTTTAGGACTTAAAACCTAATGTTTTACACAATTAAGTATTTTTTGAAATTAAAACCCAAATATAGAATGCAATGTTTCTCTTTACAAAATACTTACGGACATAATCAATAACTTAGTTTTTACAATGTGCCCCAAAGTTTTGAAGCAATTGCACATAAGCTATAAAGTTCTGCGAGTCTGACTGCAATGTATGTACATGATTTTAAGATTAAGAAAGCTCAAAAGAAATTTTATTACAAGTATACCTACCAACAAAATAAAAAAGACGTAGTAATTCAGTGCTCAAGTAGCAGCTGCAACAGTGGAAACCATGTTATTGACTCCGCATTCATTGTGACCTCTGCAGATCTTGTAGTATCCTTTTTCTCCCCAATTAGCTCCCCATGAGTTCTTTATGAGCCAATAAGGCTTGTTCTTAAGCCTGATGGGTGCATAGCCTTCGGCACCGTATCCTACCAATAAAACTCCATGGTCTAAAGTGAGCTTGCTACATATGTATGGGCAAGATACTCCTCCTATGTATGTCTGCATAAACATCGCATTGATGCCAACTGCACACACAGCATTACAACAATTCACAATAAGTAAATTTAAAAACCTACAACTGCAAAGTTAAAATTGGAGAACAGATGTTACAAGATTCTGCTGCCAGTTACAAGATTTAAACCACCTTCGGGGTCAGGTAAGAGTCAAGAATCCAATCAGTTGTTAAAACATATAGATTCAATCATTCTCGCATTCAGGTTTCTTCAAGCTGAATTTTTCATTCATAAATTTAAGCCCCCCTAGATAATTGAAAATCTTTGCTAGCTTTTGTGATTGTAAGAACCCTCAAAAGTAACAGGGATATTTCAGAAAGCATGGACCATGAACATTGACCTATGCAAGGGAAGCAGAGACAATATGGAGCTTTAACTCACTTGATAGAGGTCCATGTTTAACCAGATTTGCAGCAATTTGATCTTCGTCAATCGAAACAACACTGAAATTGGAAACTTCAGCCACAATTTTGCTCTTGTCAAACTTGCAAGTGTCTCCTCTTCCGGTATACGGATAATCTTCCTCACTTTCTAATCCACCAGCTTTCATTGCATATTCATATGCAGTTGTCATAAGCCCGCCGTTGCAACCAGAGTCACAATCTCTTGGCTCTGAAGGATCACACTGCAAATTCAAAAAATATATCTTAATAATTGCAGATATGAAATTAGTTTTGGAGGTTAAAACTTAAAACATTAAACTAGTTGACATTAAACTAGTTGAAAGAAACTGTAACCACATAATATGTCAAGCTTTTAAGTTCCTCCAATGACTAGGACAACCTAGTTAAGATTCAAAATAAAATAATTTCACAAGTATATGATAAAAGGAAGTCATGCACTCAAATAACGCTTTCCTTCACGCACAAAAGGCAAACCAGAACAATACAAATAAACAATCAGACTTGAAAAAATCCCAGCACCATAGATATACGCCAGAATCCTCAACGAATGTTAGCACTATATTACCAAATTGAAACTACCCTACCCAACTAAATCCTTGCAGCTACCCCAAAAATATGGGTATACAGGGAAAGATTTAATTAGCTATACTCACATATTGCAAGAAGACTTATGAGGGAGTAACATTGATATAAAATTGAACAGTAACATTGATATCATTTTGGAGGGAGGGTTTATATATAAAATTACAATCTTAAATTCTGACAAAAGAGATCAAATTTAAACAATCTTCAACAGAAAATAGGGACTTTTTTTAATTTTGTATTAGGAAAACCCTCACCTGCTTAAGACATTTGTTAGCAAGTGGTGAAATAGGTGAGGCTACTGTTAAAGTTTATACAAATTTTGCACGCTAATTGTATGAAAATTGTCTTCGATTCTTTTCAGCATAAGTTTAACTTGGTAAAGCTGCAGAATACCATTTGATTCGATCATTCTTACAGAGTAGCCTCGTGAGTAATCAGGGAGAGTAGTGTCACTGCAAGAGAAACCTTCATCCCTTCTTATGGTATAAAGAGAAGACGCAAGAAATAGAGATTTCAAGCTTGGATTCTCTTTGGTTTCCAGATTATTTTGGCCATACAAATTCTGTCTAATACGTGATTCAAAAAAATATTCTAAATATTCATTGTGGGTAAAAATGGTATTTTCTCCTACCTTAGGTTGAGTAAAAAGATGAAGTAATGATGGGTTTAGCATTTATTCAAGTAATTTAAATACTAAGGTTTTGAGATTAATCTCACGGTTAGATAAATGAATTATTATTATTTGGTTATACTGCGTAAGAGTTTTTATAACCAGGGAAATGACGGCTTTAAGTTTTAAGGAAAATTGTGAGACCCGCAGTACCGTAAATATATCATATCCAGAAAAAATGGTATTAAGGTTGAAGAATGTGTAGACTAAGGAAAGGATGGCGCTAATCGATTGATCAATTAAAAAGATCAATGAAATAAGGAAATTTTGGAGCTATGTTAAGTTGATTGAATTCATTAAATAAGCTTCTTAATTAAATTCCATAGTTGATTGACTTCATTAAGTAAGCTCCTTAACTAAATTTCACAAGCAAATTAATTAATCCAAAGGAATAATTGATTACTATTAAGTACTCTCCAGGAAAAGGGAAAAACAGCCTGAGAACATAAATTAAAGGCTATTATAACAAAGAAGATAAATCAAAATCAATTATAGTGGCCATGGTTCAATGGGTGTAAATACTCTGTGTAAATGCAGAATGAAATCACACTTTTCAGAAGCTTAAATCTGTGTCAGGTCACATACTGAAAAACCCCAAAAAGCTTTAAAAAAAAAGGGGTAACCGTGCCATATGACCTGGGTATTAAAGTTTATTTAACAGGCTAACACCACTAACGGCCAAAAGACGGCAACTTCCAAAAGACAATCGTCACTGACAGTTTCAAAAAAAACACCCAACAATTCCCCCAATAGAATAGGACTTCTAAAATTAGAGACTGCAAAAAGGGTATATTTCCCACAAACCCTAACAAGCCACGATTGCATGAAAAACAAATAAAAGCGCAATGTCAACTGACCTCGTGATCACAGTCGACCAATTGCTGCTCACTCAGACTCAACAATTTCCCCGTCTTTAAGAAATTCGCTCCCTCCAGAGCTCCAGTCGTGCTAAACGCCCAGCACGACCCACACGACCCCTGCAAAATTGACGCCCACCAAACCCGTCAAAAAAAAAAAGATAAACCAGACAAACAAAAATACAAAAAAAGTCGCCAATTACCCACCTGATTCTTAACCTCCGCGACGGCCCCCTTCTCTCTCCAATCGAAATTGTCCGGCAGCTCATCGGTGGGAAGAATAGGCGCATCATGAGCGCCGGATTTTAGAAACGACGGCGCCCTGAGCCCAAGATATTGACTGCGAAACTCCTCCTCCGTCAAATCGGAGAACTTTGTGACGCCATGGACGGCAGAGGGGTCCAGCTTCTGGTGCTCCAAAGCTCTCAGAAGATTCGCCTTAAAGACGCCAAATCGATGGGCGTGCTCCTCCGGGCCGGAATACTCCTTCCCAAATCTTGTGATAAAGCTCGCAAAGTGCACGTACGGATTCGACAGAGCGCTCCGGGCATCAAAAGCCCCCAGATTTGCTGCATCTTCGTCCGTCACTTGACGAATTATTTGCTCCGACGAAGTTGCACAGACAGAAGAAATGGCGGCGAGAACAAACAGAATTCTGAAAGGCGCCCGAGACTCCATTGTTGTACAGGTTGGAAATCTGGTGTGAGCAGGCACAGTATAAATAATAATAAAAATGAGCACCCGAGGAGGTTCGAACCCAATTCCGATGTAGACGTGTGGTTATAGCTTGGGTTAAGTTAATGCCCCTCAAATTGAGCGTTTTTTTGGGCGGAGACAAAAGAAAAATTAAAAAAATATATATTTGAAGGATAAAACTATGGTTTATGCCGTGTACGCTAGGAATTCTGATTGGCCAGAAAGATAAGTTTTGATTGGCGTGCACAATGTAAGGGTTCATGTTTACTTTTGAGTGGCTTGGCTGTTAAGAAAGCCAAAGATAATAAAAATAATTCCATCTAAGTATTTAATATCGTCATTATCTTCGTATTATTGAAAGGGACTTTGTAGGGACAAGTCAAAAAGTATTTATTACATTTATTATGTCCATAGGCGTTATTAGGTTTAGTTGTCTTATAAATGAACAATTTTGATTTAATTTTTTATTATAAATTAAAATATGACACTTTTAAATTTATCTCCTAAATTTTTTTGCATTACTTCAATAAAACATTTACATCATGGGGCCGCTTTTACATCAAGTCATTAGAAAATTTAGGAGCCCACATGTTCTTACTCTCTTATTGAGAGTGTAGACTTTTTAACCAATCAAAATCAATTAGTTTAATTTTATATAGTTCATATTATAATTTCAAAATAATAAATACGTTATATATATTAATAAAAAATAGTTTTTCATATATTTATTTGTTATCAATTTTTTGTTCTTATTCCCACTTTCGTGTATTTCAAAGCTACTAAGACATACATTATTATTATCCTTTTTAAACTTTAATTGATTACAAAAAGTTTGCATCTTCTTTAACAACATTAACTATCAACACTTCAGTCATAACATGTCATAATGCATCTTAAATGTATTAATATTGTGGTTTAACCCTCAAAATGATATAACATTCAAATATTATTTATAATTTGATGGTTATAATTACCATCACAATTTTGGTTCAAATATGTCATGTAAAAAACTAATTGAACAATTAACTTAGTACAACACTAATGGCGACCTAGTTCATGTGGGAGTTTGCATTTACAGCCAAAGTAGTAATCTTCCCATGGCACATTCAATTAAGCTTTCACTTGAAGGTCTCACCCAATGCATAGTAAGACTTGTCACAAGAACCTTATATATGATATAATTTGTGAGGTTAGGATGCTACCTATAGGGTTAGACCCACGAACAACAACCATTCAACATTAACAAATACACAATAAAACACTAGAAATTGTTGTATTTATCTACTTTCACAAAATTATAGGCATTTTACGCCAATATGTGCACCATATCATTACATGATATCACTTATACATGAGAATTGCCAATCTGCATGGAATCACATGACTTTGCTTTCCTCAAAACCCCCATCCTTGTATCAGTATCCTTTTGTTCGCCATTATGCCCAGTCCCTATCTATTTGTCTTCTTCGTGTGTCATCTAAAAAGATATCAATCTTAGTATGTCCTAAAAATACAGAACCACCCCTCTATTTATAATATTCAAGACCCTCCATTATATTCAAATGAATATTCCTTCATTGGTGGAGTCCAATCGTCATCTAGTTGGCAAACACTACGTGATTTTATGTGATCCTGAATCATCTGCAAATCCTTGACTCTTGTGTTGTAATGTGCCTTCTAGTGTTTTTTTTAAGGGTTTAGTAGACTTGTTCTCGTGTCTTACCCACATTTGTGGTCTTCTAGTATTTTGTGTTAGTTTACCCGAAAAAATAATGATCAACATCTCCCCACACTAAATGTTTTTCATATTTGAACAAGGTTTTGCACTCCCTCTCTACAAAAGAATAAAGAATGGTGTCATCGCATAGAAAAGTGACATGCAAGCATGAGAATCTATAAGTAGCTCTTCTTTGTACCTGACCTCCTGAGGTCGTGCCAAGACAACCGATGGAAATGGAATATATGTGGATATATACAAACTAGTTGGGCAATCTTATATCCTCAGCACGCAATAATGGGATTGTGAATCTAAGGCAAAGAAAGCTCTCCTAACCTGAATTGGTGTAATGGATCATTCAGATATAATGGCTTCTCAGAGGCTCCAATCAATGTCGAGCTCTACCGAGATCCTATCTATTGGCTGTTGGATACGTGGAAAGTGACCTGTAGGTGCTTCGTGTATATTTCCAGACAAGGTCATGGAAAATGGTAGTGAGAGGTGTAGTGGATTTATAAGAAACTATGGGTGGTTTTCTGGTCTAGCCTAGAAAATATTAGCTTGATTGGCTTCTATGTTTAATGTGGAAAATTGTGTTATGATATCTAGTGGGAGTGGTGAGGATCTAAATACCAGCGTACGTAAACTGGTGTCAATACTTAACTGACTAGCAGGCCCATTGGGTTGTGGGACCTGGGGATCACAACCATGAGTTCATGGTTGTTGTGGACCTGTTATGGTCATGTGAAGAATCAATCTCTTCTTCTGACTATCCAATAGTCATAAGCCTTTTCAGCTTCTATGTTTAATATCAGGAGTTGTGTGATCTTCTCATAATACCTTACGGGTGTTCTGGTAACTTGTATACGTAAGCCTATGTCTATGTCGATGAGAAGGTCTCCTGCGTTTGGCTGTGGAACTAATGGATCACAACCAAATATTTTTTCTCTTTCAGGTTCTTGTATGGTCATGCGGATATCCTATCAAGGCAATCTATAGTTGGGTTGACTTGACCAGAATGTGTATGCTTTGTCATCTTTAATATTCAATTGTCTCAATTGTTCACTAACTGCTTGTGGGTTTATTTTCGTTTGAAAGACCTGAATCCTAAGCCCTTGATCTATATCCGTTAATGTTGTGAAGAGATTTGGCTGAGGTACTACTGGTTCGAATACGTAATCCCTGGGCTCTCTGGGTCCCGTAATTGTCATGCAAGAGATAATCAAACTTTAACTGAAACAAGTAAACTAACTATGAAAGATATATCTACACTATGCTTATATTCCTTTTATTTTTTTGTATTTTCAATGATGCATTTTTGAATGAAATTTAAAGAGCAGCTATTCTAATATATTCAGATAATGAACAATTAATCTAATAACAGAATTAAAACAAGCAAGTTAGCCTGATGTAGCTATTTGCCTGTGCACTTGTGAATTTATCCTAAATATTTAAATAACTAACTAATTTAATCGAAAGACCTTCAATCTTACCTCAGAAGTGAGGAATAAATCACAGCTTCTCAGAAGCTATCATTCCCCATAGCTTCCCTGGTAACACTGAAAGCAAGCTTAACTGAAATAAAATGATTTGCTACTCTATTTGATATATTGTAACTACAACTTTGATATTCAAACCTGGAGTTTTACAAAACAATGGTAAATCCAGTTGTGTCGTGACTTGTCCCCTCAGTGTGATCTCTTCATTCCTTCGTGTTCTCATGAATCCAGAAAAGTGGGAATGTGATAGCGGCAACAGAAGGAGATACTCGAACAATGGCAGCTTGGATGTAAACTGAATAGAATGCAAGTAAGAGAGGGATAGTGCAAGTGAACAGAGCTTGACTATGTGATTCCTAGTAGGATTTATTGCAGGGATACAACGCAAATATATCGAGAATTCTAGGATCTATTTCTTGTGACAAAACAACAACCTACAACTCTAAGATTATCAAATGAACTCTAATCTAGAAATGAATCTATGTTATGCTAATTTGACTGTGTAGGATAGCAATGGAGCAAAATGAAAGTGTGAAGATCGATGATTTCTAAATCAGAAAAGAAGAAAGGATCCTTGAACTGAGAGGCTGAGAATTCATGCAAAATCTAAACCTATTGAAACTTATGGGAGAACTTCAAAACACACTGAATAATAATTCATAGAGGGAGAGGGGCCATTTTCTTGTAAACAAGCTTGGTATTTATAGCATTTGGATTTACCAGAGGGTAAGTTTGAATTGAACTCTTTTATCATAAACAAAGAGAAATCACTATTTACCAGGCGGCTAAAACATAAATGCAAGCAAGAGTGGTTGAAGAATGTGAGTGCCACTTGAATTTTTCACGTTGACGAAAGCATCGGAAAGTTCTAGAAAATGTGCACAGGACCACTGCCCTTGCATAGGGTGGTGGTTACAGGACCGCCACCCTATCCTGGGCGGTGGTCATGGGACCGCCACCCAAGCAGGGTGGCGGTCCTGAAACTAAAGACCAAAATGCAAGAAAAGAGTGGAACGGGGTCAGAACAAAGCATGTAGAGGCTGGATAAGGCATTTTGGGATGTAAATGTATACTCGGCGAGCTTTTCTGGATTCCGAACACCTTGCGAAGAGATCTGAATCATCATTGGGGTTTTTGTAACCTCTTCCAGTAGTACATTACCTACATTTTTGGGTACGTACATATTGCCCCCTCGGAGAAGTGTTTTAGCCATGAAGGGGCATAAAACGGTGGGTCCAAGTATGGCGGTCCCGAAATGGGGAGTTAGAAGCTATACCTGACATACCCATGTGTCGCAATGTCACCATCCAGATTCTGCTATCTGTAAAATGAAAAGAGGACTCAAGTGCAGATAGATAAAGAAATCAAAAACTAAATACTAAATTAAAATGAAATGAGGACTTACCATTTGCATGGGGATGAGAACTTACCTCCATCGGTGCTCCAACTCTGTGAAAGAACATTCAAAACAAGTTATAAATATATATATATATATATAACGAGCTCATTTTCCTATTCATTTGTGTGTGTTGATTTGGAAATTTTTGAGCTCTGGGACCCATGGTAACCATTTTCAATGAGAGTACAGTCAAAACATTCGTTGTGAGATCATGATCATGCCTCCGAGAGCAGGACATCGACCTGCGAAGTCTCAGGTTAGTTTTTCTCAATTCATTGCTTTTAAACCTAAAATATAGAAATGTTGAAATATTTGTCTTGTGGGGGGTATTTTCAAAAATCTTAGTGTTAAATGAGTCTCTAGGGGGGTGCACCCATAGGGTAGGTTTTTATTTCAGTTAAAATGGTGTATTTTACTTGTTTTTAGGCATTTTTAGGATTAATGGGCGCATGCCGAATCGGCACATGACCACCACCTGCACAGAGCGGTGGTCACGGGACCACCTGCCCAAGCAGGGCGGCGGTTATAGGACCGCCGCCCTTAGATGGCGGTGGTCATGGAACCGCCGCTCTGCACAGGGTGGCAGTTCAGGATAGAAGGTGAAAATAGATGCCTTAGTCAAATGTTTTTACATTTTTGATATTTTCCTATGTTTTTGATGAGTTTATCTATTGGATTATGTTGCTAACTTGCTCTTTTTCTGTGTTTTGGGTGGATGCAGAAGAAGGAGGAGTATATTAGATGGAGCAGAGAGAGGGAGTGTGATTGGCTCCCGAAAGTGTTGAATATGTTGACCCAGGCAGAGAGACACTTTGTAGAGGGCCAATATTTTGAGGATCTCTTAAGTCCCTCGTGTTGCTCTTGTTAGTCACATATTGTGTGACTTGTTCTCGTATTGGGATGTGGATCAGAACACTTTCTGATTTCCAGGTGTTAGGGGTGAGTGGACTATCACCCTGGAGGACGTCTATCACATACTGGGGGTTCCAATTCTTGGGAGGTGGCTGTCTCTTAAGACAACAGGATCCAGATCTCAGATGGTTCAGTGGGCCACCTATATGGGAGATGTTGTTGTCTCCCTTGGCTCGAAGAAGGGGGTGAAGGTCTGATCCATTGCTGCTTCTCCTATCCATGTGATCCGCAAGGCTATTATGGGTATCTTGGCCTCGCGGTTGATTGGGGATAAGGGAGGGGATACTCTCTTATACTACTAGGCTCCCATTATTACACAGATTGAGACCCATGGATGTACTTACAATTGGGGAGCAAGATATTCTTGGGACCACATACCATGACTTATACAGGGTGGTCAGGTTACAGGGGCAGTCCTTGAGTCACCCCACTCTAGTTATGAGTTGGGTGTATGAGCGCATCATCCCCTATGGAAGGGGTGTACTAGTAGAGGATCCAGGGGCTGTTAGAGTAGCGAGGTGGATGGGGATGATAGTGCTCAGGATGCCACATCAGCCAGTGGCTTCATTGACTACCGTAGATATGGAGGCCACTCCTTATCAGGCCATGGTGGGAGTATGGGGAGAGGAGACACTTACATTGATCACCTGCTCTACTACAGGTCAGTTAGTAGACAGGATAGAGAGGGTGGAGGTCCACCCATTTGACCGAGTCCCTCAGTAGTTTGGTCTCCCCTATGTTGATATGCTTCCTCCAGCGGGGGCAGTATACAGGACTATTTGTGAGGCCCGGGGAGGCCCTAGAGGAGATCGGGGTTGGACCACGGTTACTCCTGGAGTTCCTATAGCGGTTAGATGGGTGGTTTGGGCCCGAGGGGCAGCCAGTGCTCCTCGAGCACCTTTACTTCAGATTGGAGCCACTCCTGCTTTCAGTGGGGGGAGGATGAGCCTATTGATGTGGACTCAGACTCTGAGGAGTTCACAGGAGGGGAGACAGAGGAGGAGACAAAGGAGGGGATGATGGGAGGCGAGACCAGTGGGATGACTGAGGAGGATGAGAGTGATTCTGAGTGGCATGACACTCAGGATATCTTGAGGGCTGAGAGGGAGGAGGTGAGTGCAGAGAAGGTGACTCTGATCTCAGAGGAGTTTCCTTCTCAGGACTTAGGGGGAGATGATGAGTCTGTGGCAGGACGTCATTTCTTTCCAGATTTGGGGGAGGTTTCACAGTCCGCAGCAGCATTGGTAGCAGGCACAGATCCTAGGGACCCTACCTAGATGCCTAGAGATCTGAGTGAGTTACTACTCTTTTCTCGACCTTGTTAGTTAGAAATATTAGTTGATATTTCCTTTTTGTTGTTTCATTTGTTTTTGACCTTGTTCTTAGTGATTTTCTAACTTGTTATTTCTCTTTTTTTATTTGCAGCGACTACTGAGGGATGGCGAGACTTGATTCACTGAGTGTGTGTGGACACCTTGTTTCTCCCCTTGGAGAGTACTTAGGCTGAGCTTACTGAGGATGTTGGAGAGCCCTCAGTAGCTGGCAGACATACTGATGTGTTTTCCCCTGTCTAGAAGGTAGAAAAGTTAGTGACCTCCCTTCATGCTAAGGTAGCTGGATATAGGACTGCTGAGCATCTGATGAGGTGGAGTCATTCTCGTAGTGAGACCACAGCTAGTGGCCATGATCATGAGCACTCAGTTCATTCAGAGTGTCGTCGTAGCAGGAGTCCTAGGTGCGATCGTGCACCCTCTGAGGGATCCCACAGGGATTGAGAGGCCATTTGGTCTTTTTGTAGTGATTCTGCTAGATGTTTATATGGGTTGTTTTTGTATTTTTCGGGCTCATTGAGTGTTTTGACCATGCCTAGTGCATGATGGCATTATATGTAGAACATGATTATATATATATATATATATATATATATTTTTGGATCTAGATCTTCTTTGTATCTAGAGTTTTTGTGATTTGTTTCCCATGTGTACACTAGATGTTTTTTTTAGAATCTTTGTTTTTATATGCTTTTCAGAATGTATGCAATGGATGACAAATGATAACAAATGTTGAACAGAATGTTTCTCTTTTATTTGTTTTTGTAATGCTGATATGTGATGATGCAAACATATTGTAGTACTGAACTTTTGGCTTCTTTGGGAAATGTTTGTTGCTTCTTCTTATTTTGGAAAAACGTGATGAATATGTAGTGATAATGAGATGAACTTGCCCCACTCCTAACTCCACGCAACTAGTAAGATGTGAGGGCTCAACACCAAGAGTTGGGAAGGGCACAAATTGTATGAGTTTGAATGAATGAAAATGATGAGAGAAAGACAAGGTTTTGACAGAAACCAAATTTAGACCTCCGTACTTATTCTTACTCGAAACTACTACATAGTTCAGAATGCAACTTATTTTCCAGTTTATCTAGACTTAGATCCATGGATGGCAACTTGGTTGAAAAAATCTTGTTTTGAGGATTTGATCTCTTTGGAATTTGGATACTTAATTTCACTTAACACACTTTGCTTCAAAATATTAATATTCACTAATTTGCATGAATGGACCCCCTACGCCCTACTCCATGTTGCTAGTAGGAAGCATGGGCTCATCACCAAAGGTAGGACATAGGTGAGTAAGGGCACTTCTTTCCTTTCTCAACCTCACATCACTAGTAAGAGATGCGGGCTCATCACCGAAGGTTGGTGGGGCAAAGAAGTGTGTAAAAATAAAATATTCTATTTTGTTTAGTATTTTTGATTTAATTTGACATTTCTGATTTGTGATTTTGGAGTATCCTTGTTTCAAAGAGATGTAAGAAGGATAGATGTGACACCAAGAAGCTTCTAGAACAGACCGTAGGTAAGAACAACTTAACCTAGTAGAAAAGAATGAGTATGACCAAGTATGCAGGCCTTGGTATGGTTTTTGTCAAGACTTTGTCTGTCGAATTGATGAAATGATTTTGGAACCATTTGATGATATTATGAAGATTGAAGAGATATGATTTGAATGCTTTTGCCAATGTTTTCAGAAGCCTATAATAAATTGCTTAAGAATAAGTTCCTTGACCACAAAATTTACGAAATGAGTGAACAAAATGAAACAACTAAGTGACTAATGCAATGTAGGTAGATATAATATACAAATGGTGATGTTGATGACCTATGCGTAAAACCATTTAAGATGCAAGGAATTGACAGTTTCATTGAATTCCTCACCTTCTAGTGTACATAAGAGATACGCACCATTTCCGTAGTCTTTCATGACTCGGTATGGGCCCAACCACTTGGGCCAGAATTTCCTTCCTTCACTGGTTTTCTTATCAATCTGGTTGTCTAGTCTTAGAACTAGATCTCCCTCGTATATTTCTCATTTGTAGACCTTTTTGTTATATTGCCAGCACATCCGGTCAGCATAGGCTCTGTGCCATTGTTCGGTGTTTAGCCTGGCCTCATCAAGGCTTTCTAGTTGAGAGAGGTGTGCCTCTCTATAGGCTTCTTCTCCCAAAATCCCTTGTAATGAGATGCAGAGACTAGGTATTTCGACCTCAAGCGGGAGAACTGCTTCTACCCCGAATACTAATGAGAAAGGGGTTGCCCCTGTTGGTGTTCTTATTGAGGTTCGATGGGCCCACAAGGCTGGGTATAATTTTAAATGCCAATCCTGTTTGTTCTCCTTGACTGTTTTGAGGAGAATGGATTTTAACATTTTGTTTGTGGCTTTAGCTTGTCCATTGGCTTGAGGGTAATAAAGAGAGGTCGTATGATGGTTTATCTTGAATTTACTGCATAACTCATGGACCTCATCATTCTTAAAGGATGTGCCATTATCTGAGATAATGACTTGCGGGACACCGTACCTGTAAATGATTTGATTCAAAATAAACTTAGCGATTACAGAACCTGGTATGGTGGTGAGAGGCATGGCCTCTACCCATTTGGTAAAATATTATGTGGCTGTGATTATAAAGTTATGGCCATCTGTTGACAAGGGAGAGAATTTCCCTATCAAATCTAGGCCCCACATGGAAAAGGGCCATGGGGTTGTGATTGGTTGTAGAGCTTGTGCTGGCATGTGAATCTCGTGAGAGAATTCTTGGCATTTATGACACTTGCGCACAAATTCTACTGCGTCATGTTCTAAAGTAGGCTAGAAATAGCCCATTCGATGTATTTTGTGAGCAGTGGTGTGGCCACCAAAGTGGCCTCCACATATCCCACTGTGGGATTCGTAAAGAATATTTTTGGATTCTTCAGTGTCAACACATCTTAAAATCATTCCATCGAAGGCTTTACGATAGAGCACTTGTTCTAAAATAACATATTTAGCAGTGATAATGTGTAACCACCTTCTTTGTTGTGATGTGGCACCTTCTGGGTATGTATGGTCCATGATAAAATTGACGATGTCAGTGTACCAAGGACATATAGAGATGGGGGGTCTGGTTTCGAAAAATATATGCATTCATCGGGAAAGTCTAGATCTACCAGATCACCTCCATCTAATGGATTGTCAGCTAACCAATCTGTAATGATTTGTCCCTTAACAGATTTCTGGTTTACAAATGTTAATTCAAACTCACCCATTAAGGTTATGAAACATCCAGCCTTTTTAGATAAAGACCCTTATGTGAGGAATGTCCGTAAATGATATGTCTTTACAATGACCCTTGTTTCTTGATTTAACATGTAATGTCTTAAACGTTTCATTGTGAAGACTATGGCAAGGCATTCTCTTTCTACCTGTGTGTAACATGTTTCATAATCAAGCAACGTCTGAATAATGAAATAGACTGCACATTCTCATTTATCATTATCTTCCTGAGCCAACATGCAGGCTAGCGAGACATCAGTAGCCCATGAATACAAGATCAAAGGATGATCTGGTCTAGGAGGCATTAGCATGGGAGGAGACAACAAGAAGCGTTTAACTACTTCGAAGGCCTCGTTACATTCTTCTATCCAATCAATACTATAGTATTTCTTTAATAGATTGTTGATTGGATGAACAACAAAACTTAAGTCCGGAATGAACCTTCGAATTGCACTGAGTTTCCCAAGAAATGATTTAATACCAGACTTGTTTGATGGTGGAATCATTTCAAGAACAACCCAAATTTTGGCTGGATCAACATCAATCCCTCGTGAGGATATAATGTAACCCAAAAGCTTACCTCCTGTCATGCCAAATATGCATTTCTCTGGGTTTAATGTGACGCCATATTCGATCAATCGTGAGAGAATGATATAGAGTACTTCTAGGTGATCACATTGCTTCTTGGCTTTGGCCAACAAGTCATCTACGTAGGACTCCACAATCTTATGAATAAGGTCATGAAATATGTATGTCATTTCCCACTGGTATGTAGCACCAGCATTCTTAAGACCGAATGACATGACAACGTAACAATAAGTTCCCCAAGGAGTTATAAATGTGGTCTTGGCTTGATCCTATTTAGATATTTTAATCTGATTATACCCTGAGAATCCATCCATGAGGGACAACATCTCAAATCTAGTTTTTGCATCAACAATAACGTCGATGGATGGTAATGGGAAGTCATCTTTGGGACAAGCTTTGTTAATGTCCCGAAAGTCTATGCAAATGTGTATCTTCCCATTCTTTTTTAGAACAGGGATGATATTAGATACCCATTGTGAATAGTCGACTGGTTTGATGAATCCCACCTGGAGAAGTTTCATTACTTCTTCTTTCACCATGAGAGCCACTTTTGGTTTCATTGGTCTCGACTTTTGCTTAATTGGCTTTGCATCTGGTTTGGTGACAAGATTGTGTACCGTGATATGTGGTGCAATTCCCATCATTTCTTTATAATTAAATGTGAAAGCCTTTTGATGTTCCTTGAGGATCTGGGTATGTATTTCTATCTCCTCTAGAGTTAACGAGGATCCTAACTTCAAAATCTTTGGTTCTTCCTCCGTTCCAATATTTATGTCAATTATTTCTTCGATTAAGGAAGCGTTGCCTTCTTCAAATTCAGGTGGGGCCGGAGGTAGTTCCAAACTTTCTCCATTCTCTACCTCGTAGATATCGAGATTCTTTTGCGGGGGAGATTCTATCATGGGATTTCCAAAATAGGAAGAGGAATGTGGGATTAGGGAAAAATCTACTATGTGATGAGTGAGATGTAGTTCCGCATAGGTGTTTAGATATCCAAGAGTGACTCTATCACTGTCAAAGTGATCCAAGATAGAAAATTCATTCACATCTTCTATACGTGTGCCATGATCGGGTTTGTTGGTATTTTACGCACCAATGGTTCAGTACGAAGTGATACCATGAAACTTGTATTTTCCAACACACTACTTGGAGTGAAACGATAAGCTGAGGTTGCTATTGAATCCGTGAGAAGGTTTTGTTCTTGTGGGATTACTTCGATTGATATGAAGTTCGAATCCTTTGGTTAGATCTAATATTACCATTTTATAGAGTTGTAAGTGTTCAACTCTAGTCTCATATACCTCAGAGACTTGGTTTGTAACTAGCTGCGAGTCTCCTAGCACTCTAATGTTATCAACACCCATCCTTTTGGCTATGATGAGGCCAAGGAGGAGGGCTTCATACTCAGCCCCGTTGTTTGTACATTCAAAGTTTAACTTAAAGGAAAAAGGTAGGATCTTTCCCTCGGGAGAAGTAAAGATCACACCTTCCCCAGCTCCAAAATGACATCTAGCTCCATCAAAGTGGAGAGTCCAATATTTTCTTGGAAAAATGGATGTTGGGACATTCTTCATGTCTGTTTCTTCTACCTCGGTTACTTCTACCATACAAACTTCGTCTGCTGGAAGGGAGCCAATTCCTAGGGTACATCCTATACCCATAGAATCAAATGGTAGGAGAATAGGTAAATCCTTTTCTAGCAACTCAAAAATTTTTGTGGTAGTCCCTAATGATACCATCTCTATGACGTTAGTCTCATTCTTGAGTGCTTGGAATGCCTTCGACTAGATTCATAATTTCTAATTTTGTTGTAGGTATCAATTTTTCTTCTGGTTTTGAATTGATTGGTTTGTTAAGTTGATTCGTTGGGAGTTCAAACTCAGAGTGAACACCTGGTCTCTTCTTCAAATCTGCTAGGTGTATATCGAATGGTTTTGGGTCACCTTATGCCACAAATATTTTCCCTAAGTGTAAAAATCTTATTTCCTGGAATAACGTGGAAGGGATTGCCTTCATGCGATGTATCCATGGTCAACCGAGAATCATATTATAGTTGGTTTCTCGATCTATAATATAAAATTCGGTGAGGACTGTCTTGGGTCCTAAGGTGACTAGTAAAACTATAGTCCCAATTGAAGTGGCCTTGAGGCTATCATAACCTCTTAGCGTATTTCATGTTGTGGAACAATTTGTTTCTCCATATCCTAGTTTTTGAAGAAAAGTGAAGGGGACTATGTTAACTACTGCCCCATCATCAATCATTGCATGCTTAACATAATTATTATAAATCTATACCTATAAATGCAAGGTTGGGTCGCCTCTACGCATAATTTCAGCGTCTGTTGGCATTTTGCTTATATCAAATATAAACTCAGTATCCCTATCTAGCTGCCCTAGAGGGTAGACATAATGCACTTTTCTACATGGTTTACTTGCATTTCAGGTGGAGGAGTGATGTTAATTAGATGACCAAGACCTAATGCTTCTAAGAGAGGGTGGGGGAGAGTTCTTCAATAAATCCAAGAAGGAAATGTGAGAGAAGGTCTTTGTTAGGTCATTAATTAGATCGTAAGCACCTATGGGTTTTACCAATGTTTGTTGAATGTTGTCTGGTTCTAATGGATAGTTTGGAACTGGTTGAGAAGAATAATCTCGTGTTCTTGTTATGGTTTCTACGTGTAGCTCGGTATCTAACTCTACCAGACCAACTATCTTGGTTTGTGGTCGAGTTCCTAATTGGGGTGCGACCGGTGGATTTAATGAAGTTGAGGCTTCATGATCGTTATTTCCTGTCATAACACCCTTGTTCGTCCCATTTGGATCTAACCTATTATTGTTAGAGTGGTTTGGGAGTGGATCGTTAAAAATCTTGAGGGGTGCATTTTGAGGGGAAACTGCCCCTGTGTAAGTGTTTGGCGTGGGTAATGCAGAATTTGCTAAGAACATATCTATAAAGAGTTGTCTTTGGTCTTCTGGAAAATGTTGCATGAATTTATTGTAGTCACAACAAGTCCTAGTATCATGGCCTTGAATCTTGTGGAAACCACAATACAAGTTGGGATTATAGTTTCGAGGTTGTTGGTTTGAAACCTGTTGTGGTCCAAAACTCTGATTAGGTTGTTGGTTGTTAGAGTTAAAATTTTGAGGTTGTTGCCTTTGGTTTTGATTTTGATATCCAGTTGGGTTTCGATTTGGACCTTGTGTCTATTTTTCGTTGTTGTTGTTGTTGTTGTTGTCATGATGGACGATTAAAATCCACCGCATTGATTGTTGGAGTAAAGTTGTTATTTCGTTGATTGTTAATGGGTGGTGAAATGTTTACGATGTTTTCCCTTTTAACCTGGTCTGTGACTCCATCTGTTGTAACCCCATGGTTTTTGTTAAGGATTTTAGGTCCTTGATTGGTATTCTCGACATTAGGATAGGTCGTAGTGTTTTGATTGGGAGTGATTAACTTCCCGTTTGTTCCATATGTCTTACAACCACTATCTATTGTGGCTTGATCGATTCGGAGAGCACTCTCGAGTACTTCATCATAAGTCCTTAGTGGGAACTTCTGGACTTCTTCCTTTATCTCTCTATTGAGAGAATGAAGGAATAAGTCACATAGTTCCATTTGATCCATGTTTGGAGCACTTGCTGATGAGTAGAGGACTGTACGCCATCTTTGAATAAAATGGGCAAGATTCATTGTGCTCTTGTTTAATATGTAAGAATTCCCTGATCCCTGTTCTTAACAATTTGTTCATGTCAAAAGCTTTGATAAATTCTGACACAAGTTGTTTGAACGAGTGTATCGAGGCTTCAGGTATTCTATAATACCAATCAAGGGAAATACCCTCTAAGGTTTTAGGGAATATCTTAGCAACAACTGCATCCCAAGGGAGCAATTCTCGAATGGTCTGTGGCATAGGCCTTGATATGTGCATTTGGATCTCCCTCCCCTTTGTATTTAGGCAAATCAGGAAGAGGTCTTGGAAGCATGACACTTCGTATGGTGAAATCTAGAGGCTCTTTTAAATATTCTGAGTAAGTCCCTACCACATAGGTTTCGACCATCGATGGTGCCTGCTGAGGGGGTGGAGGTGGAATGGGTTGTTGATATGGCATAGCATATGTATTTGCAGGGACATAAGGAAATCCATGTGGTTGAGTGAACATCCGGGAGAGGAGAACATGTCTCCCTGTGGTGATTTTGAATAAATGTTTAAGTAGGGAGGAGCATTGCTCTGATATGGGTTGTTTGGTGCTAAGCTAGGAGGTATCATACCTTCAACTGGAGCAGCGTTTGAAAATGTGTTTCTAGTTGGTGTTTGTTGTAGATAGTTATACGAATGTTGAGGAGGCATGCCTAACGTGCCCATTCCTGTAAGGAGGTCAACTTGGCTGGGATGATGTGGAGGGTTGGAAGTTCCTGCTTGCCCAAAATGTGAATTTTGATTTGCTTGAGCAAGTTCTAGTCCTCTAACCTTCTCAACTAAGGCTGAGATGACCTTGATTGGTGAAGACACAGTGTTTTTCCTTAATGGCGGTTGTTGTATACCTTGAGGTTGTAGAGGTGTATGGTACCCTGCTATGAATTGATCATTACTCTGTCAAGCTTCACCGAGAGTATTTTCCATAGATGGAGGAATGGGGGTGTTTTCTTGGAGCAGGGTATCGGGTTGCGTTTGCAAGCTTCCTATAGGTGGGTACATGTTTTGGAAGTGTTTTTCACTTCTAGCGTAACGCGCTAAGTACTCCTCATCTAAAAATGGGAGTGGATCTGACTGCCTACTGATTTGTGGTCTGAACAAAACCCAAGGAGATGAAATGGATTCTCTAGTAAACGTCATATTGTTAGAGCCTAAGGGCTCTGGTTGTTGTGTTTGTGTGAGCTGATCCAGCTCCTCAATTCGGAATGAAGAACTAGAGCTAGTTCTTTGAGGAGGAGTTTGTGATGACAAGTAGTTGCTTGAATAGTTGTCAGCCCATGCAGAAAGTGAGGGTGACGGTTGTCTATTTGTTTGACCGTAATGTGCTTTGAGACCTGAGAGAGGTCTGCCATATGCATCGTATCCTGACATATTCAGGGGGTATATAAATACCCACAAAATAATGGGAAAGAGTGAAGATGGATGAAAGAAATGAAAATAAAAGGGGAACAGTTGTTTGTTTCACGTCGGGTTCACCAATTTTGTACGATAGAAAAGTGACATGCGAGCATGAGAATCTACAAGTAGCCCTTCTTCATACCCGACCTCCCAAGGTCATGCCGAGACAGCCAGTGGAAATGAAATATATGTGGATATAGACAAACTAGTTAGGTAATATTATATCCTCAACACGCAATAATGGGATCTGTGAGTCTAAGGCAAAAGAAAGCTCTCCTAACCTGAATTGGTGTAATGGATCATTCAGATATAATAGCTGCTCGGAGGCTCCAATCAATGTCGAGCTCTACCGAGATCCTATCTATTGGCTGTTGGATATGTGGAAAGTGACTTGTAGGTGCTTTGTGTATATTTCCAGACAAGGTCATGGAAAATGGTAGTGAGAGGTGTAGTGGATTTATAAGAAACTATGGGTGGTTTTCTGGTCTAGCCCAGAAAATATTAGCTTGATTGGCTTCTATGTTTAATGCAGAAAATTGCATTATGATATCTAGCGGGAGTGGTGAGGATCTAAATACCAGCGTACGTAAACTGGTGTCAATATTTAACTGACTTGCAGGCCCGTTGGGTTGTGGGACCTGGGGATCACAACCATGAGTTCGTGGTTGTTGTGGACCTGTTATGGTCATGTGAAGAATCAATCTCTTCTTCCGACTATCCAATAGTCATAAGCCTTTTCAGCTTCTATGTTTAATATCAGGAGTTGTGTGATCTTCTCAGAATACCTTACGGGTGTTCTGGAAACTTGTATACGTAAGCCTGTGTCTATGTCGATGAGAAGGTCTCCTGCGTTTGGCTGCGGAACTAATGGATCACAACCAAATATTTGTTCTCTTTCGGGTTCTTGTATGGTCATGTGGATATCCTATCAAGGCAATCTATAGTTGGGTTGACTTGACCAGAATGTGTATGCTTTGTCGTCTTTAATATTCAATTGTCTCAATTGTTCACTAACTGCTTGTGGGTTTATTGTCGTTTGAAAGACCTGAATCCTAAGCCCTTGATCTATATATGTTAATGTTGTGAAGAGATTTGGCTGAGGTACTACCGGTTCGAATACGTAATCCCTGGGCTCTCTAGGTCCCGTAATTGTCATGCAAGAGATAATCAACTTTAACTGAAACAAGTAAACTAACTATGAAAGATATATCTACACTATTCTTATATTCCTTTTATTTTTGTATTTTCAATGATGTATATTTGAATGAAATTTAAAGATCAAGCTATTCTAATATATTCAGATAATGAACAATTAATCTAATAACAGAATTAAAACAAGCAAGTTAGCCTGATGTAGCTATTTGCCTGTGCACTTGTGAATTTATCCTAAATATTTAAATAACTAACTAATTTAATCGAAAGACCTTCAATCTTACCTCAGAAGTGAGGAATAAATCACAGCTTCTCAGAAGCTATCATTCCCCACAGCTTCCCTGGTAACACTGAAAGCAAGCTTAACTGAAATAAAATGATTTGCTACTCTATTTGATATATTGTAACTACAACTTTGATAGTTCAAACCTAGAGTTTTACAGAATAGTGGTAAATCTAGTTGTGTCGTGACTTGTCCCCTCAGTGTGATCTCTTCATTCCTTCGTGTTCTCGTGAATCCAGAAAAGTGGGAATGTGATAGTGGCAGCAGAAGGAGATACTCGAACAGTGGTAGCTTGGATGTAAACTGAATAGAATGCAAGTAAGAGAGGGATAGTGCAAGTGAACAGAGCTTGACTATGTGATTCCTAGCAGGATTTATTGCAGGGATACAACACAAATATACCGAGAATTCTAGGATCTATTTCTTGTGACAAAACAACAACCTACAACTCTAAGATTATCAAATGAACTCTAATCTAGAACTGAAACTATCTTATGCTAAGCTGACTGTGTAGGATAGCAATGGAGAAAAATGAAAGTGTGAAGATTGATGATTTCTAAATCAGAAAGGAAGAAAGGAGCCTTGAACTGGGAGAGCTGAGAATTCATACAAAATCTAAACTTATTGAAACTTATGGAAGAACTTCAAAACACACTGAATAATAATTCATAGAGGGAGAGGGGCCATTTTCTTGTAAACAAGCTTGGTATTTATAGCATTTGGATTTACCAGAGGGTAAGTTTGAATTGAACTCTTTTATCATAAACAAAGAGAAATCACTATTTACCAGGTGGCTAAAACATAAATGCAAGCAAGAGTGGTTGAAGAATGTGAGTGCCACTTGAATTTTTCATGTTGACGAAAGTGTCAAAAAGTTCTGGAAAACGCGCACATGCCGCCCATGCACAGGGCGGTGGTTATATGACCTGCCCCTGTCCTGGGCGGTGTTCATGGGACCACCGCCTAGGCAGGGTGGCGGTCCTGAAACTAAAGACCAAAATGTAAGAAAAGAGCAGAACGGGGTCAGAACAAAGCATGTCAAGGCTGGATATGGCATTTTGGGATGCAAATGTATACTCAGTGAGATTTTCTTGATTCTGAACACCTTGCAAAGAGATCTGAATCATCATTGGGGTTTCTGTAACCTCTTCTCCAAAGTACAATACCTACATTTTTGGGTACGTATAAGCAAGATATTAACACAAGACACAAGATATAAGTGGGAAACCCTCAAGGGGAAGAAAACCACTGAAACATAATCTTTATATTGATATGTTTCAAATTTAGTGAGGCACCAACCAGACAAGGAGCACCAACCCCTAGTTTAGTAGAGCTACAACCCTACAAGGAGCACCAACCCCTAATTTTGTTAAGCACAAACTCCACAAGGAGGCTACAACCCCCAAGATTATTAGGCACCCACTCAACCACCTTATGGTGATATGATATTTGAAATATTTCTGCCACAACTAATAGAGATCATTGGTTTAGCTCACACTTCTTCAAACCCTATGTGTGTGATCCTTCACAAACTAGCTCTTCCTTCACTTCTCAAACCTTCAAAAAATTGCACACATGCTTAATGATTTTCCTTAACTTGTAACACACCTTATATGATATCAATTCATGCTCACACACCTATAATACAACTTCACCTAGGTCACACTTCTTGCACACACATAACTAGCTCCAAAAAGCACCCAAAAATGCTTTTATAAGCTCCCTTACATTTCAAATCCAAACACAAACATTTTTCCTTATTTTTCTTGACCCATGTATCATAAAACATCCCAAATTAAAATAATAACAGTCATAAGTGACCCAAGTAGGTTGGCCTATCCAAAAACATCATTTCATACACCAAAAATACTCAAATCCCCATAGGCACAAAGAGAAAACTACCCTAACATCAAAACCATACTTAGTCATGACCTATAAATCACCACACATGTTTAAATTAACATTTAAACATTATATATGGTCACAATTTATCTCAATCAATCAAACTATTTCATTTAATGGGCCAAGTGTTCTTTGTACTTCTCAAAATAGTTGTTTCCTACACCCTGACCCTGAAAACTTCTCTATGCCACTATATCACTCAAAAACATCCAAATTATGCCATGTAAACTCTTGATGGAAATTTTATGACCTGTATAACACTTATAAGTAAGTTATAAGCATTGAAACAATCACCTGCTCAAACCACATCCACTTTTATCTTCACCAAATCAACCTGCCCAAAAAGCTATTTTCAAATGTCAATTGGTTAACACCTTTCTATAAATAATACATACCTCTAAATGGATTCATTGAATTAAAATTTTATCCCTCTTCATATTCCATGTAATATCAATCATCACCTAATCAATCTCACACTTCAAATAACTCAAAAGTTTCAACATATCTTATCATGTCATGCACTGGTAAAAATATTCTTGTCCAAAAAATGACCTGGAAACTTTATCAAAATTCATCATCATGTGAAAAACCTTATATCACTGTAAATATCTCCAAATCCTCTTTCCAACACAACTTTAATCATCTCATAATTCCTCTTGTAGTTCTAGTTATGCCCACTTCACTGAAGACTAGTTTTTATGGCCTCAAAACTACCCTTTTACTAGTGAACATGAATGGAGCTCATTTGATCATGTAACTGCATAAACATGTTATGAAAAATATTTTTACATCAGAATAAACTCACATAAATTCCACAATGTAAATTTAGTCTACAACTCCTTTGGACAACATTGTCCCAAAACACTCTTCTTCAGAAACTGACATGTTTGAGTGGGGCCTACTCATCACCATGACCTCTACCATACCTTTATGGAAATATAAATGATTCCTATACATATTAAAAACATAATAAATACACAAGGAATAAATTATGGTCACTTAGGAAGTAATTCTTTCATATCTCTTTCAAGCTAGGGCTTCAAACTCATAAAAAGTTGTTTACCTTCTTATTATTCGTTCATACAAACCTGAAGATGAAATGACCTCATTATTTTTTTAAAATCTTCTAAACTAATTGTAGAAACATAATTGAAATCCACAAGTTCCCATGCAAATAAAAAAATTTAGGGTGAGCATGTGAAGTTCCAATTCGAGTTGGAAATGGCCTAGTTCTTAACCCTGTTTCACCAAAACTGACATATCTTACAAAATTCACCTCATGGGAACCTAAACGTTTTATTAAATCATCATAACACATCACACTAACTTCTATAATAATCATAATTTCATCACCATATATAAAATTCTCCAAACACTAAGACTTGCATAACTGCCCTTTAGGGTTTCACACTGTAGAATCTAGGGTCAACTGGAAAAACACTATAACACATCATGAAAGCACTCAAAGTGGCCCAAATATACCTGGTATACCATGATACACATGTATACATGTATCCATGAGCTCGTATAGCTCCAAGGCTCAATTTCATACCTCCCAGTATCCATACCTGCTCCAAATGAGCAATTGCAGCATAGTCAATCACCTGTTTCTGCACCCTACAACTGATGTGAGTACCTAAAAACTCTCTAGATATACTATCCAACACGCCAAATTTTTTATCAAACAACCAAGAATCTCATACCACCATGCAACATCACCAAGGCACCTAAATGGGCTTGCAAGAGCAAAAAATCCTCAATGAATCTCCTTATATCATCATGAACTCATCTGAACCATCATGTCAACATCATACACAATATCATCTAACCATAATCCATCATCCAATTTGTTATTAATGTGGTTTTGCATCAATGACAACACCTATAGGACCACATGCTAATTATCTCCCCCTTTGTCATTTATGGAAAACTACTTGAACTTTTCCCCCTTTTTACATTAATGACAAAGACATACCAATAACAGCATATTCTTCACCTTCCTCAATTTCATATCATCTTCTTTTGGTTAGAAACATCAACCAAATATCTCAAACAAGCTCAAGAACCTTGAAATTTCACACAAAACCTGATTTTTGTCTTCTTTGCAAGCATGCAACCACCATGCTCCTCTTGGGCCAAGTATCTACAACATCTGAACATGTTAGTAATCATGAAAGAGACACCATATTACCTTTATTTGAGCCAAGAACACCACTTTACACCTTCTAGGCATGTAAAAGTTGTCAATTTTCACCTCAACCATGTTTTGAATTTCATGAAACCACTGTAACAACCTATCATTTGAAACATTCATTCTGATAACATGCCAACAATGTCATAAGAGAGCATACCAAGAAATCATGCCTTCATTTTGAGGATATACCATCATGTACTAGGCCTAGAATAATTTTTAATGCACCTTCTTGCTCTCCAAATTGACCCAATGACTCATTTCCCTAATCAGGCATCTCAGTGCATTTAGGACCAACTTTGACAAGTTTTAGAACATCATTCATACCTTGACCATGCAATCTATAACTCCTCCTAGACTCAATATCACTATTTCTAGCTAAAAAGCATAAGAATGAGATTCTTACCTTGTTGTCTTGTCAAGAAATCACCTTAGTCTCCTTGGCCATGTTCTAAACCATTTCTTCAGTCCTTAATAATCATAATTGACTGAGAACATGCATACAATGAAAAAAATCACTAATGCATTGTTTAGGAACCCAATACTTATCTCTATTTCCTTGAGACCACCATTTTCACCTTCTAGAAAGCTTATTCAAGATCCCCCTATCATGAAGAGACTTTACACACCTGAATAGGATTTATACCTATAGGTGCAACTTTGTGATCCATTAGACATTGAAAACAATTTACCTTAGGGTCTTAATCCCAACATCATGAATGACCTAAGCCATGTGACTCATTCCTCCACACTTTCACCATCATGTTTGACCTTGTGAAGCTAAGAAATCACTAACTATTCTTCACTTAAACTTTTACCACACTTCAATAGACACTTACAAGCCTAAGAAACAATGATACTCTGTCTCTTACATGCTTTATACCTGCAGTAGGCTTAATACCACATATAGAGAAACACTATCTTCATATTGAATAAGATCATATAATTTACTCGCCATCTAAGATCATGACACCATCATATATAGATACATCATCTCCTTGACATGAAAAGGATTGCACTACTCCAGTAGAAGCACCAAACTCTACCTTGACTTTCCATCTTATACCTATAGATGTTATTTTACACAAAAAGAATTCAATGATAGGTTCAAAATTCCTAAGAACATCTACTTCATACCAATTCAGGGGCCAAAATACCTTTAGATTCCCAGACATGCATATATTAGACCTTGTGCACTCAACATCACATACACCTTTATGAAGATTTTTTTATCATTTTGAGAGAAGACATATGATGGCCAATCTAATCTTCACTTTGACCACATATCACATACTCAAGCTTTGATGAAAACTTAAAAAATACACAAATAGTGACCTACAAGTCAGTCCCAAGCCAAAACACACCATATGATGCATCAAAGCATAAACCCGTGTTTATTTTAACCTTATATCATCACATTTCACTTATTTATGGATTTCATACAATTGGTCATGCTCAGGAAACTTAAGGAGATCATTAGGATCTCACAAAATATCTTTCACACCGTCAAATGTACATACATAGTTTTTTAGCCCATGTACCACTGAGAATCACCAAATTTTTTTGATGAAGACTCTTTAAAGAGGAAACCATACCTATCTTAGATACCCATTTAGCAAAAATATCTTCTCCAGTCACCTTGAGATCTCACATCAAAAGAACACATACCCAATCAACAAAGTACTCATCTCAAATTAGGCCTTTTAGTACTAGCACTATCAAGTTGCAACACTGTCATAAATCTCTAGGAATCTATACATTTTTATCACTTCAAAACTTTTGAATCATGTAGCCCTCCATGTGTAGATTATTTACACAAAAAATATCCGTAGACTCCTTAATTTTGACCTTCAAACACCACATTCCATCTATACCGCTCACTAAGTACTTCAAACAACTAGTCTAGGCAGAGAACCTTCAAAAATGAGATTTTTTTTCTTTCATGACCTCAAAATTGATCATACATGTTGTATTTGATCCTTCAAACTCTCTAAGAACCTTTTATAATGAATGAAGGAGAAAGAATTCCAATGACACGCCTGAATTCTTCTTGAGTTTTCTTTAGAACACACTAGATTTGACCTTGACTTGGCCACAACCCATCTTTTGAAGCAACATACTGATAAAGTCATCACTTGATCACACTAACCATCTTCAAATACATTCAAAGTTCTATTAATAACCTTGAAAGCATATAATACAAGACCTAATGACACACATAGACCAAGACTGATGCCCATACCACTTATAATGACAATATTATACCTCCTAAGAAGAATGGGTACACAAGGACTCTTGATAGATTTTTTCAACTTTTAGAGGCACCATCATAGCTTCATACACACTATGGAACCATAGTTATGATTAATACTTGCTTCACAACACATGACACTTCATAAGACACATTACAGTCATCTAGGAACTTCACAGACCACAGACTCGTGACATAAAGACTTATGAAAAACTTAGTGTGACCACTTAAACTTATATTGCACATCACCATCCACAAATGAATCACTACAGATATTGTATACATGATGTAATAAATACCTCTTATATGGTGACCCATACATCTCACAAACACACAATACTTATCAACATTCTTAGAGAAAATGTATTTCACTTCTAGCTCCCTAACACACATGTTTGGACCAATAAAGATTTATCAGGAGCTGAGATCAATCCCAACATACTTCTTAAGTACTTAAAGGTAGAATTTAGAAGATGTTTTGTCAGTATATCAACCATTTCCTCCTTTGTAGACACATGCTCCAACTTGATGCAACCCTTCTTTACAAAATATTTTATATAGTGATACTTGATAGGAATGTGTTTTGTCTTAGAATGTAAAACTCTATTTTTTGATACATTGATTGCACTAGTGCTATCACACAGAATAAGTGTAGGTCCATCACTCTTGATCTTATAATCTTCCAATGTCTACCTCATCCACACAACTTGAGAGTAAAAATGAGCAGCAATAACAAACTCAAGTTCACATGTTGAGAGTGTCATAAGATATTGTTTCTTATTTGACCAAGAAATAAGAAATTCTCTAAAAAAATATGCACCACCACTATTAATCTTCCTATCATCCATATTACCTGCCCAATCAACATCAAAATAAGCCTTCAATTGAAATTTATCACTTCTTGGATACCACAAACCAAACTTAGTAGCGTCTTTAAGGTATCTGAAGATTCTTTTCACTACTTGTAAATGTGACTCTTTAGGATCCTCTTGAAATATTCCAACTAAACCGACAACTCACACAATATCAGGTCTTGAAGCAGTAACATGAAATAGGTTGTCAATCATGGATCTATATTCAGATTGATTTACCTTAGGAGAGTCATCTTCCTTGTAAAGCTTGCATCCTGTAATCATAGGAGTACCAATAGGTCTACAGTCATCAATGTAAAATGTCTTAATCATTTCCTTGATATACTTGGATTGGGAGATGAATATACCTTTTTTAGATTGATTTACTTGAAGTCCAAGGAAGAAGGAGAGCTCTCCTAACATAGACCTCTCAAAAAATTTCTTCATAGCTTCAGCAAAATTATGAGTCATTTAATCACTACCGCCACCAAATATAATGTCATACACATAAACTACAACAACTAGTAGATGATCTCCTTCAATTTTGATATACAAATTACTATCAGCTACACCTTTCTTGAAACCTTTTTCAATCAAGTATTTATCAAGCCTTTCATACTAAGCTCTAGGGGCTTGTTTTAAACCATAAAGAGCCTTATTCAATTTACACACATAATCAACGTTATCAGTCAAAGAAAATCCATTAGGATATTCCATATAAAATTCCTCATTGAGATATCCATTCAAGAAGGCAAATTTTACATCCATTTGTTAAACTATATAAATATAAAGTTATGAGACCTTTATAAGGGACCAAGCACGAAACACTTACTATCACCATCTAGAGTTGCATCCATCAAAGGAACCTAAAGCTACAATTCCATCCATCTAGATCCATCACAAGGCACAAAAATTTGGTTCATATGCATCACACTTCATAGAAGGGGAGTCTATTGTTTCCATGCACACATTTATTACATTCTACATCCAATTATTACTCACTGTCTCTCAAAGTGTGACTGACACAAGAGTAATGTAGGGCATGATTTACACACACACATTGAACTAAATCGAGTATGAGATATAGTGCAATGCTCAGTTAGCAAGTCCACCATTGTGGCCATTGAGGACAATCTGACCTCTTCATATGCATATTTATTTTTAGGGGTTTGATGCTTGCCTTGGGGTTTTGTAGGTCTCTCATTCATCTCTGGTTTGTAGTGACATCCAATACAGTGCAAAAAAGTTAGTGTGACAAGAAGAAACTACAGACGAACATCCAATGACACCTCAGAAGATGGTTTTGGACTATTTTCACAAACTAGGGCACCTAAATCTCATATTAGGGTACCCACAGACACCCTTATCCCTCTCTAGGTGCCCCAATCAAGTCAAGGATCTCATATCTATGCTTTCTGAGGCTTTTGTGTGGTTTTTTCCTCCTCCTAAATTCTTGGCTCACACAACCCTGTACTTTTGTCGAATCAACTAAGGAATTCCTAACCCCTCTTGTACATTTGGGTTTTACATTTCTATTTAATTAGTTGTTTAGGTCACTTTATTTATTTTATTTAGTTGTTATTTACTGTTTCACATAACATTAGATTAGGATAGAATATTCCATTTTAGTTTAATCATTTTGGTGAACCCCACGCTTAACACTAGCTTTCACTTAGGTCTATTTTCCTCTTATTCAATATGGCTCAATCTTCTAAATAATTTACTGAAGCTCATCGTAAGGCCATCAATGATCATATCATTCAGCATCCCTAAGATCTAGATTTTCTTCTATTTACTGCTCATGAGGAAGTCACAAACCTTGTGGAAATTAATGTTTCTTCCTATGTTCCCACAACAGTTGTTACCCAGCCAATTGCTTCTACTCTTCCACCCATCTCCATCATTCTCATTTCCATTACTACTCCTACTAATCATTATACCCCACCCCTTGTTTCACATACACAATAGCCTCCTTTCATTGGCACTTAGAATCTAGCCTCTCTCTATGAAGACCTACAAGCACAAATTCATCGACTATAATAGGTTACTTCTCGTACATCTCCATCTTTGGATTCAAATCTATTACTACATACTCCATTTATGCCCGCTATATCCACCTATTTATTTCCACCAAACTTTTTAACCCCTAAACTACCTCTTTTCAATAGCCATGGGGACCCCTAAGAGCATCTCTAAGTTTTCCATGTGGCTTATCTAGATTTTATGGATGATCATATTCTGTTAGCTAAGTTTTTTCCTCGTAGTTTGTAAGATTATGTGATGCGTTGGTTTCATGACCTACATGTCCACTTGGTAACCTCCTTCACGCATCTAAATGATGTTTTTCTCACTCAATTATCTATAAACATAGGCTCTAAGATCTCATATGCCCAACTTACACAGCTTAAACAAGGATCTAATGAACACTTAGCAAATTACATTTTAAGATATAAAAACAACTTGGCCAAGATGTCAAATGTTATTTCCGACACTGATCTCTAGTACTTGTTTATCCAAAGTCTTCTACCACCTATCTAGAGAGTGTTCTCTTTGAGACCTCTCCTTCTTTTGATCTGCTTTGCAATACTCTTGAGCTTCGTGAAATAAAGCTCTTAGGTATAGGAAAGCTTAAATACCAAGAGAAACCATCACCCTCTACACGTTTTCCAAGTAATAAAACACTTAAACAACCTACAACCAAACTTACTGACACAAAATTCACTATCAATGTGGTCATTGTAACTAAAGAATTTCAATCCCCACTACCTCAGTGAACATTCACCAATTTTTCTATTGCCCCATAGATTATCTTTCAAGAGCTTCTTGAAAGTAACCTTATCATGCTTCCTTTACCACTTGAACTGGATCCATCATGATTGAAAGGAAGGAATTACAATGACCATTTTTGTTGTAATTATCACCACTATGTAGGGCACTCTACTGATAGGTGTTTCAAACTCTGCACCATCATCCAAGACCTCATTGACAACAAAAGGATGGAATTTCCTGAGGATGTAGACTATCCACCAGTTAATGAAAATTGAAACTCAAATTATTCGGTAACCCACCTCCGCAACATGGCAAGAAAGTGGTTGATTCATGAGTTAATCATACTTATTGCTCAGTTCCTCCACATAAACAGGGGGCTCTTGATTTCTTAGTTGCTAACACCAATGTTTCTCCCTTGGTTATTACTTTCTCTGATTATGATTATCATTCTAAATTCTCTTCAAATCACTTACACATTCATGCATTTATTGGAACGGTTCTAATCTTTAATACTAAGGTTGATCCATCATGGCCTATTAGTGCATCTTATTTTCCACTTCTTGATGCTATCAGTTATCTGTACTTGCAAATCTATTATTAGATGAACAATTCATATGGTGTTGTTAAGCTACATGTTACAGTTGGTCCCCTTACTATGTTTATACCCTTATTTGTAGTCCAATCAATCAATGGTTGTGACATGATTTTAGGACTCAACTGGATTTGTAGATCTCAATCCATCATCTCTATGAATGATTTGCGACTCAAATTCATTCATAAAATTCAAGTTGTTTTTATCGACGAATTACCTCCATCTACTCCATGGTCGTCACTTTTGCAAGCACTAAGGCATCCCCTACTCCATCTACCACATCATAACCTACGTTAGTTAAAGCGTAATCTAATTCCCAGTTCACCTACTCACACACCATCTACGCAGCTGCACCATTTTGCTAGTCCTACGCAACAATATAGGCCTATTGCTTGCACAGTTACACTGTTTCACCATAGATCTCCACCTTTTTAAATTCCAAGAAAATCTCCATCACTCACGCATTTTTTCACACCTACATGTTTATCATATACTCATCCATCACATGCACATAGAATTCACTCACATACGCAACGACTATCTACTATTCCACCACTACTAGAGCATGGTCAATTGATTTTTCCACCACTACCATTAGATGAGGGAACTTCATCCTTCACTTTCACTGGTTAGTTCATTCACGCACACACAATTGGGGGAATAACATCCACACCCCTCTCCTAACATCAAGACACAATACTCACATTTTCATATATCCACATCCTTGCATGTGCATAGTCATCTACATTACATATATTGTCATTACCCTATGACACACTCTCGTGATTTGGTTCACACTTGACTGTTGAGGGCATACTACACATGAATCTCACACATTTTACTACCCATTGCGTCTCTTCACACATTTTAGAGCACATCTTGCATTTTGCATACTACATTTTCAAGTTCCTCTACATCATTTGTGTTTCTACATTCATACATCTACACATCATACTAGTGTTCATCACACATGGGTTGCACTCCTATTATATGGGTCTATCATTACATATTATTCATCATACATAATACATAGCACATATTTCTCACTATTAGGATACCTACACATCTTGCATTGTATTCAATACATTGCTTGTTTACATATTTAGCTCGTCACGTGGTCATCTCTTCTCATCACACATACTACATCTTCTTGTACGCATTGCATTCACTACCTGATGATGCACTCTAGTATCACGGTCCATACTAGAATATTGAGGGTATATAAAAAAAATGGACCACATCACACTCACACGTTCATCATTTGATCTTCTCATGTGACATTCCTATGATTAGTGATATATGCCTTAGGCTATAGGGTCACTTATTCTAACATCATCTCATGTTAGGCTACCTCATCACCTTCACTTACATTGTTTAATGGTATACACTTTAGGATAAATCACCACCTCTTTTCTATTCATCTAGTCATGATATACGCTTAGGATATAGAGTCTTTTACATGTCATTATTATGTCACATATCACCTGTCGACATTAAAATTTTCCTCTGTAATTTCTATTTTATTCTGTATGTATTAGGAATAATATGTTGTTAAGTATGATTAGTAGTGGCGTTTGATAGAAGATAACGACACCATCAGTATGGTGCCACCAATAAAGTAGAGTACGGTAACAATCAAAGTACAATAGGAATGTTGTGGTAAAAAGTAAATATTTGTCGTAAGTGGTCCGGTAATGTTAAAATGTCAAAGTTGGGGTAAGTAGAGAAGTAGGGTCTATATGATTAGGAATTAGAAATATTATATTTGTAATAAAGACAAAGAGTGATGTCATAAATATTTTGTGTATTTTATTTGTGGAAAAGTCTAAAAAGGTGGAAGCCATGTGAGATGATAAGGTTTATCTTATCTTAGAAGATAAGCCTACATGTAAAGGCAAGATTTTAGGCATGGAATATGATTGGCTGGAAGAGATTTCCTATCCTATCTTAGAGATAGGGTGGATAAGCCTGAATTCCTATAAATAAAGAGGCCACCCCCCTCATTTAGCATAGAAGAAAGTAGTGAGAAATATTGTATGAGTAAGTGTGTAAAGGAAGCCATCATTTTGAAGGTGTGTTAAAGAAGCCATTAAGAGGTGTAATTGTGAAATTTCTCCCATAGTTATGGTTGGAAGGCAAGTGAAGTCAGTAACACTTGAAGTACCTCATGGGTGAGATTGCAAAAATTTCATGTTGATATTATAATTTACACTTATATTTCAGATTTATCATCATTCCTTCTTATCATAGTCTATGGTATTCTTGTGTTATGTTTATCGTTGTGTTTCCAGATTATATCCACCAAACTAAAAGTTGTGCATTAGTAAATAATCATAGTACGAGGAATTCTCAGTAAAGAATTATCATAGTGCCAAATTGTGATGACATTTTGGTTCCATTGCTGGGACCATTCCTCATTGGTGGATTTTCTGGAGAAATATTCCCACTTATTCAGAAAACATTTGGAGGGTAACCTTGTTTTTACTGTGCATAGTAGTTATCGTGGTAAAGTCACTTTTTGCCGTGAATAGTATTTACCACAATAACTTCACTTTTTACTGTGAATAGTGTTTACCACAGTAAAGTCAGTTTTTACCGCAGTAAGTCAAGTTTTACCATAGTTTACCGCGGTCATTTCTATTTTCTATTATAGTGATTCCAATTATTTGTGCACATAAGTCTTGTTGATTGTACGTGTGGGTTGGTATTTCACTGTGGTTACTTTTGAAAATGGGGAAAATTCCTATTTTTTCAGCCCAATCTAATGAATATGCTTCCTCTTTCATTCAAGAGTTTAAACGATCTTGCATTTGTAATGGCCTTATAAGAAGGGAACAATGGAATGAATTTTTTCCTACCTTTTTGGATGGTTCAACCCTTAGGTGGTTTGAAACACTAGGTGATAATATGAAAAATTCATGGAATTTATTAACTGAAAGTTTTCTTGAAGAATTTGGTGAACAACAAAAATATGCAGATCTCATGATCGATATCACAAAGCTATCCTAAGGAGAGAAGGAGAATATAAGGGATTATCATGCTCGTGTTCTAGAGCTAAGGAGGAAGCTCGATGCCCAGATCCGGAAGGAAGGATTAGCGGATGGGTTGATGAATGGCATGGATAATCTCTTATGTAAGCACTTCATTCTTGGGATGAAGCCAGAGATCAGACAATGAGTGAAGTATGACTACCCAGCTACCATTGAACAAGAAAAGGAGATTGCAAGAAGGTAAGAAGAAAGAATGGAAGAGGAGCCCAAAGAAATTGTTGCTAAAGTATAGCCTACACTAGTACCTTTGGTCCAGAATCCACAACCACTCTCGGTGAGCACAAATATTTCTCCTAGTACATCTACTGATAATGAAGATCTGCTCAGGAAGATGAGCCAGTTAACTATTAATATTCTCATAGGAAAAAAATTTAGTTCTCTGGGAGGAGATAGAGGTCCAAAAAAAAATATTTCTGAAGTCGTATGTTATGGTTGTTATAAAAAGGGTCATTATAAGTATAATTTTCTAGATAGAGCTTCTACATCCGGTACAAGAGATAATGATAAAGGAAAAGCACCTGTGAATTCTTTTGATGTAGTAGATAAGAGCATAAATAATGAAGTAGATGTGTTTGTAATAAAAAGAAAGAAAGAAAAAGATAACCAAGATGGAAATGATCCTAAGAAGATGAAAGGAGAAACTAGTAAGAAACATAGGAGAAGAAAGTTGGGTGTGCAAGATTTTCTGATTTCACAGGGACAAAGACCATACTCCATCTTAGAAGATCTATCCAAAAGGCCTGTAAATATTACATATGGTCAACTCTTGGCTATGTCTTCTGAGAAGAGGCGGGAGCTATGAAGTGGACTCAATGCTCGATGAAGGAGGTTGAGGCCCCTGTTTTAGAGGTAGAGGCGGATCCCTACGCTCCACAAGCTGAGGTATTATATAATGGTATTTCAATTCATGATGTCTTAGTTGATGGAGGTTCTGCAGTTAATGTAATGACCGAGTCTGTAATGAATATGTTGGGTTTAAAAATTGATCTCCCCTCAACACTTATGTTAAGGTCATTAAATAAGGGAAAAACTAAACCAGAAGGTGTAGTTTCAAATGTGGCAATATCTGTTATGGGTGTTATATGTGTGGTAGACTGTTAGGTGGTGAAAAATGGTACTGTTGCGTACCCAATGTTGTTGGGAAGACCATGGCTAAGGTGAGTTCATGCAAGAAACTACTAGAATGAAGGCTTCATGAAACTTGGACGTGGTAGAGAGAGGGTGAAGATAAACGTGAGCCCTGAGCATCATAAGACAAAACCTGTGGATTCAAGTGATGAAACTGATGATTGGACATCCTCTGATTACTCTAGTACCAATGAAGTGGACATAGAAGATGAAGAAAGTGAGGTTGATGTTTTGGTCATGGATATCCTTCCAGTCACACCGACTCATGAACCCATAAAATTATCTGAAGAAGAAATTGATGATCGTCTCTAACAAGTAAAGATTATTGATGCTGTGATGGAGAGTGAGAAGGAATCCTACCTCCAACTCTTTCGAAGGTACATACACTTATTCACTTTTGATTACAAGGAACTCTGTCAAGTAAGTTGGGTAGAACATTTTATTGAGTTGGTAGATGGTGCTAAGCCTATAAAGCAAATGCCATATAGAATTAATCTTAATTTTTCTAAGACTATAAAAGAAGAAATAGATAAGTTGCTTGATGCAGGAGTCATATTTGCTGTGGAGAATTCAGAATGGGTTTCTCCCATTGTGATCTCAATAAAAAAGAATGGGAAAATACACATTTGTGTTGATTATATGAAGCTGAATAAGGCAATAAAGAAGGATCATTACCGTCTTCCATTCTCAGATTAAATCTTGGACGAAGTAGCTGGCCAGGAGTGATATAGTTTTGCTGATGGATATAGTGGATACAACCAAGTTCATATAGCGGAGAAAGATTAGCTAAAGACCACGTTCACCACTCCTTGGGGAATGTTTACTTATAGAGTTATGCCTTTTGGGTTGTGTAATGCTCCGGCAACATTCCAGCGTTTGATGAATAGGGTGTTTGAACCCTACATTGGGAACTTCATCAGAGTATTTCTAGATGATTTTTACATCTATGGGAGCAAGATGGACCACCTGCACCAGATGGAGACAACATTTCAAAGGTTAGATGAAGCACAAGCCTCACTAAACCCTATAAAGTGTGTCTTTGGATGTTCTAAAGACATTTTGTTAGGGCATGTTGTATCCAGAGATGATATTGGTACTGATCCTGATAAAGTTTCAAAAATCAAAGAGTTACCATTTCCTCTGAATAGAAGTAAGTTGAGATCATTTTTAGGCCATGTGGGTTACTATAGAAGGTTCATCAAGAATTTCTCAAAGATTACACAGCCACTAACCTAGTTCTTAAAGAAGGATGTTACTTATGAACCAGGAAATAAGGCACATGAAGCTTTTAAACAACTGAAGGAAGCCCTGGTGTCTTCACCTATTTTAAAGAATCCAGATTGGAGCAAACCATTCATTGTGTATATTGATGCCTCAGATGCAGCACTAAGAAGTACTCTGAGCCAAAAGAATGAAAATGGGAATGATCATTCAGTTTACTTTGGGAGTAGACAAATGAGCAGTGCTGAGGTAAATTATACTGTAACTGAAAAATAGGCTCTAGTTATCATTTTTGCTGTAAAGAAGTTTAGAAATTACTTGCTAGGACAAAAATTTATAGTTGTAACAGATCATTAGGCTCTAAAATATATTGTAAATAAGCCTAACCCATCAGGGAGGATAGCAAGATGGATAATTTTGCTACAAGAATTTGAATTTGATATTATAGATAGGCCAGGAAAGAAGCATGTCAATGCAGATGCACTCTCTCAAGCCTATGATGGTTTAGGTTCATCTTGTGATGATGATGGTTTCACAGATGTAACATTGTTATCCCTTGACACAATCCCTAGTGAATACATAGATATTTGTAATTATCTAAATGAATTCAAGTTTCTTGATGGTGCCAATGCAAAGACTAAGAGGAAGATTACTCAAGTCATTTGTCCATATTCTATTTTTCATGGAATATTATTTCGAATAGGACCTGATGGACAGTACAAGAGAGCAGTTGGACATGATCAAGGGAAGGAGCTGATAGAAGAACTCCACAATGGTACATGGAGGACACTTCTCTGGACAACTTATAGTAAGAAGGATCTTGGATGCAGGTTATCACTGGCCCACTCTTTTTAGAGATTGTTATAATTATTGTAAGACATGTGATATTTGTCAAACACATGGTAACCGTAAGACTTTATCAGCTCCATTATGCCCTATTCTTCCACTTGGTCCCTTTAAAAGTGGGGAATAGACATTTTAGGTCCACTTCCAACTACCCCACACCAAAATAAGTATATTGTAGTTGCCACATATTATTTAACCAAGTGGGTTAAAGCTAGGCCATTGAAAACAACTTCCATGGATGAAGTGGCAAGGTTCATATATGAATGCATTATCACCAGATTTGGTTTCCCATTAGAAATTGTAACAGATCAAGGAAGCCACTTCATTAATGAGGTGGTAGAATCCCTAGTCAACAAGTTTTCTATTAAGCACAGGAAGGCAACAACATACAAGCCAAGCACAAATAGACAGGTGGAACAAACAAATTTTGTGTTGTGTCAAATTCTAGCAAAAGATGTAGCCTTGCAGGTACATAAGTGGGATAAAAGGATTCATGCAACATTGTGGGCATATAGGGTAACATCAAAGTCAGCAACATGATACTCCCCATTTTAGTTGGCTTATGGCATTGATCCAGTTCTTCCTATTGAGTTTGATATTCCCACTATGAAAGTTATGAAAAATGAAAGGATAGATGAAAGTGATTTAGTAAAAGAAAGGTTGGTACATTTTCATTTGCTAGAAGAAATGAGGGAAATAGTGAAGGATACAAGCTATAAGAAGAAAATGAAGCAGAAGGAATACTTTGATCAAAAGATCCATTGCTCTCCATTTCATGCGAATGACTTGGTTCTAGTATATGATTCTAGATACAAAAAAAGAAGGTAGAGAAAATTTCTTCCCAAATGGATGGGGCCCTACAAAATAGCAGTTGTGCATGAAAATTGTACATATCGAGTGGAGGAATTGGATGGTACTCCCATTACGAAATGGGTCAACCATGACAAGTTAAAGATTTTCTAGGCACCAGCTTCAGAATGTCCATAAGAGTCTACTCCGAGGACGGAGTAGAAGCTAGGAAGGGGGAAAATGTCGACATTAAAATTTTCCTCCGTAATTTCTATTTTATTATGTATGCATTAGGAATAGGATGTTGTTAAGTATGATTAGTAGTGGCGTCTGATAGAAGATAATGGCGTCGTTAGTACGGTGCCGCCAATAAAGTAGAGTACGGTAACAGTCAAAGTACAATAGGAATGTTGTGGTAAAAAGTAAATATTTGTCGTAAGTGGTCTGGTAATGTTAAAATGTCAAAGTTGGGGTAAGCAGAGAAGTAGGGTCTACATGATTAGGAATTAAAAATATCATATTTATAACAAAGACAAAGAGTGATGTCATAAATATTGTGTATTTTATTTGTAGAAAAGTCTAAAAAGGTGGAACCATGTGAGATGATAAAGTTTATCTTATCTTAGAAGATAAGCCTACATGTAAAGGCAAGAGTTTAGGCATGGAATATGATTGGATGGAAGAGATTTCCTATCCTATCTTAGAGATAGAGTGGATAAGCCTGAATTCCTATAAATAAAGAGGCCACCCCCCTCATTTAGCATAGAAGGAAGTAGTGAGAAATATTGTATGAGTAAGTGTGTAAAGGAAACCATCATTTTGAAGGTGTGTTAAAGAAGTCATTAAGAGGTGTAATTGTGAAATTTCTCCCATAGTTATGGTTGGAAGGCAAGTGAAGTCAGTAACACTTGAAGTACCTCATGGGTGAGATTGCAACAATTTCATGTTGATATTATAATTTACACTTATATTTCAGATTTATCATCATTCCTTCTTATCATAGTCTATGGTATTCTTGTGTTATGTTTGTTGTTGTGTTTCTAGATTACATCCACCAAACTAAAAGTTATGCATTAGTAAATAATCATAGTACGAGGAGTTCTCGGTAAAGAATTATCATAGTGCCAGATTGGTGATTTCACACCACTACACACTCATCACAATGCGTTGCATACATCACATAGTTTGACCATTTCCTGATGACACACTCTCATTTTTGGTTCATTCTTGACTGTTGAGGGGGCATACTAAGTGAACTGAGGGGGCATACTAAGTGAATGTCACTACATATGACTCCATTCACTAAGGGGTCACGTGACAACTATCATCCATTTTACATTCCATTCCATCCATCCACAACATACTGCATTTTATGGTTGCATTTACCATTGATCGCACTTGTCTTTACATGTTCACCTTGCTACACATGTTAGATAGATATCTTATATGTCATTATCTTTACCATCCACGCATGTATGCTAATGCCCTTCTCTAGTTGTGATCGTAGATAGAAAGCTTCTACATGAAACATTGATGCTTCACACACTACCTACCAGAGGCATCCACATTCATACACTATAGGTACTATTGTTTCATTATTTACTTATCACTTTCCATTATTAGGTTATACATGCTTTGACATACTTGTTATTTTTCTAACATGCTAATGGATGCTTCCTCTACAAAATTTGTTATGCATGGATATTTGCTTCCATACTTATCTTGTTTGTTTGCTATTGTCTACTATTATTTGTCTTGTTTGTAGGCCTTTCCCTTTGTTGTGTGTCCACACTTTCTTAATTGTGGCCATGGTGACCTTGAGTGTCTTGCACCCCGTGAATGGTGTCCCATGTTTACAACCCACTTTGTTCGGTCTTTTTTTGTCTCTTTGAGTGTTTAGATTGTCTGATTATATTATAACTTACACATTGTTTTTTTCTACATGCATTCTTGTTCATAGTAACACTTTTTTACTAGCCACTTGTTTACATGTGCCTTAGTCTCTACCAAGTAATTTACCTTCCTCTGGTAGGGTAGAATACGGTCGGTCCTCTTTTGGGGCCACATTCTCCTATCCATGACATTGCATACGCCCCCAAAGAGGGGGCATCATTTGGTGTTTCACACATGGTATCTATATAGTTAGTATAAAGTTCAGCCTACACTTGTTGTCTATGGAACAATTTAGTTTACAATGAGTGGGTTCATACCAGTCTATGAACCCCATACACAATGGATTTTATAGGGAAAACTGTCCTTAGCATTTTGGGGAGTAACTACAGGTTAGACGATACAATGGACTTTTCTCCCTACACTACTTCAGCGAGTGGTGTTGGATATCCTAAAAAACTAGACAATATAAAGATCTCTTCACCAAATCTCAGGGAAGCAATTACAGGTTAGAGAATAACACAACTTTATCCCTACAATACTTCAACCACAGTAGCGCGAGTTCACTCAAAAAAAACTCGTACTACATCGAAAGTTAGAAGATATCCTTTCTACACCCTTTTTTTTATCATAGATTAGGTGCACATGTTCCTTTTCATCATCATTTTTGTACTATTTAAACATGTTTCTTTGCATAGAATTTTTACACATATACATGTGTATTTGACTACTTGATTGTCTTCTCTGTTGCAATTCCACCCGTATCAGATGTAATTAGTCAACAACAACACACACATGGCAAGTATATCACACATATTATACTAATCATGCAGATAAATTACACACATTGACATCTACAAACACGCGGTTCCTCCCTATGTTCACTCTCATCACTTTTTACACTTTTGCATCTTTAGTCTCCATGCCCCATCTTTCTTTTTTTCACACCACACTTTATCTAGTCCTTTGGCACATTTTACATCACTCTACATGGATTATTAGGTACACATATCTATCTACTTTATGTTACTGAGATTTCCGGTCACCAACATAAAGTGGGGGAAAAAGTAGTCACTAAATCATGCACTTTGCATCAATATTTAGTATTGGTCTCATTCTACTATTCATATGGTTTTTGAGTGAAGAAAGTACTAATTAACCCATGTCCTTTGGCCATTTTACTTTTCTCTCTCATCACTTATGACCCTCTGAGCATACTTTCCCAATCTATTTTATCATTTTGTGTCATTCATATTCTTGATTAGGGTGCCCCAAGTGCCCTAGTCCCTTATGGGCACCCTAATCCTCTTTGTACTTTACTTCCATGTTTTGGGAACTTTCTAGCCATTTTAACTTTCCATACTTTTAGTGGTTAGCATTTTTGGGGTTTGTTAAAAAATTAGAACAAGAGAACCATATAAATATAAAGTTATGAGACCATAATGAGGGACCAAACACTAAGCACTTACCATCACCATCTAGATTTGCATCCATCAAAGGCACCTAAAGCTACAATTGCATCCATCTAGCTCCATCACACGGAACATAAAGTAGGTTCATCTGCATCCCACTTCATAGGAGGGGATTTTATTATTTCCATGTACATATTTATTACACTCTACATCTAGTTATTGCTCACTATCTCACAAAGTGCGACTAACAAAAGAGAAACCTAGGGCACAATTTACACACCCACACACACATATAACTACATCAGGTCTAAGATGTAGTGCAATTCTTAGTTAGTAAGTCCACCATTGTGGTCGCTGAGGATATTATGAACCCTTCATATGCATCTTTCTTTTTTAGGGTTTGATGTTTTTCTTGGGGTTTTTCAGTTCTCTTCTTCATCTCTAGTTTGTAGCGAAATCCAGTATAGTTCAGCAGTGTTAGTGCAACAGGTAGTAGCTGCAGGTGAACATCTAGTGACACATCAGAGGAGGGTTTCAGACTATTTCTGCAAACCATGGTGCCCACAGGCACCCATGTCCCTCTCCAAACACCCCAATCTAGTAAGGGAGCTCAAATCTATGCTTTCTGAGGCTTATGTGTGATTGTTTCCTCCTCATGTTTGCCTGGTTCACACTGCAACACACCCTCACACCTTCATCAAATCAGCTAAGGAATTCCTAACCCCTCTTACACATTAGTGTTTTACATTTATATTTAGTTAGTTGCTTGGGTCACTTTCTTTATTTTATTTAGTTGTTATTTACTACTTTGCATAACATTGGGTTAGGTTAGAAAATTCCATTTTAGTTTAATCAATGCCATGAACACTACAAAACTCATTAGATGAATCTGATCAAAATTATCCTCTATTATAAGATCTAATGCATTTAATATTTCCATTCCTCTCATTTTCAATAAAATCTTTAAAGGATTTTAAAACATCCAATGCATCAGACTTGTTTCTTAAATACATAACCCAAGTTTATCTAGTGAATCATCAATAAAAATCATAAAGTAGTAATCACCTGAAGTAATTTCATTCCTCATAGGCCCACGTAGATCAATATGAATCAATTGAAGTGGACTTGTGGTAGAATCATGTTCATTAGTCTTGAATCTCCTTCTAGTTTGCTTTCCATGCAAACATGCTTTGCACAATGTATCTTCTGGTTTGCTGAGTTTAGGCATGTTCCATACACAATTTTTAGAGCTTATTTTAACAATATTATCAAAGTTCACATGGCCTAACCTTCTATGCCACAACTAAAAATCATTCATCTTGCTCATAAGACATTTTTATTTATTGATTTATTTAAGAATAAACATGTTACTTTCAGTTATTTTTGCCTTTACAATAAGCTTACCTGATTCTCCTTTCCTCATCTTGCAACCTTTCACATCAAAGGTAAGATCATATCCTTGCTTAGCCATTTAACTCACACTGAGTAGATTATGCTTCAAGCCCTCAACATATAAGACATACTTTGTGATAGTTTTTCTATTTGTCCAAACTTAAAGTGCATCTTCCTAGAATATTTATGGCAGAATTGTCTCCAAATCTCACAGACCTTGAAGTATTTTTCTTTAGGGTTATGAACTTACTCTTATCACCTATCATATGAGCTGAACAACCATTGTCAATATACCAAATCAGATTCTCATCTTGAATATGAAAAGTAGTTTTAGCAATACCACATACTTCATTTTGTTGCAAAGATGATGAACAAACCCCATAGATGTCATACCATATATCAAACCCTAATGGCTTCAAATAATCCCTCATACTGATTAAGGGAAACATAATAGCTAGATCTTTAGAATACCCCACAACTATGATTCAGAAGATCTCCTTTCAAGTGGTTAAAATTCTCTAAAATAACCTACTCTGATACCAATTATTAGAAACACAATGGACTGAGAGGGGGTGAATCGATACTTGCAAAAAATTTAAATTTAAATTTTATATTTACTTATTAAAATATTCACAAACATTCAACCATCCATATATGTATACATACAATAAATTATCACATGTGCAAGAAACCATAAGCAAGATTTCAACACATGACACTAGATATTAGTGGGAAACCCTAAAGGGGAAGAAAACCCACCGAAACACAAATTTTATATTGATATGTTTCAAATTTAGTGAGGCACCAATCCTACATGAAGCACCAACCACTAATTTTGTGAAACACCAACTCCACAAGGAGGCTACAACCCCACAAGATGATCAAGCACCAACTTAACCACTGTAATATGGCCTGATCTTTGAAATATTGCTGCCACAACTGATAGAGACCACTTGTTTAACTTACACTTCTTCAAACCTTAGGTGTTTAAACCTTCACAAACTAGCTCTCCTTTCACTTCTCAAAAATTCAAACACTCTCACACATGCTTGGTGATATTCCTTGACCTATCACAAACAAGATCTGATCTCAATTCATGCCCAAACACCTGCAAAACAAATTCACCTAGGTCACACTTCTTGCACACAGAAAACTAGCTCCAAAAAGCACCCAAAACAATGCCTTTATAAGCTCCCTTACATTTAAAATTCAAACAAAACCATTTTCCCTCCTTTGGATCGAATCATGCATCATAAAAACATCCAAAATTTGTATCATACTAGTCACAAGCGACCCAAGTAGGTCAGCCTAGCCAAAAACATCATTTCATGTTCCAAAAATACTCAAATCCCTATGGGCACAAAGAGAAAAATTCCCTAACATAAAAACTATAATTAATAATGACTCATAAATCACAAAAAAAAATTAAATTAACATTTAAAAATAATACATGGTTTCAATTTATCTCAACCAATCAAATTATTTCATTTAATGGTCCTAATGTTCTTTGTACTTCTCAGAACATTTGTTTCATACACCCTTCAGGACCTTGAAAAGTTATTTATGCCTCTATATCACTCAAAAACATCCAAAATATGTCATGTGACCATGTGATATAAATTACATGACTTTTATAACACTTAAAATCAAGTAAGAATCCTTCAAAATAATCACCTGCTCAAATCATTGCCACATTTGTCTTCACCAAATCAACCTGCCCAAAAAAGTTGTATTCAAATATCAACTGGTTTACACCTTTATAGAAACAATAAAGACATATAAATGGATTCATTTAATTCTGAATTCATCCCTCTTCACATTACATGTGATAGAAAGCATCACCTAATCTATATCATACTTCAAACAACTCAAAACTTTTAGTAGATCATTTTCATGTCCTACACTGGAAAAAATCTTCATGTCTAAAAACTGACCTTGAAACCCTAGAAAAAATCATCATCATGAGACAAACCTTATATCAATATAAATATATTTTAATCCTATTTCCAACACAACTTGAATCATCTCATAATTCCTCTTGTAGCTCCAATTATGCCCACTTGACTAAAGACTACTTTTTATGGCCTCAAAACTACCCTTTGATTAGTCAACCTGAATGGAGCTCATTTTATCATGTAACTACATAAAAATGTCTTGAAACCTCTTTGGAAATCAAATAAAATCACTTGAATTCCATAATTTCAATTTATTTTGCAACTCATTTGGACAACCTTATCCCAAAACACTTTACTTTAGAAATTGTCTTGTTTGAGTGGGGCCCACTCATCACCATGACCTATACCATACCTTTATGGAAATATGAAGGAGTCCTCTACATGTTCCAAACATAATACAAGAACTAGTAAGAAATTTTTTTCACTTAGGAAGCAATTCTTCCATACTAATTTCAAGCTAGTGTTTCAACCTCATAAAAAGTTGTTTACCTTCTTAACATTCAGTCATAAAAATATGAAGATGAAATGACCTCATTTTTTAAAAAAACATTCTAGAATAACTTTAAGAATATCTTTGAAAGCCACAAGGTCACATGCAAAGCACACAATTCATGGAGAGCATCAAAAGTTCCAATTCGAGCTGCAAATGACATAGTTCTTGACCATGTTTCACCAAAATTAACATATCTTGCAAAATTCACCTCATGGGAACTTGAAAAGTTTCTATGAGAACCATAACACATCACAATAACTTCTCTATCCATCATAATGTCATCGCCATTCCTCAAACTCTCCAGACACTAAGACTTGCATAACTACCCCTTAGGCTTTCACACTGTAAAAGCTAGGGTCAAATGGAAAAACATTGTAACACATCATGAAAGCACTCAAAGTGGACCAAAAATACTTGGTATACCATGATATACCTGGATACATTCAACCATGAGATCATATATCTCCAAGGCTCAATTTCATGCTTCCTAACATCCATACCTGCTCCAAATGAGCATTTGAAACATAGCCAATCACGTGCATTTGCACCCTGCAACTAATGTGAGTGCCCAAGAACTCTCCATACCTACTATCCAACATTCCAACATGCTTTTGAATCAACCAAGAATCTCATACAACCATGAAACATCACCTAGGCACCTAAATGGGTTTGCAAGATCAAGCAATCCTCACCGAATCTCCTCGTATTGTCATGAACTCATTTGAACCATCATGTCAACATCATCCAAGTTTTTATTAATTCTGTTTTTCATCAATGAAAACACCTATAGGACCACATGTCAACCTTTTTTTGGATCAATGATGCTCTTTTGCTTGTCCTCTCTAGTAGTGGAACAATCAAAATTGTTTATTATTTCATTAGCTTGAGTCATAGAAATCAAATTTGTTTATTATTTTAATTTTATAGATTCCATGTTATAATTTCAAAACAATAAATATATTATATTTATTTATAAAAATAATTTCCCAAATATTTATTTGCTATCAAATTTTTATCCTTACTCCCACATTCACGTATTTCAAAGCTACGAAGACATACATTATTATTGTCCTTTTTAAACTTTAATTAAATTCAAAAAGTTTGCATCTTCTTTAACAACACTAACTGTTAACAAATTTATTGCAAAAATACACTAGTTATAACAAAATTGTGGTTTAACTTTCAAAGTGATAAAACATTCAACCATTATTTTTGATTTGATGGTTATAACTAACATCACAATTTTGGTTCAAATATGTCATGAATATAACTCTTACTACAACGCTATTGGTTGCCTAATTCATGTGGGAGTTTGCACTTACAATTGAATTAGTAATATTCCCATGGCACATTCAATCAAGCTTTTGCTTGAAGGTCCCTCCTGAAGTGTATTAGTACTTGTCACAATAACCTCATTTATGAGAGATTGGCGAGGTTATGATGTTAGTTATAGGGTTAAACCCATAAACAACAACCAATCAATATTAATAAACACATAACAAAACACCAGAAAATCATTATATTTATATTCTTTTATAATATAATAGGCATTTTAATCCAATATGCACACCATATCATTAAATGATATCACTTATGCATGATAACTACTAATCTTCGCATAATCACACAAATTTGCTTTCCTTAAAACCCCCACCATTATACCAATATCATTTTATTCGTCGTTCTTTACAATCCATACATGTTTGTTTTCTTTGTGTGTCATCTAAAAATATATCGATCTCAATGTGTCCTCAAAATTTAGAACCTCTCCTCTATTTATAGTATTTGACCCTCCAATATATTCATGTGAATATTCCTTCATTGGTAGAGTCTAGTTACCATACAATTGGCAAACATTATACAAGTTTCTACGATCCCAAATCCTTGAATCTCACGTCATCATGTGCCCTCCAATATGTTTTCTAAGGGTTTAGTATACTTTCTCCCATGTCTCACCCACATTTGTGGTCTTCTAGTCTCTTATGTCTGTTTTCCCCAAAACACCTGGTCAAAATCTCCCCACACTATTTTTTTTCATATACGAACATGGTTTTTTGCTCACTCTCTGTAAAATAATAAAAAATGATGTCACCACAAAATCAATTGGAATAATCAAAATAATATTAATTAATTAATTTAGTCAATCTTTTTAAGGCCTTAGGTACCTTCTACTTCAACTATACCAAAATTTCCTCCCATTTACCAAGCAACCCATCATCCTCACCCATTCATGTGCGTCTATCGAATATTTCCTTCCACATGTCTTTCGTATTTTCTTCTAGTGTTGTAAATAAATATTTTAGTTTTTCCTATACATCCTTCATCGTATATTTCATGGTTTTGCAGCTAATGGTGACCTAACCTTAAGTTTGGTGAGCTCATCAATGAGGTCAACATACTCTTGTATTTGTTTATCCTTTTTTGCATAAGTGTATGTAGAAATTCTTGTCCAACTCCCTATTCAACTTATTTTGGAAGGCCTTTTTTGCATCAATGATGTTCTTCTAATTTTCATATGTATAAGTGGAACAATCAAATTTGTTTAGTATTTCATTATCCTGACTCTCACCCTTAGTATATTTTTCTTTAATTTCACATTCTCATCCGATAACTTTTGCGAAGGTGTATTCCATTGGTTTCTCCACAATTATATAACCAAAAACTAAGGTGGCGACAGGTGCTTGTAACTTGTCCAAGGAGGTTTTATTCTTTGTAAAAACTCCATCTCAAAAGAAGGATAAACCATTATGATCTCCTAAACCATTATTAATATATGATGACACATCTCTGCAAGTTCTGCATCATGTTGTCTCAATTGCTCTTGTAATGATTTTTTTTGTGGGGCTAATAGTGTCTTCTCTTGTTCCAGACACAAAACCCATAAGATTTTAATATGTTACTAAACAAAGGTGAGCATACCCCTTTTGGACATAGGTAAGGGCATACAAGTTACTCAAAATTACCCTCTCCAAGCCTTATGAAATATTATACATCAACACTGAACGAACTGCAACCCATGGAAACTCAAAACCCAATGGAGAGTTCACCATCTCCAATAGCCTCCACAATTATACATCTACATATTATTTTATAGGGATAAAATAATTTACTATTATCTCCTTTACGTATGAGAACTCACACCTTCTTTTTATCATGACCTCCTCCACCAAGGGTTGTTGTGGTTTCTTCGACCTCTTATTTTTCTTAGAGGTTTGCCCCTCCTCTTCTTGTTGTTTTAAAATGGATTTATCTAAGGCTCACTTATTTCAACATTTCCTTCTTCTTATCCATCATGGTTCACACACATGTGGGCCTCAAACATCAATCTCTCCAGCTCTTCTCCCCCACAAGTGAATTATTCTTCTTCTTCATGTCACGAAGTGTATTATCCTTCTTTCCCTTACCCTTTTATTCCATGATTGATGGGGTTGGTTTCAAACCTTCTTTCAAGAGTTTGCTTCTTACAGTGAACTTGAACTTTTAAACTACCAGGTCTTGCACATCGCCGATTACAATTTTTGGTTTATCCTTATGACATATAGGATTTTATACAATGGGTAATTTCCAACCAATCCTCATTCATCTAATCCAAAAATTTCCCATCTTCTGGTATTTCTAGGGATTCATCATCTAAGGCTGAACAAACCTCACCATAAAAAATCCATTTCTACATCTAATGTTTAAATATCCAAAATTGTGCATTTTACCCATATCATCGTGTCTAGGGAATTCTCCAAATATCTTGTAGTCACCACAAATTGTATGAACTTCCAAAATTTCCATTCATCATTCGCCTTGTAGACCTTTGCAAGGGTGTGGTGTGGATTAGTGTAAAAATTCACAAAATTTTCATAGGCAGTGACCACCTTTGCCATGATCTACTACTCCCCTTTGAATATCTTTTGAAGGTTATCACACAAGAAGCATATCCTAGATTTATATCGTTCTCTCATAGAACTTGGGAACTCATATGCCTCATATATTTACTCCATGGTCCCTTCCATTAATGTGGTAAATGGAAGCTAAATGAGTATCCTGATAATTTATGTTGTTTATGGTGATTTTTGGTTGGGTGTTATAGTGCTGAAATACCAAAAACTCAAATAAAGTAGAGTTTACTGATACCTATGCCGAAAATGCAATGTCGGGATGATCAAATACACGAACACTGTAAAGGGATCTTCCTTCCACCAAGTGAGATGACATGTGTAAAAAGACAGCTAAATAGACAAATATTAAATAAAGATGTAACGGGTTGCTCAGCAAATGTTGATCCCAGGAATCTAAAGGAATTCCTTGAAGGGTGTCAACTCATGTTATACAATCAAGTGATATAATGATAAGGTAAGATAAATGTCAATGATTTATAACTCAAGAGGGATGTAAAGATCTTGTTTAACATTATAAGTGGCCTAGGATAGGGCTGTGGTGAGCTCAAAGTCCAAGAAATAGTCAAATTGGGCTTGTTCCGATGTATCTTGTATCTCTCGTATCACTTAAAGTTGATCTTCAATGTCTTCAAATTATGGAGTGAGTGCGATGACACACAGGATGAGCTCATGTGAGATGTCAAACTATTATCACATAAATGGTTGTTGGACGATCATGAGATTGTATATGTTGGTGATGGGGTGTGAAGGACTTGAAATAATCATCTACAAGGAATTCATCTTGCAATATTGTAGACACAAAATCACGCACTTGGGTACATTTCTAGGTCCATAAACACATACTTTCATTCATATGATTCCTAAGTAATTGACAACTATCTTTGGCCTTTTTGATTTGTTTCTAGTCTTACACACCATACAGCCTAATCAATATTTTACTTGCTTATCTTTCTTGACTCTAGACACCGACACCTAGCTAGAACATAAGCACCCTGACCCCCTTTGGGCACCCCAACCTCTTTGTATCTTACTCATCCCTTTTAGGCCTCTTTTATCTTTTTGGCATCTTGTTTTCTTATGGGTTGGCCTTTTAGCTGTCTATTACGAAATTCAAACAAGGGAATCATATAAATACAAGCTTATGTGACCATAATAAAGGACCAAACTCTAAGCATTTATTATCATCACCTAAGGTTGCACCTAAAGGCATCCATCTAACTTTCATTCAAGGGACAAAAGACTGCAATTTATACATACAAGCATATGAGGGGAATTTTATTTTTTCATCCACACATCTATCTACATTACTACATTTAGCTATCACTCACTATCAAGTGCATCTTACATAAGAACTTCCTAGGTCATGATTATATCATACATGTCAAAGAACTACATGGAGTCTAAAATTTAGTGCATCGCTCAGTCACAAATTCACTCTGTTAGGGTCATTCTGACTCCCCATTTGCATCTTTATTTTCTAGGATTTGATGTAGTTTGGGGTTTTGCAGGATATCATTTGTTTTGTAGGTTACAAGTGAATACAACTATCATCCAAAGACATATAGGTGACCAACAAAAAAGGTTAGAGACCACCTTGTAACATAATAAAAACAAGATTTCAAGCTCTTGTGCAGTCACAGGAGCCTAATAGAGGTCCCTGATGCCTAGGCACCCTTACCCTAGTCCAAGCTCATCAGACAATTATAGAATTTTATGAGTGCGGTTGTGACAATATCCTCCTCTGGTTCATTATATTTCTAGTCCAGAAAACTTTGGGATTTATTATTAAATCAACTAAGTATTTTATCCTCTCTCTTACACCTACGGTTTTGTCTTTATCTAGCTTGTTGCTTACATCAAATATGTGCTTTAGTGTTTATTTATCATACGTGACTCTGCAATATCTTAGGTTTTAACAATACTTCTATATTTTTAAAATAAAAAATAACATATTAGATCATAACAAACTAATAAAAATATGATAAATTCTTGATATTTGATAAAATGGATAAATTGACAGATATTGTTGGCAATCCATAGGGATCTAGAAGCACACCGAATCGAAGGCGATTGTAGAAATTACTAGTGATCACTGTGAAAATTCGATATTTTGATAGAATGATAAAATTACAAAGAAAAGAGACTAGAACGAATGATTTGTCTTTGTATCTGATATGTGAATAAAGTAGAAACAAAAGGGGATAGAGATGTGCTTACCGTGAAAATTAAAATGGATTGATATGGTTTTAAATGCTTATGGGAACTCATGGAGCTTTTTATGGCTTGGTGGGTGTGATGAGGACATGTGGGTTCTCATAGGAAGGTCACCTAGTTTCCTAACATGAAAAAGCTTCATTGCAATTCTTTCAAATCCCTAAAACAAGAGCTTTAAGGTCCTATTTATAATCGATGGTGATCAGTTAGGATCGTTAGTGATCTGGGATATGTGGGGAAGGCACTTCAAATTGGTTTTAATCACCTCGAAGTTGATTTTTCTTGGGAGGGGATGTGAGGTAATGTGGTTGGGATGTTAGGAGGTTAGATAATGGGGATAAAAATGGCTTTAGATGGGTGGTAGATGGTTAAGGAGGTTAAGATAGGCAAGTAAGGTTTACGGGGGGTAAAAATGTGATTTTACAAGGATGAGGTAGTGACTTACATTATAATAATTTTAATGATTTAATGTGTGTAGGGGGGGTGTAGGCAGGTTACCTACGGTAACGAAAACCCGATGTCTACATTTCCCCCTTTTAGTCCATTGGTTTGTGATGGACAAACTACTAGACAAAAATGAGTGAGATGATTTGATTGTGTTTGGATAGGTGGTCACCCCCTTAAATTGGTGATTATAGCAAAAAAGTGCAATGATAATTGGTTTGATTTTTTTTTTGTTGTATGAGATAGGTTTGTATGATGGTGTGTTTGATTTAAGATACCCCAATATTAGGCATGAAAACAAAATTGCCACAAAGGTGGACTTGTGTTGTCATGGAGTTATATGATAGGGGAACCAAGGGGTTTGTAACCTATAGATGTATCACTCATGTACAATAGCCATGGGAAATTATCCCATCTAGGTAATCTATCCACAATGTATCGGGAGATGTAGAATTTGATAAATGATGTTGCCACAATAATGGGTTTACATGGCCAAGAAGTCAAGTGATAGGGGAACAAATGGATTCATGTCCTACATACATATGACTTAACAAAGCCAAAGGAAATGTTTCTCTAGAAGGGCTCTGAGGTCCGAGGTGGATTTGATAAGGGAAGGATTTGTATAGATTTGTTGTTTTTGAGTTTTTAAAGAGGCTTGAGGGTCCTAAAAGGGAGAAAATAAATAAATTATACCATTAGAATTTTAATAGCAGAGTTTATGGTGGCACACCATAAGACTACCCCTTATCACCCTCAAGAAAATGGCTATGATGAATCTTTCAACAAGATCTTGGGATAAACACTAATGAAGATATGTGATGTTGGAGGAAAAGATTGAGATTACAAGGTATTAACCATACTCTGGGCATATATAACAACCTATAAATGGATGAACATATCCACACCTTTTTAGTTGGTGTTTGGTGCATAGGCTATGTTACTTGTAGAATTCATGCTACCATACCTACTTATTGCACTCGTAGGTAAATTGGATGATGAACAAGAAGTTGATGAGGTTATTGATAAATTGATGCAATTAGATGAGAAACACACCATTGCACGTTGGAGCTAGAAGATAGAAAAAACACGACAAAAGGCCTGACATGATAGGCACATCAAGAACAAGTCTTTTACAGTTAGAAAGATGGTATTTATTTATGACTCCAAGTTTGGGCGCCATCTAGGGAAGTTGAAATTCCATTGGTTGGGACCCTTTGTAATGACCAAAATACTAGAATTAGGTGCATGTTACTTACATGCGTTGTATGGCACCATGTTTCCTGATTACTTCAATGGGACTAGTTGAAGCCCTATTATAAATAAGATTCCTTTGTGTTTATAATAAGGCGATATTGCTATTTATATTATATTTCCCTTTCATGTTTTAGTTTACTTTTTTGTTGTTGTAATAAGTGTATTCACATGCAAGAGATGATTATTATCTAATGAGTTGGTGTGCAACGGACCACACATGCCTTTAGTGTGGGGTGAAGTAAGTATGAGCACACACAATAGAGACTACGTGATACTGACATGTATATTGGAGTTGGTGCAAGGGTGCACGAGACAATACGAAAGAAGTGTTTGATGGATATGAATTGGGTATCCACAAAAACAAAGGAAAGTTTTATAGGTGCTTTATGACATTGGTGCTCGAGAGAATTTTCTCAAATGTTGGAAAACCATGCAGACAACCACTTAATGTAACATGAGGGAGGTAGCGGCAATATAGACTACTTGGTACGTGGTGTAGAGGAATATGGGTTATAGCGTAAGAAAGTGTGCATAAAGATGATTATAGCCTAGAAAGTAATAGCGCATCAAAAGGTTATGAGCGCCAAGTGTAGAAGAAAGTAGGAGAAAGCGTGGGATAAAGAAAAAATCACATTTAATGTTTTGGAATGGTAGTAGGTGAGGAGTAATTAATGTGATAAAAATTTGGAAATCTATAAAATATGTGTGGTGAGTTCATTCTTACCTTACCTTTAGAATAGTTTGAGCTATCAAAGAGTGACAAAGTGTGAAATGAAGTACAAGAGAGAAAATATCAAACTAGAGTGCAAGGATCAAACTAGAGTGTAAAGATTAAACCAGAGAGCAGCCATAAGTGTGAAAGCTTCGCTGGTAGAAGTAGGTGTGTGAAAGAACAACACTTGAAAAGGATATTTAAAAGTAAGGTCTCGAACTAGGGTTTGTGGAAGTGTAAGTGCACAAAATTTGATTTTAGGGCATGACATCATGAAGAATAGGGCTAGGGCACATAAACAACTAGTTAGAAGCAAAATTTTAAGTAAATAAAAAGATGGTTTGAAGAGTTGAACGCTCAGCAAAAAGATACAAGCTTCTAAGTAGGTATTATTATCACCAAATCATAACACCCTCTGATTTCTAGCATGTGAGTTTACTTAGGCAAGTAGTGTGATTGGGTAACATGAAATTGTCTCAAGGTGTGAGACCTCATAGTTGAGATAACTCTCCAGAGAAAGCTGGTTCTTCTTCCTAAACTAATGCAAAAACTAGCTTTAGTGAAGGGAAATGTACTAACTACTCCTAATCTATGATTTCCAAGGGACCAGGGAAAGGAAGAGGGCATGAAAATAGATAAATCCTACACTAAAAATACAAATATCACCAATAAAAGGGTGTGGTAATCTCTCTAATGAGTGAAAATGAAAGAAAATTTAGAGCAAAAAGGGTAAAAATAATTACCACAGTCCAAAAACAAGAATAAAATAATCATTTTCATGAAGACACAACAACACAAACCCCTGCAAGATATATAAAAGAGGCACAATACATCTGCAACTGAAATGAAGAGGCAAGAGAAAAAAAACACAAACAATGGAAGGAGAAATATCCACAAGCTCAAGTTTATTGCTTCATTAATTCACACAGTCCATTACAATGTAAGAGAAGGCCAAGATCATCATGCAAGATTTCTAAAATGGATGCTTGCAACACATTAGTGTTCTGGTAAAAAATTGGAAGAGTTTCACTATAATGAGAATCCCCCCCTCAAATGAGAGGTGCATTACAATTTATAGAAAATGAGGGATAAGAGAGAGAAGTTGAAAATTTCGAAATTCCCCTTTCACCCACTTGTAAGGTACAATAAATGGTAGTAAAACATGATGGAAAACCTAAAAATTCCATCCCTTGTTGTCTTATAACTTGTAGCAGAAGAAAAATGGCTGCCCATGTTCATTAAATGCATTTTCAACCACATGTGAGCCATCACTTGAAATTGGGTTTGTTTTCTACATTTTAGACATGCAAAACTCCATAAAATCTGAAATTTAAATATTTTTGAGTATAGAGGACAAATTCATGATTCCAATGAGTCCATTTTTTTTCAATTTGGCTGAGAAATGAGGAAGTTACGGCCGTTTTAGTGAAAGCAACTTTTTATCTTTCCCTAGGCATGTCTACCATTTCATGGGACTATGGATTAGAAATGGTAGCTGGAATGAGTAATTTACGTATTTTCCTCTTTCAAAATGTTTTAATGTTTTAAAAGGTCTGGGAATCATTTAAATCTTTTGGTGGGCCACCACTATATTTGATAATTTCAAATTTGGAAGGGGGTGTGGGATGATTGGTTCAAACTTGGGCCAACTCGACTAGCTCACCAATTGGCTCACTGAGTTGGCCATATCCTTATGTATCTTTGAGAATTTTACTATCTCTTGGCATATGCCGACCCCTCTAACTTGACATGTATGTTGGTGCCAACTAGCTAGATTCACCTAGTGCATTGCAGGTCTCTTCACTTTGTGAGGAATCACCCCCGAGCCGACCCGTTCCTTCTGACTCTTCGGTGCTCGCATAGACCCTATCACCTGCGATGAGCTCCTCGGACTTGTTATATCCCTAATGCTATCTCTATAGCCAAACTATTTTCCATCTCCCCATGTTGGGCCCACATGCTTCTTTGGGCACTCGACTCACCTGCATTGAGGCATTCCCAAACTCCTCCCTGGGGCCTCAACTCGACCCACCTCCGCACTTCGTCCATCGAGCCCAATGTGTTGGCGTAACACATTGCGGGCCCACACATCCATTCCTTCCCCTGAGTTGGGTGAAAAACTTCCACTTCTGCCTACATTATTCATTTTTTAGAATTTTTGGGCCCACGAGGAACTCACAGCCCGAGTTCCTCCGGGCCCCACGCACTCTGAACTCCCGCTACACCCGACAACCCCCTATGCAGAACTCACTCAATGGCTTGCTGAGTTGGCTTGGAAAACCAAATTCCTCCAACTCACTAATTTACTAATTTCTAACCCTATCTGATTTTAATGAGCTTTCTGCCATGAATTAATACTTCGCACACTCTCCCGACTCTGTAAGGTTAACTCACCCACCATAAACAAGCTCAACGAGCTCTACAACTAGCTCGCCAATGAGTTCGGTGCTAAAAATAGACCCCATAAACAAATCGTCCCTTACAAGTAGCTCACTGCCATTAAACCTACAACCAAGGATCTCAATACTCCCAACTCAGCTCTGCTGAGCTAGGAATCAACTCACCCAAGTTAGTTTGGCGAGCTGATTTGGGCCCTTGAAAAAGTTTTAACTTTTTTCAAATTTCTCAAGATTTTTCTAGATTTTCTGATTTCTTGGAGGTTCTAGGGGTCATAAAGGAGGAACAAAGTGTTCCAGAACTTATTTTTCCAAATGTTGTCATTTTTTACTAGAAGTGGGCCCTAAAGCTAGCTTTCCATATATAAGTGAGTTCTTAAGCCTGTGAAACCCAGAAGAGGAAAAAATTCCTCTCATGACTTCAAATTCTTTCTAAAATCTTGTTGATGCCTCTAAAACATAGAATCCACTTGAATACCCCATATTGACCCATAAAGGCCCTCGATGATTGCTACCATACTAGCCCACCAATTTTCCATTTCACCTGAGGGTGAAAATAGATAACAATTTGGTGACCTCTTGGGGACATCTTCTTGTTAGATGGGGTTGACCAGTGACCTGAATATATACATTGGGCATGGAGTCCCTTCTAATCACCCAAATTGATTTAACCTGAAACTATATATCCCTGAGTCACTAAAACATTTGAGCTTAAGACTGCCATCCTGCTACTTTTCCCAACTTCAATAAGAAAATCTTAAAAATTGGATGAGTGGAAAATTGTTTTGAACCTGGAATCTTCCTTTCCTGTACAATTTGATCTATGGGACTAAAAAATGATCTCTTAGAACTATCCCAAATATGATCATTTGCTAACATGAAGCACAAAACTAATATATTTCTTGACAAAGATAAAGCACTGCAAGTTTTGGAGGCACAAGCTAGTTTTAGAGGGAAAATGGACTGCTATAAAATTGATTTCCATCTTCTTACAGGTTGCTTGGAACGTTGTTAGAGGCCATAGAACTACTCATAAATTTTCCAAGATGCCCATAAATTTACAACATTTTCCTTTTAGCAAGATCCAATGAATGAGAAAAGGGGATTTGAGGTTGATCTTCTACGCAATACCCAAGAGGGATTTAAATGAATATGAATGGGCTGCCCACTAGGACCAGAATCATGCAAGGTGCCTTAAGGCCTTTTATTTGCAACATAACAAGCTATCCCTACGATTGATTTTCTGATTTTACAAGAGGCATGAGAGGCTCAACTGCTGATCCGTATGAACAAGAGGATGAAGACTCTGGAATCTGTCCCTAATCTGATTTTTAGTTACTCTGCATTTGAAACCTTTTGGAAATATCAACTATTTCTTATGACTTTGTGCTTCTTGCTACAAAATTATTCTTAGGAACATGGTGAACTATGTAAAGATAATAATATAAGTAAATAAAACATGTTCCCAAGGCACTAAGGGAAAGGAAACCTATTCTAACAACAAAACAATGTGCACATAACACTTAGAGGAATGAAAATCCTAAACTAATATGTACAAAGGATGAGTCTTACTTAGTAACAGTGCTTGAGATAGATTCCATTGACTGAAATCTACAGTTCTTCACCATCCAACTTAGCTAGTTGGAAAGTATTGCTACTCTTACACTCTGTGATCATGTGGGGCCACTCCATATTGCATCAAATTTGGAATGCTTGCCTGAATTTTCCCTGTTGCATCCCATTTTAGCACCAAATCTCCCTCTTATAATGTTATAGCTTTAGATTTCTTGTTAAAGGACCTCTTAATCAAATCTTGATCCTTCTCCATGGTTTGCATTGCATGCTCTCTTAGATCCTTCAACTCCATGACTTTTGCATGCCTGACTTCCATGGGCCCAAACTCAGATAACTCCATCTACTTGAGAAGTTCTAATGCTGGTAATTCAAGATGATATGGGAAGCCTTGCCTCCCTTCCATATACTAGCTTGTATGGAGAGCTGTCCCAGTAGATCTTTTCAGTGTGATTCTATCAGCCCAAAAGGCTGATTTGATCTTGGTATGCCACATGTCTCTGATTTTCATCTAGAGTCCCTTATGATTCTTAGTAAGTTCTTGTTTGTGGACTCAACTTTACCATTACCCCAGGGGCAATAATTAGAGGAAGTGTTGAGGTATATTCAATTCCTAACAACCCATTTAGTGATCTTTGTATCAAGGAATGCTAGAGAATTTTCTGATATGATAGTGGTTGGGACACCAAATCTAGTAAAAATCCCCTCATAAATTCCAGTATGTTAGACTCATTTGCTTCTTTGAGTGCTACTAGCTTTGGTCCACTTGGTGAAATAGTCTATTGCTGTGAGAATCCACTTGTGACCTTGGCTTGAATTTGGATTGATGACCCCAATGAAATCCAATCCCCACTATATGAATGGTTGATCAACTGAGATTGGATGGAGTGGGAGTGCTGCTAGCTTCTCCTTTCTTGTGAAGAATGCACATTTTTTACACTTCTTGATCCATGCATAACAGTCACTAAACAATGTGGGCCAATAGTAACAAAATTTCATGATCTCAAGAGATGTTACTCATGGAGAAAAATGACCTCCAGCTTCTCCATCATGGAACTCATGCAGCACCATCTCAATCTAATTTGTTGGGACACACCTTAGGATAATTCCATTCACATCCTTTCTTGAACAAAATGCCATCAATGATAACATACAGAAAGGGATTAGAGTCTGAAATACCTTCTCTTTTATTTTCTCAACTCCAGAGGGCATATACCTATTTGTAAGAAATGTATCATGTCCCAAGTACAATAAGGGGTGGGCATACCATCAGCTTGTTTGTTCTTGATCATCTTGTAGCAGTAGGACAACTTCCTTTTCATCTTTTGATCTCATCATGCTGAATTGGACGCTAGCTACTCACATAAGCCTTTACCATAAACCAACTTAGTCACCTTGATTTCTATGTCATATTCCATCACCTAGGTAATCCAACCTACCCTTTTCTCGTTCAAATCCTTGTTTAGGAGAAAGTCCTTGACCCCAACATGAGACACTAGCAATTGAATCTTGTTGTTTGAAACCAAGTGTCTAAATTTCTTTAAGCTCCTTATAACAGTGAGGACATGCTTCTCGATGCAAGAATACCTCACCTCATAATCTTCCAAGCTTTGAATGAAGAAAGCTATGGGTTACTCTAATCCTTCCTTGTTCAACTGCACCAAGATGGAAGAGATTGTATCTGAACCACCAAAGGCATAGAGGATGAAGTCTTTTAGAAAATATGGATTGATGAGAGTTGGAGCTTGGGATATTGCATGCTTGATAGCTTCAAAACTCTCTTTTCCTTCTGTTGTCCACTTAAATGCCATACTCTTCTTTAACATCATTGTTAATAGCTCAACAAGAGTGGAAAAATCAGGCACGAACCTTCAGACAAAATTTTTCCTCCCCAAGAAGCTTTGAAGAGCCTTCTTGTGACTTGGCAATGGTAGAGCACAGATAGCTTCAACTCTCTCAGGATCAATTGTTAACCCTTCCTTTAAAATAATGTGACCTTGGAGCTTGCCTTCATGAGCCAAGAGTATAAATTTTTTAGGATTCATGGATACTCCAAACTTGCCTGCATCTTTGGAAAAATTGCCTGAGGTGATAAAGGTGATCAAATGTGTTCTTGGAGAATACAGTAATATCATCAAGATAAACAAGCACCATCTTGTTAATAAGCCCTTTGAATTCCATATCCATTGATCTCTGGAAAGTATCTCAGACATTTGATATTCTGAAAGGCATTTTCTTATAAGCATATGTGCCCCGTTTTATGGTGAAGTTTTTCTTGAACTAGTCTTCCTATTTCACCATGATTTGGTTATAGCCTGAGTAACCATCTAGGAATGAGAACCTTTCTAATCTAGCTACTAATTACAAGATTTTATCCATGGAAGGAAGTGGATAATGGTATTTGAGTGAAGCTGTATTCAAGTCCTAGATGTCCACACACAATCTGATTTCTCCATTTCTCTTCCTGACTAGCACCAAGTTTGCTACCCAACTTGAGTGCTTGATTGGAAAAATGATGTTTGCTTCTATGAGTTTTTTCAATTCCTTCCTCATGAGAGGCTTAATATGAGGGTTCATCGGCCTTTTCTTTTTCCTGATAGGATTGGATTCCATACTTAATTCAATAGTATGTTGTGCCAATCTTGGATCAAATCCTCTCAAATATTTATAATTCCAAGCAAAGATATCTAGAAAGTCTTGACAAAGTTGGATGAAATTAGATTTTTCTTACTAAGTACTTACTTTGCCAATTTGCAATGTCTTGCCTTCTTCAATCGCAATTGATTCTGAATCTTCACCCTTGACTTAAATGTTTGCTTTCTCTTTCTGAAATTGTTCATTGGGGTTACAGATTGACTCCAAATTCACAACCTTTGGGAAATTTGTTTGTCTTTAGCTGAACCACTTGATCCCCATATTCTTGCTCCAATTTATCTTGATTCATTGTAGAGAATTCAACTTCCTCCTATAATAAATTGATTATTTGTTGATCATTTTCTAACACTTTCCAGTTAGTGTTGTTGTCCAGAACAACTAGCCTTACAACCACTTTGATATGAGGCTGTGTTTGATCCTTCTTGATATTTTCAACAACATCAAATGCTGCCCCAATTGCTGCAAGTTTGTTCACAACATCATTTTTCTTTCTTGGATGGAATTAATGTTAAATGGTTCAAAATATTCAATGAGATCCCATACGCAATGTTTATAGCTCTTGAGGAGATCATCTTTGCAATGCATTAAGTCCTCTAATTTCATTTACAACCAGCTCACTATCTCTAAAAACTTGTAAGTTCTTGACACCTCTTTTTCTTTCCCAATGCAATCCATGGATCAATGCTTCATATTCATCTGTGTTATTAGAACAACTGAATTGAAATTGGAAAGTTGAATAGTACTTTATACCTTGCGGTGACACAAACATTGCTCCTCCTCCAACACCTTGCCTACTCCTTGAGCCATCAAAGAAATAACTGCCATACTTCATTATCATCTTTATCATCTAATTTGGTGATGCTAGGGAAGGTGGTTCTTCTTCATGTAAACAATAAATACCCAACTCAACTTCCTCCATATATTTATATGGATCATAGTCATTCTTCTTGTTTTCCCATTCATCAAGAGTTTGGTCCAGAATACCTCCAACTTTAGTATTTGTCTCTGGAGTGTTTAGACATTCTTCTTGGTCAAAATCTAAGCAATTGGCATTGATTGGGCGCAGTATATGAGGCTCAATGTGGAAATTTACAATAGGTTTGGATATAATTGTAGCCTTATCTCCATACCTCATTATGAAAAGCATGTGTGACCAATCAACTGATAGGTACCCGCCAATTTTAGCAGTGAAATCTTGAGACAAAACAATAGAGTAAAGAGTGGTGAAAAGTCAATTATTGATACATCTTGTTGGACCATGATATTGGGGCATGCATGCAGTGTTAGATTTAAATATTTGATGATTCCAACTATTCCTACTATTTTCCCATGTAATTACACTACTCCTTTTGAGACCAATTCATATTTTAAACTTAATTGATCTGCTATTTGTTTTGGTATCACTGAGCTACTTGCGCCTGAGTCTATCATGTAGTTATGTACTAGATCTATTCCAATAATTATAGACACACAGAATGGAGGAGCCTTCATGTTTTTACCTTGTTGACCTCCTTCTTGTTGAAATGCATTGGTGAGAACCTTCTCTTGACATTTGGATGGTTTATTTGATGTGGACCAATTTACCATGGTTGCTTGTTGTAGATCTCTTTAGCCCAGAATTTTCAGTGACTCCCACATAGAAATGCTCACATTCATTTTCTTCATTTGTTCTACAATATTGAAAGGGGACATATTGTCCTTTTGTTGCCCTTTATTTGGAACAACTTTCTCTTGCACATGAGCTGCTACAACTAGTACATGAGGTGGTTTTAGAAGGTGATTTGAGCTGATTTTGTACATTTGGGGATGCACTTAGATTGCTAACTCCTTGAGATGTGATAGGAGGATGAGAAAGCACTGGCATTTGATGGTTGTCCCTCCTCTATGTTCCTTTTCTTAGACCTTGTGTTAGCTGCCACATCCTGAGAAGGAACTTGATTTATTCCATAGAAATCCTTAGCTTGCCAGTTCACAAGTGTAGTCTCACTTAGAGGTGATTCTTGAGTAGATGCTTATTGCTAATTTTCTTCTTGGTTTGTTTCTTGGGAAACACCAATAGTTTGCACCATTAAGGCTTGATTCAGAGCATCATTGAAGCATGTTGCTTGATTGTGAGGTTGACCACATGGGAAACACCATTCATATTCTTATGTAATGTTGTTTTGTATCAAAACTAAGGCTCTGAATGTTGAAGTTGCATTATGATTTTATAGTTGAAACGGTCTTAGCAGTGGAAGGTTGTCATTGATTCTGATTTTTAGCTTGGGTAGGAGGTCTATTTGGTTGATATGGAGGTCTATTGGGTTGGGTTTGAGGCTGATATGGTCAATAATTTTGAGCTTGGTTGCTTCTGAGATTTACCAAATCATTTCCTAAGTTTTGTAATTGTTTCATAACCTCTTGGAGCTTAATTGAGGTACTAGAAGAAGAAGTGGAAGATTAATTAGAATTCTAATTTTTTGGGGTTGGGATAGGGGCTATTGTAGGTGCTTGTCTAGAACCTAGATTCCCCATTTCTGGATAAATAGGCATATGTTTCCTAGGTGCAAGTTTACCGGATTGAATCAAAAAATTATCAACTCTAATGCCTATGTTATAATCTCTTGGAAATGTTGTACCCCCATAGATTGTATCATCATAGCTATATCATAATTAAGAACTTTTTAAAAATATAGAAAAGCACCTTCAGTAGTTGGTCTTACGGCAATTGGAATCATGTCCCATGTTCTTTGGAATCTGAAGTTGAAGTCAACCATTTGCTCATTTGGCACTCTCTTAATTGTGGTCAATTTCTCCAATAAAGACAAATTATCTACTCTTTCATTGAATTGGTTACAAAGAGCTAAGTACAATTGATCCCAATTCAGAATCGATCCTACTCTCAAGATTCTGAACCATTGTAAAGATTTTCCCTTGAAATAAGAAGATAATGGTTTTACTACCACATCCATCTCAACAATCTCATGTACATCACATACATTTGTAATGTCTTGAATGATGATCAATTGGAGTTGTATGATTTTCCCCAGTGAAATATGAGATGTTCTTTAATGCCACTAATGGAATAAGATTTTTTGTATTGAGAGCAAGTGGGATATTACCTGAAAATTTGACAAAAGGATTTAGAGGTGTTTGTTGAGCAATTATGATTGGTCTAAGAACTCTGGTTGATTGGATAAAAGGACTACTAGGTGGAGGTGTTGAAATATTTCTATTTGGTGGAGACAAAGATCTCTAAAATTGCCTTCCTCTTTTTCCTCTACCTAGAGCTAGATGCAAATACTCAAAAATACCTTCTTTTATTGTTCTTGACCTTGTTTGAATCCTTCTCATAAATTTGATGAACTTGGGCTGTTAAGACCACTGAAATCTAATCCCTGTAGTTGCCAAATATGCTAGAACAAAGCCTCAAAATGCTAGAAATTGATCAAGACACACATCTAATCTTGATAAACATGAAAGAATTGACTTCTGGCTCCCACTAGGTGTGCCAAATCACATCACCCTTTTATTGCTAGCATATGAGTTTACTAAGAAAAGTAGTGTGACTGGGTAGCATGAAATTGCCTTAAGGTCTGGGACCTCATGGTTGAGACAACTCTACAGAGAAAGCTGGTTCTTCTTCCTGAACTAACACAAAAACTAACTTTAGTGAAGGGATCTCTACTAACTACTCCTAATCTATGATTTTTAAGGGATCAAGGTGAGGAATATGGCATGAAAATAGAGAAATCCTACACTAACAATGGTGATAGCACCAAGAGAAGGGTGTGGGAATATCTTTAATGGGTGAAAATGAAAGAAAATATAGAGCAGAGAGGGTAGAAACAATTACCATAGTCCAACAACAACATTTAAACAATCATTTTAATGAATAAACAATAACATAGACCCCTATAAGATAGATAAAAGAGGCACAATACATTTACAACTGAAATGAAGAGGCAAGACAAAACAAAAAACACAAGCAAGGGAAGGAGAAATATCCAAAAACTCAAGTTCATTGCTTTATTGATTCACATAGTCCATTGCAATGCAAGATAAAGGCCAAAATCATCATGCAAGATGTCTAAAATGGAGGCTTGCAACACATTAGTGTTTTGGAAACAATTTGGCAGAGTTTCACTACAACGAGAATCCCCCCTCAAATGAGAGGTGCATTACAATTTATAGAAAATGAGGGAGAAGAGAGAAGTTGAAAATTTCAAAATTCCCCTTTCACCCACTTGTAAGGTATAATGAATAGATACAAAAAATGATGGGAAACCTTCAAAATCCATCCCTTTTTGTCTTATAAATTACAACAGAATAAAAATGGTTGCCCATGTTCATTAAATGCATTTTCAACCAACTGAGAGCCATCATTTGAAACTAGATTTGTTTTACACATTTATCACCTAAAAAAATCCAAAAAAATATAAAATTTCATGATTTCTAAGTGTAGAGTAAAGAGCCATGATTCCAACGAATCCAGTTTTGTGCAATTTGGATGAGAAATGAGGAATTTATGGGCATTTGAGTGCAAGCAGCTTTTTTATCTCTCTCCAGGCTTGTTCAAAACTTTACATGGCTGTGTATTAAAAATGGTAGCTAGAATTAATAAATTTTCCTCTTTTCATATTTCATAATGTTCTTGGTGTTTTAAAAGGTTTGGGAATCATTTAAAGCTTTTAGTGGGCCCACTATATTTGAAAATTTCAAATTTGGAAGGGGAGTGTGGGGTGATTGGTGTAAGCTTGGGCTAACTCGGATAGCTCTCCAGCTGGCTCACCAAGATGGCCATCTCATTATGTATCGCCAAGCACTTTTCTACCTCTTGGCATATGTCAACCCCTCTAACTTAGTGTCCACGTTGGTGCTAACTCACTAGCTTCACCTCGTGCATTGCAAAGCTCTTCACTTTGCAGGGAACTACCCCTAAGCCTATCTATTCCTTCTAACTCTTTGGTACCTGCATTGACCCTATCACCCAAAATGCACTCCTCAGACTCGCTGCATCCATGATGCCCTCTCTACAGCCGACCCATGTTCCATCTCCCCACTCTAGGCCCGAACACTTCCTCGGGAACTCAAATCACCCACATCTAGGTGTTCCCGATGTCCTCCTGAAATCTGCAATTCAACCCACCTTTGCACTTCATCCATCAGGCCCGATGTGTTCGCATGGCACATTATAGGCCTGTATATCCATTCCTACCCACCAAGCTAGGCATGAAACTCCACTTTCACCCACATTCTTCATTTTGTGGAATTTCTAAGGCCGCGAGTTCCTCGGCCCAAGTTCCTCAAGGCCCCACATACTCCAAACTCCCGTTACAACCAAAAACCCCCTATGCGGAACTCGTTCAACGGCTTGTTGAGTTGGCTAAGTGAACCAAATTCCTCCAACTCACCAATTTACTAAGTTCTAACCCTAGTTGAGTTCAACGAGCTTTCTTCCATGACTTAAAACTTTGTGCACTTCCCTAACTCTGTAAGGTTAACTTGCCCACCATAAAAGAGCTCAACAACCTCTGCGACTAGCTCGCCAATTAGTTTGATGCTAAATTTCGATCCCACAAAAAAATTGGCCCTTAAAAGTATCTCACTACCATTAAACCTACAACCAAGGGGATTAAAACCTCAGTTCGCTAAGCTAGGAATCAGCTTGGCGAGTTGAGCTAATCCCTTAAGATTTTTTTTAAATTTTCCGAATTTCTCTTCATTTTTCTATATTTTTTTGACTTCTTGGTGGTTCTAGGGGTCATGAAAGAGGAGAAGAGTGTTCTAGAACTTCTTTTTCCAAATTTTTTCATTTTTACTAGAAGGTGGCCCCAGAGCCAGCCTTTCATACCTAGGTAAATTCTTAAGCTTGTGAAACCCAGAAGAGGGAAAAAATCCTCTCGTAGCTTCAAATTCTTAATGAAACCTTGATGATGCCCCTAAAATATAAAGATCCACATGCATACCCTAGATTGACCCATGAAGGCCCTTAAAAACTGCTACCATGCAATCCCACCCGTTATCCATTTCACCTGGGAGGTGAAAATGGATAACATGTACATTCAGCACCTAGGACACATTTTCTCTACAAGGTGTGAGAGTCAAGGTTGAAGGCAAAGTGAATTTCTCATCAATTTGTAAACTTGGCCCTAAAGAAAGTAACCACTGTTACATAGTCACCCAAAGGCAAGGGAAAGGGAAAAGGAAAGAAGCACATTATTGAGGGTGCACCAGAGGAATGGTTATTTGAGATGTAATACCTTTTTGAGGTCATAGTAGTGCAAACATGGATTTCCTAGCTTATAAAATGCAAAATTAGTGACTATAACCATCATTCAAAGGCGCACAAAGGGGAGATCAACAAAGACGTATTGGAAAAAATAGACCAAAGGATGGAGGCTAGACAACTTGTGTGTGATGACATAGTAAGAAAGGAATTGGAGAGCGCATGAGTCCTCCAAATTTATTAATTACCCTTCTTCGACAAGCATGAGTGACTATATTAGTGGCTCATGTTGCGCATCCACAGGGACTTCTTCTATTTTTCTCGAAGAATAATGTGCATCACCGCACAACTAATTAGGCAGGTAACATGTTTATGCAACTCAGGCATGGAGATTGGGAAAGACCTGGAGGATGCTGAGGAAGTAGAGGCCATCACCACCATGCTTAACTATCAAAGGGGAAACTGTGTAATGGATGTGGTAAGTGTCATTGATCTAGGAATGATAGTTGCGGTGAGCCTCATCAACTACAAGTTAGGAACATTAGAGAGGAGGTCACAAGTGAAAAAAAAGTGGCTACATATTGTGCATAAGATGGCACAAAAGACTATGTATAATATTCTATTGGAAGCACAATGTACTGAGAGTGGGGGTTGAATTAGTGTAACATCCTCTTTTTAACATCATAACTTGTGGGATTTTTTTTTTATTCCCAAATTAGGCATATTTCCTTTGATGATTTAAATGCACAAACTAACATTTAAATCCAACATCAAATAATTGCAATATTTCATATAAAAAATCAATTAAACATGTGCATAAGCATAGGAACAATAAATCCTACTCAGTCCCCCATTAAGTACTCTCTCGAGTCAGTATACTTGTTAGTGCCCTTCTCGGCATTGATTTTCAAGTGTTTATTCAAAGTGTCTACTTGGGGTTCAGTCAATCAAATCCCATCTAACATCACACGCTTAGTTAGAACTAGGTGAACTTGACAATGTAATACCTTACACTAATTTGGCCAAATTTTATGAATCATGTATTGCATACTCTATTTCTAGACTACACAAAATCTCTGAAATGTGTCCCACCACCATGTCACTTGATTCCATTATCAGAATTGAACCGGTTAATTAAAATTATTTAATTTCATGTTACAAAAAGGTGGAAACTTGTTCACCCTGTATGTTGGACACGTCTGTGCCAACTTAGGTTTCCTATGGGATAGAAGATTTCACACAACGACTTGTGTTGCTACGTAATCTATTTTCCCCCCATAGCCAACATAAGTTGGTACTGAGGTATTCATTCGACAAGACAACAACATTCATAATTTAGCATAACTCTAATTATTGTAGATTACGACATATGAAATAAAAGGATCTCGAGGGAAAACTTGGGATACCTACTGCATGAAAGTATTCAAATAATGACATGTGTCATTCGATGAATCCTAATTTACAACAGCCATCCGAAGTTGGCCTGTCATGACCCATGTATTAGAGATGTCATACCTATATCATTAGATTCATAAATTCTTATGAAAAGTAAATTCCTAGGTTTGAACGAAATTCTTAATACAATAAGATTCATACCTAAGGTCTAAACGAAGAATTCACAATTATTAATTGCATGTTTAGAGCCAATCCAACATGATCATTATGTTTACAAGTTTCAAAATTAAATCAGCCTACTGCATTATTACTGTAGCTCATTTTAAATCATTTGCTCTAGTAATGTATTAACTCTAGAATAGTACTTAATAGGATTCATTACAAATATTAGAGAACAATCCACATTCATATAAGTCAATCATATGTGATCTCAAATACACATACCATTTAATATATGTACTATATTCAATTATGCAACACAATAGTATAGTCTAAACCCAATAGAACCATCTATAATAAACACGTATCATTTCCTTTAGTACATCATATTTATTTGTTACTTATCATACTATATTAATTCCCATAAGTTTCCAAACATTCATTCCATTAAGATAAGGTAAACTTTCATATAAATTTCTACTACAATCAAGACTTAATTTATCAATGAATACATCTTTCTTTATTTCATTTCCACAACGTATATATACCGAATAGGATATTTTTTCCTCTTAATCATTTAATCAATACAACAATTTTCACTTAATTACAAATTCACATTTCAGTACATTGCAACATTTAATCAATCAAAATGACAAAAAAATCTTTCAACTTCTTTCGCCTTTCAGAATTAAAGTATTCCATCTACAAAGTGTTAGCAACGATCAACTAAAAATAATTGGCATGATAAGATCTATTTCTCCATTAATGATTTATGTCATTTAGTATTTGTACAAATGAAATGCTATAACAAATTAAATCACAGTATAGAATTACCAAAACATAATACAACCATGGTAACATAACAAGATAAAAGCTTGGCATCCATATTACTGTTGATCTTCCTTTAAATCTACTTAAGAATAAATATCATAATATAGTTCAGTTTACTATCAACCGATCTTTATCAACTTACTTCAAAAGTAAAAAAATCATATCAATACAACATAATCCCAAATAACTTATATAAGTATCGAATAATATAAATCATTCAAATATATATTCAACAATTTAAGGTAACATTTATATTACTCAATATCTGACAATAATATCTTAAACATATCCTCATGGTTAACATCATGACATATCATCATATTATCATGACAATAAAATAGTCTCAATTCAAGAAGGGGTTATCGTCAACCCAACTGTACTTAACGAATCTAAATCCATCATAGAAGTCCGGTCATAACCCTTTGACCAATCATAAACCATTGACTAACTAATACCAAAATATGGACAACCCTACATCAGAGAGTAGTCATATTTGACAAGATTAAGGTAAAGATTATTTACCTTAGTGACTACAAAAGAGCCAAGGTCAAGAAATTCCCTTCTCAACAAAACAACCCTTATAAATAGATGAAACAACCTGATGAAAAGAACACACTAATACCATGTCATTACAATCGTAATCATATTAAGGGATACGACAACACATTCATGCTTGGGAACAAAGAAATGTTCCAGGTTTAAACATATATGCAACCAAGCATAGAGATCACAATGACTAAAATGTTTGCAAGCTACAATATACCTATGACCATTCCGCAAAAGAAAGATACATAATCATTCAAAATGAAAGCCTAAAAAATATTATGCACTTCAATAGATCACCCAACAAACTATTTTGGGTTTCGATAATAACATCCTATCTCCAAGTCAGAGATAAGGATTTATGGAAATCACAACCATAAATACCATAACAGAGATATGAAATCAAAACCAAGAAACCATAACGACATCTATCTATGTAGCTTGTTCACACAAAACAAAGTCCCAAGATCAAATAACAACATAAAGGAATTCAAGATTGATAGCCATGGGATACCATGGTTCAAATATAGGGAGTCGATATAGACATAAATATTTATATCAATGATAACCATATCTTTAGGGTTTATACTTTTATAAAAAAATACAAGCCATGATAACCATAGAAGATTTACAAAAGGTCATAGAAGTCTAATAATGACAAAGAATGATACTAACCAAGATAACCAAACTTGAGACAAAAGATTCAATTCAAACATATATATGTCTATATATATATATATATATTTGACACCCAAAGATTCTGGGTACTTATTTTATAAAATACATGCATCAGAAACATATTAAATACATATTAGAAGATTAGTAAAAAGAATAACTGTAGAGAATATAAGATTATTGGGGTTACTATAACATTATCCCATGAACTCAGTAATTAGATAAACATTCATCTCTTGCACACATCAAAAACAACAATCATTCATCTCTCGGTAACCTTTAAAGGATTCTGTTCAAACCCATAAACAAATAACGAAAAAAAACTATAATGACTAGTATGGTGATTTTCCTAGGAACCCATTTCCAAAAATTAGACGAAATAAAATATAAAGATTTGATTTACACAAATAATAAATGGAGCAAGCCATTAAGAGAGAGATAGAGCTCATCATGTCTGGTAGTGTGTCTCTCTCCTTTTCCTTCTTTTCCAAGTTCTCTTTTGCAAGCATTGATTCAAATCCAATTCCGCAGAAAGCCAAAACCTTACAAAATCCCTCAAACTTATTTATTACCCACAATTTTTAATATTTTCCTTAAATTCCTCACTCAAAATTACAAAAATGCATGCAATGGTTCAAGAAAAATAAATATAAAAAAATAATAGGAATGTCATTTACATGCAGAGTTTTATAGCATCTCCCCACAATAGAAAAAACAACAATAAATTGAAACCATCTAACTTTTCCCCCAAAACCACCTCGTGGTTTCCCCAAGGTGATGGAGAAAATTTCAAAACCTTCAATGCATGAGAGGATGGTGGCAGTTCCCTCCTTATCTCACACCACCAACCTTGCCAACCTTTTAATTTTAGCAGTGATTTCAATTTTACAAAACAAGGACATGCAAATTAGTTAACCATCACTTTAATCAAGACCTCTATTTTTATTATTTCCCTCTAAATTTGTTAGTGGTGATCATTAAATGTACCCCATAAATGTCACATTCCATAATAGCTATGGAGGTAGTGGGTGACAACTCACCCTTTTCCACATAGGTCCCAATAATTCAAAACCATAAACCATAGTCTAGTTTATGTTTATGTCCATTAAAAATCAAGTACAAGCTTTATAAATATAGGTCTAAGCCACAATAACTTCGAACATCAACCTTAGTTTGTTTTGCATAGGCCCCCATTAATATTATGTCAAATAGACATATGTTTCCCAACCATAGTTCGAATAACCTTAATTTTATTTTAGACCCTTAATCATTATGTCCCAGCTTTGTAAGCTATATAAAAATATGACCACTAATACTTACATTGAAACATATTCCCATCCTTAATTCATGCACTTTTATAATAATATAAACCTTATATAGAGTCATTATTATTCTAACTCCTACAATAGACAAGATCATATTGTCTAAGCACATGAAGTCCAATCAAGTTAGATGTGATCATCCAAACCCAAGTAAACAATAATAGTAATACAATCAAGGTTCACATACCTCTTCATAAGAAGTATGAGGTTATACATGTTCACAATCACCTAGAAATCCAATAAAGATCATATTACGACACTTAAACAGGAAAGAGTTAGAGCTAGGAACTTGTTAGTCTTAGCCAACAAAGTAACATCAAAGTACATAACAGAATCCTGAAGTTAAATATACACACTTGTTTAGCCATAAGTACACTAATCACATTATTACAAGCATGTTACAATAATGTAAGAGATTATGATAAAGAACAGTAACCTTATAATGTCATAGGCCATCTACAAATGTATACCATAACTTCCATTCTAATCACAGAAAAATAGTAAAATGACTAGGTGTTACAATCACTCACATAAACCATTAATCAATTAGACATTCATTAGAGTGTGCACAAAAACATACAACATTCATACAATTAACCATGAGCAAGAGAAACAACACCATAACACAAGATGTAAGTGGGAAACCCTGAAGGGGAATAAAACCCACTGAATTTTTTTCTCATATTACACACAAAAAATAATCAAATGAATACTACACATAACAAGAGAATTTTTTAGTGAGGCACCAACCCCATAAGGAGCACCAACCCCTAAACCCTTGTTAATATTACTTACAACAATAGACTTGCATGAATATGAAAAATCACACAATATTTTGATGGCAAGATCACTGAAGATATGCTGCTACAACTCATATGATGGTGATCATAAGATTCAGCTCCAAACACCTTCAAACTCTTGCTTAAACCCTAGCTTCTCCAACTCACTATATCTCACAATTTCTTCACTTCTCTTTTCTTCAAACCCTTGCACGCACTCTTGTAAACATTACTTAACCTGCAATGCACTCTCTCAAATATGAAATTCAGCCTTCATACCTGTAAAACAGTCTCTCCTAGGTTACACCTTTTCACACTCACTTAATTAGATGAAAATTGCACCCAAAACATCAATTTTATAAGCTCTCCTTGATTTAAATTCAAAATAGGTAGCTTCACTCCTTTATTACGACCATTACAATAAAAAAAATCCCATATAAATCACTAAAACATTCACATTCGACCCATATAGGTTGGCCATGCCTAAAACCATCTAACTTGCACCAAAAATCCTCAAAATCCCATCACTAGGATAGAAAAATCCTCTAACACCAAAAATATTTTTATTAAAGCTATAAAAATCAACACATATGTGTAACATGACATTCAAAAATCATCCATGGTTTCACTTTTACTTTAACCAATCAAATTATTTCATTTAATGGGTCCATTGGTTCATTTCCTTCTCAAAACAATTGCTTCTAGCATCCTAATTTCACATTTGAGCCTCAATATCACCCAAGATGATCTCAACTATGTCATGTGAACACAAAATAGAATTAAAAAAACCTATAGAACACTTATACATTATGAAACATCCATATACTTGAACCACAACTACTTTTGTCTTCACCAAAACAAGCTAACAAAAACCCAGGTTTGCAAACTCAACTAGTTTTCACCCTTGTTGACACTTTAAATACCTATAAATTCCTTCAATAGATTCAAAATTAACAATTACTAAATTTACAAGTGGTATAAAACATCAAATGATTCATCTCATGCTCCAATCAACTCAATCTTTCAGAAAAAGCATGTCTGTCCTGAAAAGCAAGAAACCTTCTTTCTCACAAATTGACCTTGAAACCACATCAAATCAACTCATTATGAGACAAAAATTATACCATTGGCAATAAATCTGAATCCTCCTTCTACAACATATTTTAAATCCTTCCAAATCTAAGTGGAAGGCCTTGTACGAAGCTCATCTATGTAAACTACTTGAGACTGCCCCAAAACTGCCCTTTGACTAGTCAACATAAATTAAACATACTTGACCATTTAATTTCATCACCATGGCCTAAAAAAATCATTTAAATCAATTAAAACTCACATATTCACCATAATGTCAATTTAGTGTTCAACTCCTTTAGACAACCTTGTCCCAAATTGTACTATGAAATAAGCCTATTTAAGTGGATTCTACTCATCACCACAAGCTCTATCATACCTTTTTGGAAACCTAGAGGAGTCCTCTTTATGATAAAATTATCATACATGTACTAGAAAATAATTTTGTCCACTTAGGATCATTTTCTCTCATATTGCTTTCGAGCTAGGGTTTCAAACACATAAGAAGTTGTTTACCTTCTTAACATTCGTTCATAAAAAGTTGACAATGAAATGTGCTCATTATTTTTTTGAAACATTATAGAATTAATGTATAAGCATTCCAAAAATCCACAATGTACCATTCAAAGCATATAATTCAGGGTGAGCATCATAATATCCAATTCGAGCTGGAAATGAGCGTCTTCTTGACCATGTTTCACCAAAAATGACATAACTTGAAAAATAATTTTCAGAATGACTCAAATTTTTTCTCACACCTTCAATATACCTCTTTACATCATCTCAAATCATTTTAATATCTCAAATATATCTCCATCATATCTCATTTGCATAGCTAACCCTTAGGTTTTTATATTGTCTAAGCTAGGGTCAACTCAAATAACACTATAACTCACTATAGAAACTATCGAAAATATCCTAACATACCTGGTACATCATTAAAAAACTTCCTACATATATCCATGAGATCATATAGCTTCACACCTTAATCTCGTACCTCCTAACACCCATACCTGATCCAAATGAGCAACTGAAACTTGGTTGTGAACCTGTACATGTACCTTAAAACTCATATGAGTTCCCATGAACTCCCAAAACATGATCTCCATGCTGCCAAAATGCTTATAAAGTCACCAAGAATTTTCAATCACCATGCACCATCATCTAGGCAAGCTAAGTCAACTGATTAGGCTTGTAAGATTCAAACAAGCCATTCTCACTAAACCACATGATATCACCATGAACACCTATGAATATTCACGACATCACCAATCTGATCATTAGATGACTCTACTCCATCATCCAATTTTTCATTAATGGGTTTTTTCATCAATGAAAACACCTAAACCACAACATGCCAACATATTGCATTGTACATTGCTAAGGGAGTTGTGGATAAAGCAAGGATCCATGTGGAGAAGGGCGAGAAAATAACATGGGGCACAGTACTATTGCTCATAATATTTTGGGATTTTGGGGTGCAATATAGACCCAAGGATAATATGGATCTACCTGGTGGAAGGCAAGTTGCATGTGCAGAGGTTTTCAACATACACATCTGAAGGTGTAATAACAAGCCAATATAAGTGTGCCTAGAAAAATAGTATAAGCGGATCCATGAGGAATTCAAAAATGAATGGTGCATGGCAGGGGAATTTTCCTCATTTATTGAAGGGAAAGCGTAATTCGTGGTGCACCAGCACTTCATCCTAGGCATGTTCAAATTGACAGATAGAGAGTACATCCCATGGTGTAAGCTACCCTTTTCCTTCACGACGAAGTGCTTCTAATGCACGGTCAACTTGATTAAGGAGACGCATAAATTTAATTTTGATGAAAATAATGCAGATTCAGATAAGCACACTTTGCATAAGACCTTTTTTCTACCCCTCCCAGTATGCATATTTGGAAACCATAGAGTCTGACAACATGGAAATGAGTCCCACAACCATGGTGTTGGGGAAGCAAGTTGTAAATTTTTTTATTTATCTCAGGCTCAAGTTGAAGGATGGGAGAAACATGAATGAGTGTGGCCTTCATCTTTCAGATCTTCCAAAGAGGAAATAAATTGTGGGTACAAAGAGAGTGCATGAGGAGACTCCTCCTCTGGGTACATATGAGGAAGAAGGAGATGAGGAAAAGGAACTTGTGCTAGATTAGAGAAAAAGGAAAAATAAGCAACGTGAGAGCAGGGAGAAAGGAAAAGGCACAAGAACTTCTAAAGTTCCCAAAAATGCGTCGAAGAAACCAAGGAATCCAAGGGTGCTTTCTAGTAGGGAGACCAAGGACTTGGACAATTTGGAGGAAGAGGAAGTGGAGAAATATTCCCTGGTCATCCATAACTTGGATGATGATGGTGAGGAGGTACGAAGCATTCACGATGAGGAAAGCCCAAGGATGGATGGTGAGGAAGGCACTAGCGGGCCAATTGGTACATGTGTTGGTGGAGACAAAGAGCATGAAGAAGAGTGCGAAGTTGAGTGTGAGGAGGAAGAAAAGAAAGATAGTGATACCGTCACTGGATAGGATGTAGGAACAAGATAAGCTAATGGCGTAGTGCATACTGTTACATAGAAGGTGCTTACGTGGAAGAGAGGAAAAGGGATAAGGAAAAGACAAACCCAACAGGGCCCAAAACTACAGTATATTGATATTCCAATGAAGTTCCTTAGGACGAGGTACTAGAACTTGGTGGCCAAAGAGGACTTATTATGTTGGTCATTTTTTGGTAAGAATGAATCCCTCTCACATACTAGAAAAATGCTCTCATGGACCTATCAGTCACACATGTAAGATCCAGAGTTCAAAATAAATGCACATTCATTGTTTGAGACATGGTTAAAGTCTGCATCAGGAGAGGCCTTTCCAATGGTTGACTCCCAAATGCTTACTAATGATAAAGTGTGAAATGCGCTAAATACGATATCATCAGAGGTGGGATTGATAATGTTTTATAAGGATTCCAAGATCAAGAGGATGTATGAGGAAGAACATTGAAAGGATTCAAAATCTTGAGTATGATTTGAAGGAAGAGATAGGCCAAATGTGTGCGGCTTATAATAAGGCGGAGCACATAGTTAATGTCATTACAACTGCGCACCCATAGTTATTTGATCACTCCCAATATGAGTACCCCTCATAACTACATTATCTAAAGGACTTGGTGCAAATGTTATTACATGAGAAGAGGTTAGGTATAGGGCTGATGGATGAGGAAATAGCCATGTAGAAGAAGAATGAAAAAGAACAAGTAGAAATAAACCTTGTGTAATATGCAGTGCTGACAGCAAAAGCTAAGGAAGTTACATAGAGGGCAGACTTTTCTTTTAACAGATGCCAAGATTTTGATTAGGTTGTAAGCACACTTGTTGTAAATTAAGAGGTATAGTTAAAAAAAATACAAGACACGATGAAAAATAACAAGCCTAGCGGGAGAAGGTAATGACTGAAGTAGAACAAAAGAAATAATTGATTACAACCTTGAAGGCTACGTTTAGGGATAGGCTCAAAGAGATCTTCCCTTTGGTCTCATGTAGGATGGATGCACTAGATGATGTGGCCTCATAACTTAATAAAATGGTTATAGAGCTCAAAGGAAAAATATATGAGTTGACCCTAGTGGAAGTTCCTTCCATTGTAGATTTTACACCGGTAAAAGTAGTAAAGGAGTTGGAAGGCTGGAAGGAGTTAGAGAATATTTTAGACAATGAATTTACATGACTCCTTCCACCCAAAAAGGGTTGAGTAATAATACAAAAAAAAATTATGAATCCTAATTATTTTAATTCGTGAGGTGCAAGCCCGTATTCTTGTCAGATTCTTTATTCATTCATTCTTTAAAGGAATTCTTTGTTGAAATATTTCTGAGAACAAACAATATCCCTAGTGTGGGGAAATGTTGGTCATGGGAGATGACTAAGTATTAGTCATATTACGTGTAGTAGGAAACACACAAAAGATAATCAGGTAGACTTAAGTATGAAGGACTACACGATAGCACACGCACAGGGAGAGAAGGAAGAACAAGCCAACGCATGAGGATGCTCACACAAGAGAAAGACATGTCAATGCACAGGGTTGTACACATGTAAGTAGAAGACTAAGACTTAGCCATTTTGGATATTTTGGCTAAGAATATAGAAAACTAGGGTAACTTGAGGTTCATGTAAAGGCTATAATTAGGAGGGGCACATACAACTAAGAATAAAATCAATGTTTAGGAGTTAAAACATGATTAAAGTAAGCTATTTATATCTTGAACTGTTGTAAAGTAGAATTAGAAAATCATGTAGGTTGTTAATATAACATGCCTATTAATAAGAAAGATGCATGTAGATAGTGGAGGGAAATTCCCCACCTTATAAATATAGGGCATATCTTATTGTAGGATGAGACCGATTAATGTAGAGCTTGAGAGATCTTGATGTAATATTATTCTTGAGTTTGTATGAGTGCGCATAGGTTCAACACATTGTTTGTAATGTATTTAGATCCTATGTTATATGATGGACTATGTTAGTAGTGGAATTTTTTTATGGATTGCAAATATCTTTATGTCTAAACATGGGTTAATTGGTATTTAGTTCTTGATATTCATTGTCTATGAATAATTTTCCTTATCATATGTGTTTTTGAATGGTCATAGTGGATAATCAGTTGTTATGGTTATGAATGGTTGATAAACATTGATGCTAACATCTTTCTAAACATAAAAAATGAGGGACCTTGCAGTTTCACGTGCTTCAGGTGAGCTTCTAGGATTGTCTGGATGAGGTGCCACCGTGCATAACTACAGTAGGTAATAAAAAGACTAAAATTGTGCTCCATGAAAATGAGTGTGGTTGTTGTTTTGGACTATGACATGCATGTCTTCCCTTCCCTACTCCATTTTCCCTTATTTTTAATCATTTGAGAGTTTCCATCCCCTTCTTTTAAGTGTTATCACCTCCCTTTAGCTTAGGATTTCGTTTTATGCATTTCCTTCTCACCCTGGTCCCTTGGAATCATAGAGTAGAGTTAATTGCATTTCCCTTGCTATGAGTAGGCGTAGCATTAGGAATAAACACGGGAAGTCATCTTTCTTTAGAGGTTTATCTCATAGTGCAAGTCCCAAAACTTGGAAACAGTCCCATGTTTCCTAAAATTCCTAGATTTTCCATGACTCAGAGCATGGTACAATTTTAAGCTCTAATAGCTCCCACAAAGATCTCATATGCTTTTTGGCATGTACAAATCTAGTGAACCAGACATGAAGGATTATTTTCTTCTCATTTACATATATATATATATATAATCCATAAACTACCTCTTTTTAACAATTAATAGATCATGTTTAGTGATAATTGAATGGAAATTAACTAATTTCCTTTTAACCAATAAACTGTGCATAAAACAATCATAACTATATTGAAAATTAAGAAGTATAATGCAAAGGAGACATAATAATTTATCTTAGAGAAAACCAAGGCGGGAAAAACTCCAGTGGGTAAGAAAATTATTTCCCTCTCACTATGTAATTATCCAAAAATACAAAGTACTATTAAAAATTGGACTTTAAGAAGGATTGGCACTCCTTTTAAATGTATTTTCTTGCTCACAACTTCTCAACATTGAAAAACTCACTCTCAATGAATAAAACAAGAAAAAACTTTAACTCCTCTTTTCTCACACTTGAATTCACTCAAAATAACTTACTACAATCAAGAATAAAATTTATATTTATGGTTGCTCTGCCTAAGGACTCATGGGAAGATGAACTGAACTATTTGTAAGCCCAAAAATTTGTAACTGTTGATTTTCCTTGCTTTTGGTGTCATCGGGGAAAATATCGCCAGTGAAAACAAACTGATAGTTGTGAAACCATCAGTCCTTGTTACTGGTGGTTACATAACCTCCGCTTTGTGAAGAGTAGTGGTTACGTAACCATGGGGGTGGTTGCACAACTATCACCTAGAAAAATTCTTGAATAAAACAATGATGACTTGTATATGTCATTCGAAGGTGTCAAGATCACCCTCAACCTAACTATACTACCTCCTAAAGAAAGAATATTCAAAGAATTTACAATACAAGTATCAAATATGGAGAATATGTAGAATTAGGTATTTTCAAATGAATATACCATTTATATCTTTTCATCTTCTCCCTCTCCCATTATTGTACGATTGTTTATAAACCCCCCAAATATGTCAGGAGAATTTAATATTCCTATCTTAATTCTCAAGGCTTACCATGCTCGCATGAATGCTCAACTTTCACCTTCCTTGTCTTGTTAGGATGATAACTATTCTCAAAGCCCACTGCCTTTGTGTGTCTCTTCCATACAAATGTCAAGTTTATCCTCTAACGTAAGGATTTAAGATATTGATCAACCATTAACCTATCAATGCTCTTTTATAGAACCTTCGAAGTCTAACAACATGAAATTTATTGAGGAGGGAGGGCTTTATCCATGAATTTTGAATAGGCCAAAAAATAGCATGCAATCAAATTCCATTCCATATTACTTATAACCTGATAATGAAATCATAGAGAGGTCTGACCAAAGCATCAATAGTACCAAAACCATATATGATTTTCTAGATAGGATAAAAACATACACCACTACCCTCTTACATGACAATGTTGCTAAGGCCTAAAAGCACATCTCAAAGAGGATAAGTAATAAAAAAAAATTATTAAAGGGTACCATCCTTCCCCTCCACATCCAAATAGAAAATCCACTGTCCGTTAAGACAAACCTAGCCCATCATGAAACCTTGTCCCTACCCTATTGAGCTGAATTCAAGAATTAGAAAATGCCTTACCTTCTTGAAAAATGAAATAAATGGTTCAATATACAATGTAGATCCTACAGAAATTAGGCAATGTCTAACATATACAAAAAATATCACAACAGACTCCTCCTACCAACTACACAATGTAGCCAAACCTAGGATACTGTACGCCAGAAAAGTGACAGGCGAGCGTGGGAATCTACAAGTGACTCTTCCGCGTACCTGACCTCTCGAGGTCGTGCCGAGACAGCCGGTGGGGGTAGAATATGCGTGGGATGCAGACAAGCTAGTTAGGCAGTCTAATGTCTTCGACACGCACTAATGGAATTTGTGAATCTAAGGCAAAGAAGGCCCTTCTAACTTGGACTGGTGTGATAGATCGATCAGCAAGGATGACTGCTCGAAGGCTCCAATCAATATCGAGCTCTGGCGTGATTCGATCTATGGGTTGTGGAATACGTGGGAAATGACCTGGGATAGTTTCGTGTATGTCTCCAGATAAGGTCATATGGTGGATGGTGGAAACAATTGATTCTATGGATGATTCTCTGGCCTAGTCCAGAATTCTCTAGCTTCGTTAGCCGCTATATCTAGTAAGGACAATTGTTTGATGATAAGAGGTGGCAGTGGAGTGGATTGGAATACTAGTGTGTGTAGGCCAGCGTCTATTTTTGATTGACTTGTGGATTCGTTGGGCTGTGAGATCTGTGGGTCACAACCATGGACTCTTGGATGTTGTGGTCTTGCTATGGTCATGTGTGGAATCAAGCCCTGATCCCTAGTATCCAATAATCATACGCTTTCTCAGCTTCTATGTTTAGAATCAATAGTTGTGCGATCTTCTCAGAATACCTCACAGACATTCTTGCAACCTGGATTCTTAGGCCGGTATCTATGTCTGTGAGGGTGTCTCCTGCGTCTAGTTGTGGAACTAAAGGGTCACACCCGAATGTTTGTTCTCTTTCAAACCCTTCTATAGTTATGTAGATGTTTTTCTAGGGTAATCTGTAGTTTGGCTGATTTGACCAAAACGTATGTGCTTGGTTGTCTTCTATGTTTAATCCTCTCAATTGAGAACTGATCAATTGTAGATCTATTGTTGTTCAGAATACTTGTATTCTGAGATTTTGGTCTATGCAAACTATTGCTATGATGAGGTTTGGTTGAGGCATGATTGGCTCAAATATGTATTCCCTGGGCTCCTGAGGTCCCATGATTGTCATACAAATGCAATAGTATAAACAAACTGTAATAAAGTGAACTCTAAGTATATGAAATGTATTTTATAGCATATATGACTTCTTTTTGTATTTTCTGATGATTTATAAGAATTTAAGAAAGCAGCTATTTAAAATATTTAGAATTGAAAACTAAACTAATAACTTAAAACAAACAAAATAGCCGAGTGTAGTTATTTGTCTGTGTAATTTGTATACCTATTCTAAACAATGAAATAACTAATCTATTTGCAAGATTCTTGATCCTACCTCAAAAGTGAGGAGTGAATCATAGTTTCTTAGAAACTATCAATCCCCATAGCTTCCCTAACAATATCGAGAATATAATTTATTGAAATAAAGCGATTAACTACTCAATTTGATATGATTATAACTAGAACTTTGAAAGCTAGAACCTAGATTCTGCAGAATAGTGGTGAATCCGATGGTGTGTGTGATCTTGTCCCCTCAGTATGATCTCTTCGTTCTTTGTGCTCACGTAGATCCAGAAAAGCATGTAATGCTTGCATCAACAGGAATAGGTGTTGGAACAAGGGACAACCTTCAGAATGTAGACAGAATAGAACGCGGATAGGAGAGGGATAACGCAAGAGTACAGAGCTTGGCTTATGCAATTCCTAGCGGGATCTACTGCGAATCATGTGACATGATGTGTCCAGAACCTAAAAATTTCCTGTATGAAGAGTAAAACCCTGCAACTTTAATGGCTTCCTAAGCTATTCTACTCCAATGGTTTGGATAAAACAACAACACTGTTTGCACAAGTTGGATATGTGGCTTACCAATAGCTGGTTAATGCAAACTAAGCATGTAATGAACTAAACTACAGAACTCTAAGCAAAACTAGTAGAGCTGAAGCGATTGAAAATGAGAGATTGAATTCAGGCAAACTTCAAACCTTTTGTTTGAACACAAGCCATGCATTTAAAGGAATTCAATCACCCAAGAGACCAAAACCAAATTGAACTCCTAAACAATAAAAAAAGGAAAAACACTATTCCAAGGGACCAAAAACATAAATGCATGCTCAAGTCGTCAAGGAAAAGTTAGTGAATCGTTGATATTTCACGTGAGTCACGTCAAAAGAATGTTATGGAAAACACGCACAGGACCGCCGCTCTGAGCAGGGCAGCGGTTACAGGATCGCCGCCTTGTTCAGGGTGGCGGTTACAGGACCACTGCGCAGTCAGGGCAGCGGTTTCGTCATTGAAGATAAAAAGGGGCAAGGAAAGAAGGAAAAAGGGGAAAACAAAGGGTGCGGGGGCTAAGCGGGGCATGTGGGATGTTAACGCATACTCCGAGGGCTTTTCCGGATCCCGAACACCTTGCGAAGTGACTTGTATCATCATTGGGGCACTTGTTACACCGTTCCGCAGTACAGTACCTTACAATTTTGGGTACGTACATATTTCCCCCTCGGAGAAGCGTTTTAGCCATGAAGAGGCGTAAAACGGTGGGTCTAAGTATGGCCGTCCCGAAATGGGAAGTTTAGAAGTTATACCTTACACGTCCATGTGTTGAAATGACGCCATCCAAAATTCCCGTTACCTGCAAAATGAAAAGAGAACTCAAGTGCAGATAGATACAATAATTTGGAAAATAAATGCTAAAATAATAGGCAAAGAGAACATACCATTTATGCAGGGATAGGAATTTACCTCCGTTGGCACTCCAAACCTGTGAAAAAGGTATTTTAAAACGAATCAGGGCACTATATATATGAAAGTGGGCCCATTTTCCTATTCATTTGCGCGAGTCGATTTAATTGATTTTGAGCTCTAGGACCCATGGTGACAGTTTATCACGTGAATAGAATCAAAACGTTTGTAGTGAGATCGTGAGCATGCCTCCATGCATGGAACACCACCCTGCCAGATCATAGGTTGGTTTTCTTCAATTTTGTGTTTTTCCCCTCTTTAAATTTGAAATGGCTAAATTATGTTGTAATGGGGGGGTTATTTTTGAAAATGTTAGGTTCAAAAGGTCCACCTAGTGGGGGCACCTACTGGGTAGGCTCCATTTTTAGGTTAAATGCTCATTTATTTGCTTGTTTTGGGCTTTTTGGGATTAGAGACCCGCGCGGGTTTTTGGACCACGACCGCCACCCTGGCCAAGGTGGCGGTTACACGACCACCGCCTTTAAGGCAGCGGTTACAAAACTGTCTCCCTGCTCAGGGCGACGGTTCTGCATAGAATGCAAAAATAACTTATATTTGAGATTGTGTTTGTATTTTTTTTGCACTTCTATGCATTTTTATGACCTTCTTGGTATTGTTCAGATATGAACTTTCTCTATTTTGTGTGTTTTTGGGTGTATGTAGGCGAGAGAGGAGTATATTAGATGGAGTAGAGAGAGAGAGTGTGATTGGCTCTCAGGAGTACTGGATGCCCTCTCACAGGACGAGGAGGACACACTTCAGAGGGCTGGTATACTGCGTATATCGCGTGTGCCTCATGTTGCACCATCTAGTCACATCCTTTATGACTTATTCTCTTACTGGGATGCAGATAGGAACACCTTCCGACTGCCAGGGGTCCGTGGTGAGTGGACCATCACACTTGAGGATGTCTACCATATTTTGGGGGTCCCGATCATCGGGAGGAGACTTACATTAGAGATAGTAGGCTCACAGGCACAGATTGCATAGTGGGTAGCATATATGGGAGATGCAATTATCTCCACGGGGTCGAAGAAGGGAGTGAGAGTTCAATCCATTCCTTATTTGCCTATCCCCGTACTTTGATAGGCCGTCATGGGGATCCTTGCCTCGAGACTGATCAGGGACAAGGGAGGGGATACATTGTTATACTGCTGGGCCCCCATCATTGTGCAGATAGAGGGGCATGGCCGGATATACGCCTGGGGTGCAGATATTCTGGGGACCACCTACCATGATTTATACAGGGTGGTCCGTTTACAGGGACAGTCATTGAGCCACCCGACTTTAGTCATGAGTTGGGTGTATGAGCATTTTATCCCTTATGGCAGAGGCGTGGAGGTGGCAGATCCTGGGGCTGTGAGGGAAGCCAGATGGACAGATATGTCGGTGCTTAGAGCACCTCACCAGCCAGTTTCCTCCCTTACTACTGCAGACATGGAGGCGACACCGTACCGGCTTATGGCCGGCATATGGGGAGAGGAGACTCTTACCTTGATCTCTTGCTCCACCACAGGGCAGCTCATTGATCGAGTGGGACGAGTGGAGGTGCATCCTTTTGGCAGAGTTCCTTAGCAGTTTGGCCTACCGTATATGGGCATGCTTCCCCCAGTGGCGCCAGTTTATAGATCAGTTCGCGAGGCCAGAAGGGGGCCTAGAGGCTGTGGTTTGACAGTGATCACTCCTGGCATTCCCATTGCAGCCAGGAGGATAGTTTGTGCTAGAGGGAGAGCTGGTGTGCCTTGGGCACCTTTACTTCAGATTGCTGCGGGTCCTGCTCATAGTAGTAATGACCCCATAGATATTGAATCTGAATCTGAGGAGCTCACAGAGGGAGGGACAGGGGAGGAGACCGAGGACAACAATCCTAAGTGGCATGACACTCAGGATATTATGCAGGTAGAGAGGGCTGAGCAGAGTGCAGAGAAGGACACTCTAGTTTCAGAGAAGCCACTCTCTCAGGGCCATGATGGAGAGGATGAGTCAGTTGCAGGGTGACATGTTGCCCCTGCCACAGGAGCAGCCCCTCAGTTGGCAGCGGCATCCGTGGCAGGTGCCGGTCCCAGCGACCCATCTTGGATGCCTGGGGATCCGAGTAAGTTACCCTTTCTCCCTTTTAATGTTTATTTGTAGGCTCTCCTTAGTTGTTATTGTTATATCTTTTAGCCTCTTGCTTGGTTTTTGATTCATTTTTCTTCTTTGTTTGCAGAGACTGTTGACGAGTGGCAGGATCTGATCCGCAGGGTATGTACCGATTCCCTGATGATCCCCATGGATAGGACCCGCGCGGAGCTATCCGTAGATGCCGGGGAGCCCTCAGCATCTGGTAGGCATACCGATGTCTTCGCTCCCATTTGGCACGTGGCCAGGATGGTGTCGACCCTGCGGACAGAGTTAGCGGGCTACAGGACGGCTGAGCGCCTTATGAGGAGCCATTCTCGTGGTGATACCACGGCTGCCCCTCGGGACCCTAAGCCCTCCGTATACTCAGAGTGCCGGTGTAGCCGGAGTCCTAGGCATGGGTATGCGCCCTCAGAGGGGTCGCGTAGGGGTTGAGAGGCCACTTGGCTCTTGTGTATCTTGTACTATTGTGTATCATGGGCTCTTTGAGTGTTTTGACCATGCCTAGTGCATGATAGCATTGTATATAAACATTGATTATTTATATATATGCATTCATTTTGGATCAAAATCTTGGCACTCATGGCTTCTTTTCTATTTTTAGTTTCTTTGTATATACTACGATGTATGTTTATATGCTTTTTAGAATGTATGCAATGGTGAACAAATGATGTAAATGCTTGTTTTCTTTTTGTGTTTCGTGATGCTGATACATGATAATGTAGATATATTGTGATTTTGAATCTTAGCTTCTGTGAGCAATTTGGATACCTCATGTTTGTTTTGGCAAAGTGATGAAAATAACCAGTATGATGAACAGATTAACTTGCCCCACTCCTAACTCCACACAACTAGTAAGATGCGAGGGCTCATCACCAAGAGCCAAGAAGGGCGCAAGTTATGAAATGTGGTGAAATGATAGTGATGAAAGACAGACAAAGCTTTGGCGGAACCAAATTGGAAGCTACAAGCCAACTCCACTCGAATGACTTCATAGTTTTGGATGCGACTTGCTTTGCGGTTTATCCAGACTTAGACCTGTAGATGGCCACATAGTAGACAAAATCTGGTTTTTTAGGATTTTAACTCTTTTGGGATTTTGAACATTTGTTTCATTTGTTTTTGACTCAAAGTTTGAAAGTTTGAATTGTTTGCGTGTGACCATTTGTACTTATTTGTCAAGAAGACCCCCTACACTTTGCCCCATGCTACTAGTAAGAAGCATGGGTTTATCACCGTGGGCAAGGTATAGGCGAGTAAGGGCATTTCCATCCTTTCCCAACCCTACGTCACTAGTAAGAGACGCAAGCTCATCACCGAATTTGGTGGGGCAAGGAAATGTGTAAAATTAAAATTTTATGTTTAATTACTTGTTGACTTGTTTTCTTGAGTAAAATGTCAGTATGTGCTTATTCCCAAAGAGATATGCATATGGGATAGATGTGACACCATGAAGCTTCTAGAACAGACCATAGGCAAGACACCTATCCTAAGAAGAAATCAAAGCGAGAATAAACTTGCAGATCTTGGTATGGTTATCGTTAAGACTTTGTCATGTCTATCTTTATTTGATAAAAGATTCCGAGATGATTGATGATATCGTGAAAATGGAGAGATATGATTAAAGAGCTTTATGCCAACAACATCATGAGTTTGTAGTGTATTGCTTTTGAGAATAGATTCTTTGATCATAATTTATGTAAGAAACGAGTGGACAAAATGATCTTAATCTGCATGAAGATGCAATGTAGATAATTATACAAGTAGTGCTAGTTGCTCATGCGTAAAACTGCTTGAGGTGCAAGGAATTGACTGTTTTTCCAAACTCCTCACCTTCTAGCATACATAAGAGGTATGCACCATTTCCATAGTCCTTCATGACTTGGTATGGGCCCAACCATTTGGGCCAGAATTTCCTTCCTTCGCCGGTCTTCTTGTCGATCCGGCTGTTTAGCCTTAGGACTAGATCACCTTCGTATATGTCACATTCATAGACCTTCTTGTTGTACTGCCGGCACATCCGGTCAGCATAGACTCTATGTCGCTGTTCGGCATCTAACCTAGTTTCATCTAGGCTTTCTAGTTGGGAAAGATGTGCTTCTCTATAAGCGTCCTCATCTAGAATCCCTTATAGTGAAATGCAGAGACTGGGTATTTCAACCTCAAGTGGGAGAACTGCTTCTGCCCCAAATACCAGCGAGAAAGGAGTTGCTCCCGTTGGTGTTCTTATTGAGGTTCGGTGGGCCCATAAGGCCGGATATAACTTCAAATGCCAATCTCGCTTGTTTTCTTTTACCGTTTTAAGGAGAATGGCTTTCAGTGTCTTGTTTGTTGCTTCAGCCTGCCCGTTGGCTTGGGGATAATACAAGGAAGCCGTATGATGGCTTATTTTAAATTTATTGCATAGCTCACGAACCTCTTCATTCTTAAAAGAAGTTCCATTATCGGAGATAATGATTTGCGGGATACCGTACCTGCAAATGATTTGGTTCAAAATGAGCTTGGCGATTACAGAACCAGGTACAGTGGTAAGAGGCATAGCCTCTACCCATTAGGTGAAATATTCAGTGGCCGTGATTATAAAATTATGGCCGTCTGTGGATGAGGGAGAGAATTTCCCTATAAAGTCTAGACCCCATGTAGAAAAGGGCCATGAAGTAGTGATTGGTTATAGAGCTTGTGCTGGCATGTGGATCTCATGGGAGAATTCTTGGCACTTATGACACCTGCGTGCAAACTCTATCGCGTCACATTCTAGAGTGGGCCAGAAATAGCCCATTCGATGTATTTTTCGAGCGGTGGCATGGCCACTGAAGTGGCCTCCACATATACCACTGTGAGATTCATGGAGAATCCTCTTGGACTCTTCTGTGTCGACACACCTTAGGAGCATTCCATCGAATGCTTTTCGATAGAGCACTTGCTCTATAATGACGTATTTAGCTACGATTATGCGTAACCGTCTTCTTTGTTGTAGTGTAGCTCCTTCTGGATATGTATGGTCCATGATATGGTTAATGATGTCAGTGTACCAAGGACACTCAGAGATAGCGGGTCGGGTTTTGATGTAGTATACGCACTCATCTGGAAAATCTAAATCTACTAGATCACCTCCATCTAATGGGTTATCAGCTAACCAATCCGCAATGATTTGTCCCTTAACCGACTTCTGATTTACAAACGTTAATTCGAATTCTCCCATTAAGGTTATAAAACATCCCGCCTTTTTAGACAAGGACCCTTGTGTGAGGAAAGTTCGTAAGTGGTCTGTTTTTACCACGACCCTTGTTTCTTGATTTAGCATATAGTGTCTTAGGCGTTTAGTAGCAAAGACTATGGAAAGGCATTCTCGTTCTGCCTGTGTATAGCGTTTTTCATAGTCGAGAAACGTTCGGCTAATGAATTAAATCACACGTTCTCTCTTGTTATCATCTTCTTGGGCCAACATATAGGCCAGCGAGACATTAGTAGCTCGTAAATATAGAATTAACGGGCGATCTAGCTTAGGTGGCATTAACGTAGGTGGTGATAATAGGAAACGCTTAACTGCTTCAAAGGCTTCATTACAGTCTTCGGTCCAATCAATGCTATAGTCTTTCTTGAGTAAATTGTTGATTGGATGTACGACGAAGCTTAAGTCCGGGATGAATCTTCGGATTGCACCTAGCTTTCCGAGAAATGACCTGATTCCAGACTCATATGAAGGTGGAACCATTTCGAGGACTACCTGAATTTTGGTTGGGTCAACATCTATCCCTCGTGACGATATGATATAACCTAGGAGCTTCCCTCCTGTTACACCAAAGACGCATTTCTCTGGGTTTAGTGTGACTCCGTATTCTATTAAACGTGAAAGAATGACGTGGAGTACTTCGGGATGGTCACAACGCTTCTTGGCCTTAGCCAATAAGTCATCTACGTAAGATTCCATGATTTTATGAATTAGATCGTGAAATATGTATGTCATGGCCCGCTGGTACGTAGCACCGGCGTTCTTGAGACCGAAAGGCATAACAGCGTAGCAATAGGTTCCCCAAGGAGTTATAAATGTGGTTTTAGCTTGATCTTGCTCAGATATTCTGATTTGATTGTATCCTGAGAATCCATCCATGAGAGACAAAAGTTCAAAACCAGCCGTTGCATCAACAATAACATCTATGGATGGTAATGGGAAGTCATCCTTAGGACATGCCTTGTTGATGTCTCGGAAATCTATGCACATGCGTATCTTTCCATTCTTCTTGAGAACGGGAATGATGTTCGATACCCATTGGGAGTAGTCGACTGGTTTGATGAACCCTACATGGAGGAGTTTTATTACCTCCTCCTTTACCATGAGAGCTACTTTGGGCTTCATGGGTCTTGATTTTTGTTTAATTCGCTTTGCATCTGATTTGGTGACGAGGTTGTGCACCGCAATGTGGGGTGTGACTCCTGTCATCTCCTTATAATTAAATGCAAATGCCTTCTGATGTTCTTTGAGGATCTGAGTATGTATTTCCACTTCTTCTGGGGTTAACGAAGAACCTAGTTTCAATATTCTCGGTTCATCTTCTGTCCCGATGTTGACATCGATTATTTCTTCAATCAAAGAGGCGTTACCCTCTTCGAACTCAGGTGGCACTGGAGGTAAATGCAAATCATCCCCATTTTCTACTGCGTATATGCTAGGTTCTATTTGTGAGGGAAGATCCATCACAGGATTCCTGAAATAGGAAGACGAATGTGGAATTAAGGACAAATCTAGCATATGATAGGAGAGATGTAATGCCACATAGGCATTTAAGTATTCCAAAGTGGCCATATTATTATCAACATGGTCTAGGATGGTAGATTCACTTCTGCTTGAAAGGGGATTTGTCGTTATTTTTATCAATGGTTCGTCACGAATGGACACTGTGAAATGAGTATCTTCTAACTCATCGCTTGGAGTAAAACGTGATGCTGAAGTTGCTATTGAATCGACGAGAAGATTTTTCTCTCACGGGATTGCTTCAATGGATATGAAGTTAAATGCATTGCTTAAATCTAATACAGTGTTTTTGTAGAGTTGCAAATGTTCAGCTTTAGTTTCATATACCTCAGAGACTTGGTTTGCCACTAATTGTGAGTCTCCTAAGACTCTGATGTTGTCAACACCAATTCTTTTGGCTAAGGTGAGACCAAGGAGGAGGGCTTCGTACTCAGTGCCGTTGTTTGTGCATTCAAAGTTTAACTTAAAGGAAAATGGGAGGACTTTCTCCTCGGGTGAAGTAAGAATTATACTTGCCCCTGCTCCATAACGGCATTTAGCTCCATCGAAATGGAGAGTCCAATACTTAGCTGGGAGTATAGATGTTGGGGTATTTACTGCGTTTGTGCACTCTACTTCTACCATACAGAGGTCCTCTGCTGGAAGGGAACCAACACCTAGGGAATATCCTATGCCTATTGAATCAAATGGTAAGAATATTGGTGAATCTTGTTCTATCAACTCAACGATTTTTGCAGTAGTCCCTAATGATACTTTTTCTTTAGTTTTATCTTTGGTGGTTGGGATTGTTTTGGTTATGCTGATAGTTTCAAGATCCGTCGTAGGTACCAACTTTTCCTCTGGTTTTGGGTCAGTGGGTTTGTTGGAAGTTCAAATTCTAAGTGCACACCTGGTCTTTTCTTTAAATCAGCTAGGTGCAAATCGAAAGGTTTTGGATCGCCTTTCGCTACAAATACATTTCCTAGATGCAAGAATCTTACTTCTTGAAATAACGTAGAAGGGATTGCCTTCATTCGGTGTATCCATGGTTGGCCGAGTATCATATTATAATTAGTTTCCCGATCTATAATATAAAACTCAGTTAGGATTGTTTTGGGTCCTAAGGTGACTGGCAATATTATAGTTCCTATCGAAGTGGCTTTAAGGCTATCATAGCCTCTCAATGTATTTCGAGTGGTGGAATAGTTTGTTTCCCCATATCCTAGTTTTTGGAGGAAAGAGAAAGGGACTATGTTAGCTGCGGCCCCATCATCAACCATTACCCATTTTACATAGTTATTATAAACCCATACTTGTAAGTGTAAGGCTGGATCGCCTCGGCATGCGATCTCAGCATTTGTAGGCATTTTATTTATTTCAAATATGAATTCGACATCCCTATCCGGATGCCCCGGAGGGTGGGTATCAAAATATACATGATTTACTTGTGTTTCAGGAGGTGGAGTGATGTTAATTAGATGACCTAGACCTAATGCTTCTAAAAGAGCAGCTCTGTGAGGGGGAGAGTTCTTTAGTAAGTCCAAAAATGAAATGTGTGAGAAGGTCTTTGTTAGGTCACTAATTAAATCATAAGCACCGATGGGTTTTTCTACTATTTGCTGACTCTTATTTGTTTTTGGCAGATGACTTGGGCTCGGTTGAGAGAAATACTCTCGTGTTCTTGTTATAGCTTCGATAGGTAGCTCAGCGTCTAGTTCTACCAAGCTGACTATCTTGGGTCTCGGTTGACTTCCTAACTGTGGCGCAACTGATGGATTTAATGAAGTTGAGGCTTCGTGATCATTGTTTCCTGTCATTGCACTTTTGTTTGTTCCAGTTGGATTCAGCCTATTGCTATCATGATTTGGGAGTGGATCGTTAAAGATCTTGAGAGGAGCATTCTGAGGGGAAACTGCCCCTGCGAGCGTATTTGGTGGTGATGAGATGGGATCTGCCAAAAACAAATCTGTGAAGAACTGTATTTGTTCTTCTGGCAAACGTTGCATGAATTTGTTGTAGTCACGACATGTTCTAGTATCATGACCCCAAATTTTGTGGAAACCACAATAAGAATTGGGGTTGTAATTCCTATTTTGTTGGTTTGATGTGTATTGTGGCCTAAAATTCTGATCAAACTGTTGCCTATTAGGATTAAAATTTTGCATTTGTTGTTTCTGGTTTTGACTTTGGTTTTGATAACCAAATGAGTTTTGTCCTGGCCCTTGTATAGGATTTCACCATTGTTGTTGTTGTTGTGGATGATTAAAATCCACTGTATTGATTGTCGGGGTAAAGTTGTTGTTTCATTGGTTGTTTGTTTGTGACGGAGTATTAACAACATTTACCCTCTTGGGCTGGTCGGTTACTCCATCCGTTGTTACCCCACTATTTTTGTTAAGGATTTTGGGTCCTTGATTGAAATTTGTGATAGTTGTAGTGTTCTGAGTGGAGATGATTAACCTCCCATTGGTTCCATATGTCTTACGACCACTATCTATTGCTGCTTGATCTATTCGAAGAGCGCTCTCAAGTACTTCATCGTAAGTTCTTAGCGGGAACTTCTGGACTTCTTCCTTCACCTCTTTGCTGAGAGAATGAAGGAATAAATCACATAGTTCCATCTGATCCATGTTTGGAGCACTTGCCGAGGAATAAAGAACTGTGCGCCACCTTTGGATGAAATGGGCGACAGATTCGTTGTGTTCTTGTTTGATGTGTAAGAATTCCCTGATTCCTGTTCTCAACAGTTTGTTCATGTCGAATGCCTTAATGAATTCTGATACAAGCTGTTTAAATGAATGGATGGAGGCTTCAGGTATTCTATAATACCAGTCGAGAGCAATGCCTTCCAAGGTTTTGGGGAATATTTTAGCAACAACCCCATCCCAAGGGAGTAATTCTCGTATGGCTGTAGCGTAAGCCTTGATATGTGCGTTTGGATCTCCCTCACCTTTATACTTGGGTAAATCGGGAAGGCGTCTTGGAAGCATGACGCTTCGTATGGTGAATTCTAAGGGCTCCTTCAGATATTCTGAATAAGTCCCTATCGCATAGTTTTCGACCATTGATGGTGGTTGCTGAGGGAGTGGTGGTGGGATGGGTTGTTGATATGGCGCAGCGTATGTGTTGGCAGGGGCAGAGGGAAGTCCCTGTGTTTGAGCAAACATGCCGGGAGAGGAGAACATATCTCCTTGTGGTGATTTGGAGTACATGTTTAAGTATGACAGGGTATTGTCGAGGAATGGATTGTTTGATACTAGACCGGGAGGAATAATGTTAGAGATGATGGGCCTTGTTGGCGTTTGTTGTGGATAGTGAGGCGGCATGCCTAACATGCCTACTCTTGTGAGGAGATCTACTTGGCCAGGGTGGTATGGAGGATTGGAACTTCCTGCTTGTATGAACGGAGAATTTTGACTTGCTTGAGCAAGTTCTAACCCTCTCACTTTTTCTACTAATGTTGAAATGACTTCATTTGGTGAAGTCACGGTGCTTTGCCTGAGCGGCGTTTTTTGTATACCCTGGTGTTGTATAGGTACATGATATCCTGTCATGAACTGGTCGCTATGTTGCCAAGTTTCTCTGAGAGTATTTCCTATATGCAGTGGCATAGAGGTATTTTCTTGAAAAGAGAACTCGGGTTGTATTCGTAAACCTCCTATAGGTGGGTACATACCCCGAGAATGTTGTTCACTCCTACGATAACGTATTGATCGTTCATCATCTAAGACTAGGTATGGGTCTGATTGTCTACTAATTTTTGGTCTAAGTAGCATCTGAGGAGACGAACCAGATTCTCCGGTGAACGTCATATTGTTCGAGCCTGAAGGCTCTATTTTCCGTGTTCGAGGGGGTTGATCTAACTCTCCCATTTGAAAAGACAAATTATATTTGATTCTTGGGGTTTGTGTTGACAACTGATTAGTTAAATAGTTGTCTCCCCATACTGAGAGCGAGGGTGATGATTGCCTATTCTGTTGGGCGTAGTATGCCTCGAGACCCAAGAGGGGTCTGCCATATTCATCGAATCCTGACATATTCGGGGGGTATATGAATACCCGCAGAATAATGGGAAGAAAAGAAGGTGATTTAGATAAGATGAAACTTCTCAAAGAGAAGGTGAAACAGTTGTTAGTTCATGTTGGGTTCACCAATTTTGTATGCCGGAAAAGTGACAGGCGAGCGTGGGAATCTACAAGTGACTCTTCCATGTACCTAACCTCTCGAGGTCGTGCCGAGACAGCCGGTGGGGGTAGAATATGCGTGGGATGCAGACAAGCTAGTTAGGCAGTCTAATGTCTTCGACACACACTAATGGAATTTGTGAATCTAAGGCAAAGAAGGCCCTTCTAACTTGGACTGGTGTGATGGATCGATCGGCAAGGATGACTGCTCGAAGGCTCCAATCAATATCGATCTCTGGCGTGATTCGATCTATGGGTTGTGGAATACGTGGGAAATGACCTGGGATAGTTTCGTGTATGTCTCCAGATAAGGTCATATGGTGGATGGTGGAAACAATTGATTCTATGGACGATTCTCTGGCCTAGTCCAGAATTCTCTAGCTTTGTTAGCTGCTATATCTAGTAAGGACAATTATTCGATGATAATAGGTGGAAGTGGAGTGGATTGGAATACTAGTGTGCGTAGGCCAGTGTCTATATCTGATTGACTTGTGGATTCATTGGGTTGTGAGATCTATGGGTCACAACCATGGACTCTTGGATGTTGTGGTCATGCTATGGTCATGTGTGGAATTAAGCCCTGATCCCTAGTATCCAATAATCATACGCTTTCTCAGCTTCTATGTTTAGAATCAACAGTTGTGCGATCTTCTCAGAATACCTCACAGGCGTTCTTGCAACCTGGATTCTTAGGCCGGTATCTATGTCTGTGAGGGTGTCTCCTGCGTCTAGTTGTGGAACTAAAGGGTCACACCCAAATATTTGTTCTCTTTCAAACCCTTCTACAGTCATGTAGATGTTTTTCAAGGGTAATCTATAGTTTGGCTGATTTGACCAAAACGTATGTGCTTGGTCGTCTTCTATGTTTAATCCTCTCAATTGAGAACTGATCAGTTGTAGATCTGTTGTTGTTCGTAATACTTGTATTCTGAGATTTTGGTCTATGTCAACTATTGCTGTGATGAGGTTTGGTTGAGGCACGATTGGCTCAAATATGTATTCCCTGGGCTCTTGAGGTCCTGTGATTGTCATACAAACGCAATAATATAAACAAACTGTAATAAAGTGAACTCTAAGTATACGAAATGTATTTTATAGCATATATGACTTATTTTTGTATTTTCTGATGATTTATAAGAATTTAAGAAAGCAGCTATTTAAAATATTTAGAATTGACAACTAAACTAATAATTTAAAACAAACAAAATAGCCGAGTGTAGCTATTTGTCTGTGTAATTTGTATATCTATTCTAAACAATGAAATAACTAATCTATTTGCAAGATTCTCGATCCTACCTCAAAAGTGAGGAGTGAAAAATAGTTTCTCAGAAACTATCAATCCCCACAGCTTCCCTGGCAATATCGAGAATAGAATTTACTGAAATAAAGCTATTAACTACTCTATTTGATATGATTCTAACTAGAACTTTGAAAGCTAGAACCTGGATTCTGCAGAACAGTGGCGAATCCAATGGTGTGTGTGATCTTGTCCCCTCAGTATGATCTCTTCGTTCTTTGTGCTTACGTATATCCAGAAAAGTGTGTAATGCTTGCATCAATAGGAGTAGGTGTTGGAACAAGGGACAACCTTTAGAATACAGACTGAATAGAACGTGAATAGGAGAGGGATAGAGCAAGAGTACAGAGCTTGGCTTATGCAATTCCTAGCGGGATCTACTGCGAATCATGCAACATAATGCGTCCAGAACCTGAAACTATCCTGTTTGAGGAGCAAAACCTGCAACTTTAATGGCTTCCTAAGATATTCTACTCTAATGGATTAGATAGAACAACAACACTGTTTGCACAAGCTGGATATGTGGCTTACCAACAGCTGGACAATGCTAACTAAGCCTATAATGAACTAAACTAAGAACTCTAAGCAAAATGAAAGCTAAAACTATTGCAAAGAGAGATTCAGAGGCAAACTTCAGACCATTTGTTTGAGCACAAGCAATTCATTTATAGGAATTCAAACACCCAAAGATCAAAATCAAACTGAACTCCTAAACAATAAACAAAGGGAAAACACTATTCCAGGGGACCAAAAACATAAATGCAAGCTTAAGTCGGCAAGGAAAGCTGGTGAAACGTTGATATTTCACACGAGTCACGTTAAAAGAACATTCTGGAAAACGTGTAAAGGACCACCGCCCTGCTCAGAGCGGCGGTTACAGGACCGCCGCCTTGTTCAGGGCGGCGGTTACAGGACCGCCGCCCAGTCAGGGCGGTGGTTTCGTTACTGAAGAGAAAAGGGGCAAGAAAAGAGGGGAAAAGGGGGAAACAAAGCACGCGGGGGCTAAGTGGGGTATGCAGGATGTTAACACATATTCTGAGAGCTTTTCCGGATCCCGAACACCTTGCGAAGAGACCTGTATCATCATTGGGGCACTTGTTATGCTGTTCCGCAATACAGTACCTTACAATTTTGGGTACGTACAGATACCTCCTCATGAGTGTTGGCACACTGGGCATGAATGGACCCCCATCATATTATTTTCCAACATATACAGAAGATAACAACTCCACTTCATACTTTGTGCTGCTAAACATAGCAAACCACACACAATCATACAAACTACATCTGTTTGTGTCATAGGCCTACACTCAATTGTAATCCTTTGTTAATAGCCACAAGTTCATGCTCAACCCTTACAATCATTCTCTAAACCATTACAAACCTTTCTTCAACCCACTGAATAGTTTTTTGGTACCTCTCCCATAGGTCCCACATCACCTTATCTACATTGTTGGTGTGTGTGACTGTCCAGTCATCGTCCACATCACCTAGGTGAGTCATCTCGCCTTGCGAGAGTCATAGGTCTTAGGAAGTCAAATGACAAGTGTCAGATTCTGTCATAGAATCTGACATTGTCATTTGCGTCAATGCATCATAGGAGTTACATTCCTTATTTGGAATTGTAACTCCTCTTCTAGTGGCGTCATATGCGTCAGTCAACGTCATATGCGTCAGTGGCGTCATTGAGTTTCTTTCCATGTTTAGGCATGGGGGTTACACAACACCCCTATTTGTACTTCCTATTTTTCGATCTATGAGTATGAGCAGACCCATTCTTCTTACTTGCAATCTTCTTTCCATTGTTTTGAATCTTGCGTATTGTGTTGGCTTGACGTTACCATCGGAGTGCAACTTCGTTGTGGTGCATCACTTTTCGACATCGGTTCTCGCGAATCCCTCTTTCATGGTATCAGCGCTGGTTTCGGTAAATGTGCACTCTTCGTTTCTCAGTTGTTTATTACTTCTGGTTTCTTCTCATTTCCTCGTGTGCAAGTTTTTTTTTTTATTATCATTTTGGAATTATTGCTCACCTCGTATTGAGGTTTCAGCAGTTGCAAGTTAAGGTATTTGGTTGGTTTTCTTATCAGCTAAGTTCATATTTGGATATTTCTAGATCTTTGTGGCTGTTGTTTTTGGGTTGTTTGTGTGTTTCTTGCTGGTTGTGTTCAGATTCAGCTGCAGGGTAAAAGAAGAGCTCGTTTTTTGGCGTGGACCTGTGATTACTGGTTGGGATCGTTGTTTTTTCTTCATTGGTGTATACTCAGACTATTCCGATCTTCTTCCTCATCACTGTGGTTCCTTGCTGTGTGAAGTTACCTCTGCCTGTCTCAAAACGTTTTTTGCTGAAAACCCCTCCTACTCACGTTTTTGCCTTATCTCTCACATTTTTTGCAAAACCTCTCATGTTTTTGCCTGGTCTCTCACCGTTTTTTGCTACTCACGTTTTTCCTCTGTTCTGAGCATTTTCAACTGTTCCAGATGTTTTTTTGGGCCTTTCTGACTGTTTTCTCCCTTCCATGCGTTTTTTGGCCTGTCCTCAGGTGTTTTTCTCCCCTGGCTGCGTTTTCTCCTTTGTTCCAGGCGTTTAAACCTGTTCCAGGCATTTTTCTATCACCTGGCTACATTTTCAACTGTTCCAGGCATTTTGAACTGTCCTAAGGCGTTTTTTCTCCTTGGCTGTTTTCTCACTCTGTTCAGGCGTTTTTTGTTGAGGGTTTTTCTGGTAAGGCGTTTTTTCCTTCAGCTGGTCATTTTGTGGACTGTTCTGGCATTTACTGCAAAGTGGACGTTTTTCACTACATTCAGGCTATTTTTACCTTCCTTTTTTCCCCACGTGGACTTTCTCATTCTTCTGCCAGGTAATATCTCTCTAAAAATATGTTTTTTTATTCACTTTTCTTAAAAAAATGTGTTTGCATTCTTTTTATCTTATCACTCTTCTAAAAAAACGTGTTGTTTCATTATTTTTAAAAGGTATAAGGTAAAAACATTACATTTTATTGGCATTGTAAGTTTTTTGGCTTGTTTTATTAACCTTCCGTCGAGTGCCGAAGACGAAGGGTGAGGTCCGGGATTGGCAGGTGGCTAATCCCCCCTCGCAATACAAACAAACCCTATCTCAAATTCCATGTCGTTTCCAACGAGCATACATACGACACCTTTTGCATGTGTTTAGGGCACTTTTTTAATCCGTTTGCAGGCTTATTGGCTTTTTCTCATCAGTTGCGGGAATTGGTTTTTGCTATAACTTTTGACTCGTTGCTCGGTTTTGAGCACTTCTTCAGTCAAAGTTGCATGTTTTTTCACACTCTAGATGATGGGATCATTAGTTTTGTAAACACACTAATTTTATAAAGTGCCGCATTCTGGGGGGTGTCTTTGTATTGCTTAATTCAGCTCATTTTTTCTTGAGCTTTGTTCTATTCCTTTTTTGTGGACTTGTGAGCGCGTCCGCCACAGTCTTATGACAAAGGGATTCTTTCGTGTGACGTGAGATGTTGTTTCTCACAAAGATCTTTCTTCCCCCTCTTGCTTCTCTCTTTTTGTGCTTGCTTGCAGTGTTGATCTGTTGTGCCCTACGAACCTTGATTGTTGTCTCCACCATTGCGCGTTATTACGCTAATTGCAAGGTGAGTGACAAACTGGTTCTCGGAACACAGTCGCATCTGGTTGTAATCAACGCACTGAATTATAAAGTGCCAAACTCGGGGGGGTGTAATTTTGTTCTGGGGTGGTTGTTTCCTTTCTCTCTCCTTCCTTCTGCATTCCTTGGTTCTATCTCTTCATTATGGATATCTCTAAAGTACCAGTGCTCACACCTTTTAATTTCTTCGAATGGAAATCTAAAATTATATTGGTTTTGCGAAGTAAAGGGTTATACCGAGTTACCATGGGGTTAGAGACCGAACCTACTGATGAACCCGAAAAATCTAAATGGTTCAACCATTGTGATGAAGCCTTAGGTCTTATCTGTATGTCCATCTCTCCCGACTTGCTCTTCCACATCGAAACTTCCTCAACACCCGATCAAGCGTGGAAAATGCTCGATGATATGTTTGGGAAGCAAGATGACATGAGAGCGCATGAGTTGGAGAACGAACTACTAGGGTTAAACCCTAGTGACTTTGAAAACCTACAGGCCTTCTTCTCAAAATTTGTCCGCACTAGAATGCTTCTAAAGGAATGTAAAGTGGATAAGAAAGACTCTCAATTGATCTTGTCAATTCTTTCTAAGTTAGGTCCTGAATACTCTGTTTTCATTTCAACTTTTCATGCCATGAAAGCCACCTTGGGTAGTACTTGGACTATGCCCTCCTTTGATAGTTTTTCATCCCAACTCATTTGAGAACAGGACAAACTCATTCAAATGGGGACTCTAAAATCCAAGTCACATGCCCTTGTGGCGAATAAGGGCAAGAAAAATGAAAAGAAGAAAGAAACTAAGGACCAACCTAAGAAAGAAACCAAGACCAACCAACCCCCAGTTAAGCCCATCACTCATACTTCAACTTCTGAGCCTAAAGCAAAGAAGGAAAAGTATAAATGCTCCTATTGTAAGAATACTGGCCATGACGAGCAACATTGTTTTTCGGAAACAAATTGATCACTTAACTCATTTACTTGAGAAGAATAAAATAAGTGTTCCTGAATCTGTTAAACAAAATGCTCAGAAAGGTGAGTCTTCTAATGCAAAGGAGACTAAAAATGAAAAGAAGAAAGGTAAGGCCCTCGTAGCTAGATCAACTCCATCATCAACTTGGATTATCGATTCCGATGCCTCGCACCACATGGCTTCTTCAGAGGTTGAATTCTCTAGCATTGAACCATGTGGCATGTCCCAAATCACGTTGGGTGATGACACTCATGTGTCGGTTTCCGGTAGTGGATCGGTAGAGATTGAAGGTGGAACATTTAACCAAGTGTTGAGTGTTCCCAATCTCTCTACCAATCTCCTATCAGTTTACCAAATCACCCACCTTGGTGAAGGAATGCGAGTGGAATTTGGTCCTAACTCGGTGATTATTCGTGAGCTTAACTCTGACTACACTGTGGCTGAGGGAAAGGCAGATCACCATTCACGGTTGTATACCTTTTCCCACTTCTCTTCTGATTCAATGCCCAATGCCTTGCTCACTCATGCAAATGAGGTTAGCAAGTTATGGCATGAGCATTTTGGGCATCTAAATTATCGTTACCTTGAACAATTGAGCCAAAACGAAATGGTCAATGGGCTACCCTGAGTTAAGTTTTCTAAGGGTCTTTGTGAGGGTTGTACCCTTGGAAAGCACCCTGAAAAAAGCTTTGACAAGGGAAAATCCTGGAGAGCTACTCGTCCCTTGGATCTTGTTCATAGTGACGTTTCTGGCCCTTTTCCGTCTCCTTCTTTTACTAGAGCTCTATATATACTAACCTTCATTGATGACTTTTCACGTTATACTTGGGTATATTTTCTTAAGCTTAAGTCTGAAGTTTTTGAGCATTTTCAAAACTTTAAGGATCTTGCTGAGAAACAAGCGGAACGGTCTATCAAGGTTCTTCGAACCGACAATGGAGATGAGTATGTGAGCAACAGGTTTGAGGATTTCTACACTTCTGAGGGGATTGCTTTGCAGCGTACAGTTGCTTACAGCCCTTCCCAAAATGGAGTTACAGAAAGAAAGAACTGAACTTTAAAGGAGATGGCTACTTGTATGGTTCACTCGAAATCTCTTCCTCCACAGTATTGGGCTGAAGCAGTGAATTGTGCTTGTTATATTCAGAACTGTGTCCCACACAAGGCAGTAAGAGGGATGACACCCTTTGAAGCCTGGTTTGGACACAAGCCTGATGTTGAGCACTTTCGAGTCTTTGGATCCAAGGCTATGGCTCGGATTCCCAAAAAGAAACGCAAGGCATTGGATCCACAATCCAAACCTTGTATCTTTGTCAGGTATCCTGATGGCGTGAAGGGATATCGATTGTTGAACCCTACCACCCATGAGCTTTATATTGAGAGGAGTGTGAAGTTTGATGAGTCATCCTTGACTTCAACTTCCACTGAGGTCCTTTTGCCCACTGATTCAGATTCTGACTCTTTAGATGATGATGTTGTTGAGTGAGTTCCACCTCTCCCTGCTCCTCCCGATCCTCAAACTTCTGAGTCTTCTGATTCTGACAGTAGTGATGATGAGGACTATGTCCCTTCTCACTCAAGTGAAGAATCTTCTGACTTGGAGCCTGAGCCATCGGGACCTCTTTGGGCCAGGAAAACTTTACAGAGTGCTGGAGATTTAGTTGGAGATCCTTTGGATGAGAGACGTACTCGCTCAGACTTCACTGGACCTCACTCCTTCTTCACCTCTGCTTCTGATCCACCATCTTTCCAGGAAGCTTCTGGGATTCCTAAGTGGGATTCTGCCATGGATGAGGAGTATTCCTCACTCATAAAGAATGACACTTGGGATCTTACCCTTCTTCCGAAAGGAAGAAAAATAGTTCGGTGTAGGTGGGTATATCGAACAAAGTATGGAGCTGATGGAAAAGTTGAGAAGTATAAAGCGCGACTTGTAGCTAAGGGTTTCTCCCAGGTAGCTGGGGTTGATTACTCAAAAACCTTTGCTCCATTTGTGAAGATGACTTCCATTCGACTGACCCTTGCCATCGCTGCCGCTAACAGATGGGAAGTCCACTAGATGGACGTTAAGAGTGCCTTCCTTCATGTGGACCTAGAGGAGGAGATCTATATGGAACAACCTCTGGGTTATGTCCATGATCCATCCCTCATTTTCAAATTAAAGAAGTCTCTCTACGGCCTTAAACAAGCCCCTCGGGCTTGGTATGCCAAGATGGACTCCTTTTTACTTGCATCAAGGTTCACTCGGTGTCACTCTGACCCAAATGTGTATATTCTGTGATAGGATGACTCCATGCTTATTCTTGTTCTCTATGTTGATGACTTGTTGATCACCGGTAGCTCTTCCTCTATCATTTATTTTTTGAAGATCTCCTTGGCCAACAAGTTCTCCATGTCTAACTTAGGATTGCTTCATTACTTTCTTGGGATCCAGATTTCACAATCTGACTCAGGAATTATGATCTCGCAGCCTAAGTACTCTCTTGATTTGCTTGCTCGGTTTCACATGTCTGAATGCAAGTCCTCACCTACTCCTTTTCTTTTCAGGATTAAGTTGGTTTCTAATTGCTCTTCTCCCTTGGTTAACGGTACCCTTTATTGACAGTTGGTGGGAAGCTTGATCTACCTTACTCACACTCGGCCAGATCTATCGTATGCCATTGGGATCATGTCCAGATTTATGCAGGAGCCTCATGAGCTGCACTTAAAAGCAGCAAAGCGGATCCTTCACTATGTTTGTGGCACTCACACAGATGGTATTCATTACTTAGGAGGGACTGAGATTGACTTGGTTGGATTTACAGACTCAGATTGGGCCGGTGATCTAGATCATCGGAAGTCTACCTCAGGCTACAGTTTCACTCTTGGTTTAGGTCCTGTCAGTTGGTCCAGCAAGAAACAAAACGCCATTGCCATATCATCAACAGAAGTAGAATACAGAGGAGCAATTAACACTGCCACATAAGCTGTTTGGTTATAGGGTAATATGACAGAGTTTGGCATCCACTTTCGGCGGCCTACCATTATCTACTGTGACAACATGAGCACTATCTTGATTTGTAGAAATCTAGTTCAGCATCAGTAGACGAAGCACATTGAGATTCATATGCACTTCATATGGGAGCTGATACATGAAAACATCATCGACATACAATATGTTCAGACAGTTGATCAGGTTGTAGACATTTTCACCAAGCCCTTCACTGAGGTGAAGTTTCTTCACTTGTGGTCTCTTCTTGGGGTGAGGTCTGCTGCAGCCACCCATCTTCTTCGGGCTATATAGTCCTCCTTCTTGTCCTCTTCTTCTTTCCAGAAAGATGTTGTATGTACATGGGCACCTTATCAGGCCTTTAGTTGCCGGGGCCCATTGACACATCTTTCTTAGTTGTCTAGGGGAGTATTCTTTTTTTTTTCTAGCTTACCTTGACCTCTTCCTCGGCTTCGATGAAGGGGGGGTGTTGGTGTGTGTGACTGTCCAATCATCGTCCACATCACCTAGGTGATTCATCTCGCCTTGCGAGAGTCATAGGTCTTAGGAAGTCAAATGACAAGTGTCAGATTCTGTCATAGAATCTGACATTGTCATTTGCGTCAATGCATCATAGGAGTTACAATCCTTATTTGGAATTTTAACTCCTCTTCTAGTGGCGTAATATGCGTCAATCAACGTCATATGCGTCAGTGGTGTCATTGAGTTCTTTCCATGTTTAGGCATGGGGGTTACACAACACCCCTATTTGTACTTCCTATTTTTCAATCTATGAGCATGAGCAGACCCATTCTTCTTACTTGCAATCTTCTTTCCATTGTTTCAAATCTTGCGTATTGCGTTGGCTTGATGTTACCATCGGAGTGCAACTTCGTTGTGGTGCATCGCTTTTCAACATCGGTTCTCACGAATCCCTCTTTCATATACTTATACTTTAAATCCACCCATTCTAATATCTTCTTCCCCACTTTCCATATATTAAATTTCCCTACCTATTTTTTTGCTCCAAATCCCCCTTTTACTATTAACTATCAAGTATCGAAACTAGTTATGGACATAATAAGTGTTACCACTACAATGATTTAACAATAATATATATTATTGTGACATTCTAAGTTTAGTGTCATAATGAAATGATAATGCAATAGAGTACAAATATGACCTAAGAAATAAGCTAGAAAATATGAAACCCTAGGTGCTAGAGAAGGGATAAGATACTCAACTTATTTTGCAATAATCCTGAAGCTGTGCAAGCTAGAAAAAAGAAAAATAAGAGGAGGAAACTATCAAAGACAAAACCAAAAAATTGTATGACTGTCGGATCTACCTGGACTAGGTCAGGGGTGCCTAGGCGCTAGATACTGCTCATGGGCGCTTGTCACTGTAAAACTAGTCAAAATATGAATTTTACAGTGTTGTAAGATGTTCTCTAATCACCTGTATGTCACTGGTGTATTACTGAGTTCTCTTGAAACTTGCAAAGAGAAAGAAAACCTACAAACACATCAAATCCTAAAAGGAAAAAGAGGCAAGATGGGGATTCTGATTAACCCCGATGGTCACCCAAATGAGTGAACTTACGATCCAAGAACTGCATTAAATTTCAGACTCCAAGTAGTTCCACGTGTGTGTGTAGAGTCATGCCATAGGTGGCTATTTTTCAAGATGCAATGAATAGTGAGTAATAGCTAGATGTAGCATAATTATGTAGATGTGTGCATGGAAAAATGAACTTCCCCTCCTATGAAGAGTATACAGAAAAATGCAATCCCTTGTCCCTTGAATTATAGTTAGATGGATTATTTGATGCTCTTAGAATGAATTTGGATATAACCCTAGGTGATAATAATATATGTTTAGAGATTGGTTCTCTGTTATAGTCATATAGATTTTTATTTATACAATTCCCTAGTTTGAATTTTGTAATTAACCTCTAAAAGGCTGACCCATAAGAAAACAAGATGCCCAACAACTAGAAAAGATGTAAAATACGTGAGCAATATACAAAGAGGTCAGGGCACCCAGCGGGGACAAGGGCGCCTGGGTGTTGGTGTTAGGCTAGGCATTGGTGTCTAGACTCAGAAAGTTGAAGTATCGAAAGTTAGACTAGGAAATAGGGTGTTTAAGGCCAAGAAGAAAAACAAAAAGAAAGAAAAGAGGCCAAAGACAATGGTCAATTAGTACTTTTCTCGCTTCAAAATCATATGAATAGTGGTATGAGACTAGGACCTAGAAATGTACCCAAAGTGTGTGATTTAGTGTCTGCATTTTCCCCCACTTTATGTTGTTAAACGAATGCTCGATAAAATAAAGTAGATAATAGATGCATACTTGATAACCATGTAGATCAATGGTGAAAAGCGTATGGAGGAGACAAAAAAAATGTGGAGTGAATAATATGAAGTGTGGAAGCTAAAGAAGAGGAAGTGACCCTAGGGGTGAAAAGGGTGTGTATATGTCACATTGTACCTTTTTTTAATGTCGCTTGATGATTGATGATGTGACTGCTTCTTTCCATAAGGAAGAACCTATAAAAGAGAAGAGAAAAAGAGTAGTTAAATATGTATATATGAAAAATTTGATCCAAACGTGTAAGAAGTATGTTAAAATGCAACAAGGAACATGTGCACCTAATTTGTGGTGAGTGAAAAGATTATAAAGGATCCTGAAAATGTTGAAGATGAATAAGTTTTTCAGGTGATCTCACACCAAGTGCAAGTTTTTTGGGTGGTCTCATGCAAAGTGCGATTTTTTTGGGTGATCTCACTCCAATTGCAAGTGTTTTGGGTGATCTCACACCACGACGGAAGAGTTTAGGGAGAAATTTCTAGTGTTACTCTCCATCCTTTGACTACATCCTAATGATTTATACACCAATGTAGATGGTGCAAACATACTTTGTTCAAATATGATCCAGTTTGATCCAACGTGAATAGAAAAAAAGATGAGATCTTGCATGCTGATTGTTGGAGCATTGTGCATGTATTGAGAAAAATGTTGTGTAGAATGTTGAAAATTGTGTTGATCTGAAAAAAATGTTGTAACTGCCCCTTGTCATTGGCACCTAGGCACTCATGTCCATTTCTAGGCATTGGTGTTTATGTTGTGTTGAAGACTGAAGTCAGATTTTGGTCCATTTTCGAGACTGTATATTGTGTTTTTGCCATACTAAATTGTGTTGTATTGTAACTATGAACTATTGAATGAGGTGATTGATTCACCCAATGTATGGCCCCCGTTTAGGGTGCATGTGACATCACTAGGAGGATGTGGCACAAAAGGGGACCAAATGCTGATTTAAAATGGATTCCCTGTAGGGGGAGGGAATGTGCTTGGTAAAAACCAAGGCACATGCAAGCAAAGTAGCTTGAAACATATGTTAGTGCAAACAAATACAAATACTAATATCAAAGACAATGTGTAATCTAGCAAGCAAGAAGATAATGTATACCACGGAAAGTGGGTTGCAAATATGGGACATTGCTCACAATGTTGCAAGAAATTTGAGGCTGAAGTGGCCAAACATATATAATGTGTGCACAAGACAAAGGGCATAGCCCGCAAACAATGATAGACAAAAACAAAAAATGAAAAATAGTAGTAAGAAAAGTAACAGATAACCATGGTAGAAAATAGTTCCTACAAGATAAACACTACACATGAAGAACCTGTTAGCATGTTAGGAAGATAAAAAGTATGTCAAAGCATGTATGATCTGATATATTAGTGTTATAGTATGAATACGAAATAGTATAAAATGAAATGATAAAACATGTGATATGTACAAAAGTAGATGCCCCAAGGAGTCACTGTGGGAATGGTAAGAGGTACAGTGCTAAGCATTTGTATTGCGTGTAATGATCTGTGTAAAGTATGCATTCAAAACATGAAGGAAAGTGAATGCACATGTGTATATAGAGAAGATAATGACATACAAAATGTCTTTCTAACATAGTAAGAAAAGTGTACATGCGAGTGTAAGTAAGAAAGAACAATGTGCAACAAAGATATGTAGTATGTTATGGATGAGTGAGATAGAATGAAATGTAATGTGTGTGTGGTAGAAGTCGTGTCCCCCCAAGTGAATGTGTTTGAGTATGCATGAGATGAGGTTCATTTATAAATGCCCCCTCAACAGTCAAGAATGAACCATAGAACAAGAGTGCGTTATCGAGAAAAGGTTTGAATTATGTGCTAGATATATATAATCGATGAAGCATAGAGAATAAAGAGTGTGAATATAGTGAGGCTCATTTCATATTTAGATCCTCAATAGTCGAGTATGAACCATGGAACTAGAGTGCATCATATAAAAGTGTGTTGTGATGAATTTGCGCTAGAAAGATGTGTCGTAAATATGCCGTGTGTGGAGTGTGTCATGTGTATGATGTGAGGTTCATGAATGTAGTTGTAGACACAAAATCACACACTTTAGGTAATTATCTAGTCTTGATTACATAATACTATTCATATGATTCCTAAGTAAGAATGGTACTAATTAACCCATGTCTTGTGCGACCTTTCTTTGCTTTTTATTGATACTTTTATTCTTACACCTTTACTTACTCAGTCTACCTTTTCAGTCTTTGGAATTTATCATCTTGAACACTTGTGCCTACACCAGAACATCAACGTCAGGCACCCTCATCCAATCTAGGTGCCCTTATCCTCTTTGTACTTTACTCACATTTTTTGGGTCATTTCTAGCCATTTGAGCACCTTATCTTTTTGGTAGTCAGAAATTTTGGGGTTGTTTATGAAATTCAAGCAAGGGAATAATATAAATATAAAGTTATGTGATCATGATAAAGGACCAAGCACTAAGCATCTACTATCTCCACCCAAGGTTGCATCCATCAAGGTATCTAAGAGCTCCATTGCATCCATCCAGCTCCATCACAAGGGACAAAAGGGATAGTTTTCTACATCACACTTCATAAGAGGGAATTTCATTCTATTACATGCACACATTTACTACATTCTACATCTAGCTACTTGCTCGCTATCCACATGTTACTGGTACAAGAGTAAACTAGGGCATGAGTAACCTAGGGCATGATTCTGCACACACAAATAGAACTACATTGGGTTTGAGATGTAGTACAGAGATGAGTTGTAAGTCCATTGTGGTGGCTGAGGACAACTCGACCCCTCATTCTACATCTTTATTTTTTGGAATTGATGTCCATTTTAGTGTTTTGTAATTATATTATTCATCACAGGTTTATTGCGACCTGAGTGATCTTTGTGTGAATCCATAACAACAAAAGGAGAGCATCATCAAACATCTTGTGGCCTTGAGAATTTGGGTTTTTGAGCATTTCCACAGACCCAAGCATCTACGAGCACCCCTTTCCCTCTCTAGGCACCCCTATCAATCTTTTTCCTTCATTTCTCCAATTTTTGGAGATCCAATGCGATAATTAGTACTTCGAATTTCTTTAGTTTCTAGTCATGTACAACTTCGGTAACACTGTGAATCAACTAAGGCATCTTACCCTTCTTTGCACATTAGAGTTTCATTATTTATTGCTTAGCTTGCTTTAGTATATTTTTGTATTTCATTATTACTTTGGTATATTTTTGTATTTCAGAAAGGCCTATACCATGAATGAATGATAAAGGACAAAGATTGAGCTCAGATCCATTATTGACTAAAGTTCGTTTAATACCCAAATTTTGAATGTGTATTTTTATATATAAGGGAGGATCATTGTCATAAACAAAAATATTGTCAGCTATAATAGATGGAAAAGTAAGTTGCTAAGAAAATACATCTACAAATGTTTGTTAAAAAATGTCTGGATCAGTAGTAGAAGGAATGCGAGTAGTAGTAAAGAGAGTAATGATTTTAGCTATATACTCAGTATTTGCTAGAAAGAAATCATGGATGGAAATATCCATAATGAGAGTATCCTAGGAAAATGAGAGCAATGAAAGTATGAGGACCCTAAGAGTGTTCGATTGAGACGAGTTTACTATATGATTTAAAAATAATAGATATTAATGTTAAATTCTAATTTTAGAGTCACAGAGAAATGATAAAGCAATAGACTACAAATTTGACCTAAGCAATAAGCTAGAAAATATGAAACCCTAAGTGCAAGATAATGGATAAGATACTTAATTGACTTCGCAATAACCCTGAAGTTGTGTCGAGCTAGAAAACTGACAAATAAGAGGAGGAAATTATCAAAGACAAACCTAGAAAATTGTGCTACTGTTAGCTCTTCCTAGACTAGGTTAGAGGTGCTTAGGCACCAGAGACTACTCCTGGGTGCCTTTGATTGCGAAACTGGTCAAATTTTGATTTTTACAATGTCATAAGATGTTCAATAAATGTCTCTTTTAGTCTCCTATATGTGGCTGGTTGATCATCGAGTTCACCTAAAACCTACAAAGAGAAAGAATACCTACAAAACCCCAAAACACATCAAATCCTAAAAGGAAAAAGATGCAAGATGGGGAGTTAGAATGACCTCAGCATTCACCTGATTGAGTGAACTTACAATCTAACAACTGCACTACATTTAAGACTCCATGTAGTTCTCTCTATCTCTCTTTATGGAGAATCATGCTCTAGGTGGATCTTGTGCAAGATGCACTGAATAACGAGCAATAACTAGACGTATAAAATAGAAGTAGATGTGTGCATGGAAAAATGAACTTCCCCTCCTATGAAGTGTATGTAGAATAATGAAGTCCCTTGTCCCTTAAATGAAAACTAGATGTATGCTTTGATGCTCTTTAAATGATTTTGGATGCAACCTTAGGTGATATTAATATATGCTTAGAGTTTGGTCCTTTATTATGGTCACATAGCTTTGTATTTATATGATTCCCTTGTTTGAAATTTGTAATTAACCACTAAAATTCTGACCCATAAGAAAACACGATGCCCAACAGCTAGAAAAGACCCAAAAGATGTGAGTAAGATACAAAGAGTTCATGGGCAGCTAGAGGGGATGAAAACACATGGGCACTAACACCTAGGTTGTGTGATGGTGTCCAAACTTAGAAAATATGAAGCATCCAAAGTTAGACTGGAAAATAGGGTGTGTGAGGCCAAAAAGGAAAACAAAAAGAAAGAAAAGAGTCCAAAGACACTGGTCAATTAGTACTTTTCTCACTTAGGAATCATATGAATAGTGGTATGTGACTAGGACCTAGAAATGTACCCAAAGTGCATGATTTAGTGTCTACATACATATTTTAGTACATTGAGAACTAATGTAGAATATCTAAAAGAACATCTTGATTTCAACAAACCTCTTCTAGAGTTACCAAAATACAAGGGTAAAAGAGACCCCAATTCCCACATAAAGGCATACACCACCGCGAATCATGAATTACTCCCACGGGACAAATGTGTCATAAAGATCTTTCCTAAAACCCTTGAAGGCATAACATTCGATTAGTATTACCATTTTACTAAATGCTACATACACTCATTCAAACAACTCATGGCTAAAGTCCTCAAGGATTTCAATATGAACAAACTCGTGAAGACTAACATTAGGGAATTTATCCATATTAAACAAGAACCTAAACTATCAATTACACACAAGTGGTGCAATGGGTGCGTCGATAGGGATGAGAAAAGGATAAACATTATAGGATGAAGCATGGTGAGGATGAAGGAGATGGAGGGAGGTAAATTATAGGGGAAGGTAAAACATTGGAGGGAAAGTAGGTAATCCTCTTCTTTGATTCAAAAAGTCACATGTGGACAACATGTCATTTATGTGAACTAATTGAAGGAAAGTAAATAAACCTTTGAATGAACAAAGCAATCCTTGAAAGTAAATTTTTTCCTCAGTATTGGATCTTGAGGTATCAATAAATAATCAAAATAGCCGAATGAAGAGAATGATGAGGAAAATATGATGCATGACCCATTTGTTTTGTCCATTTTCCCCATATAGTAGTAGATGTGATCAGATGGGTTATGTCTAGGAAGATCTACAGTGATTACGGTATAGACCCATGTTATTTGAGGAACCCTAACCAGTATCGCTCAACTCAATCATGTGCATTCATGTCATAGGGAAATTTCAAGATGAGATGCAATTTTTTTTGGGTATAGTGATTACCTTGCCTACCTAGTTGAAAACTAGAGGGTACTGCTAATTACTGTAATTTCAGCTCAAATTTCCTAATATTAAGTAATGATATGATGTTGATAGTGACATGGACTCTATGAAAGGATATATTAAATTAAGATCTTATGATAAGCCTACCAAATTCAATTTTATAAGGATTGATCTATACGAACTAGGTTTTATGTACTTTCTCTACACCATGCCTACACCAAATAATATAATTTTTTTGTTGAAATCTGTTGAAAGCCTTGTTTTAATGACTTAATTAAAATTTTTGGGATTATGCAAATACATTATTATGTTGTTTACTAATGAACATTGTTTGAAGGAAAATAAACTATAACCAAAATGAAAATAGAAAATACTTTGTAACAAGAAACATGGTATATTAAGAATATTTTGACACATATTATAAGGATCATGTTGTTACCCTCAAAATCCCCCCCTCATTTTCTAAGTCAAATTTGAAAATTTTGAGCTCACGCCCTCCAGAAGTGTTCAAGTAAAACTGGAAATCCGAAAAAGATAGAGAAATTCATGCTTTGAAGTTATTTAAACTCTCAAGTCTGCACATTTTGATAAATTTTCTGTTTTCTTGTCTAGACGTGTGAAAATTTTATTGTTGTCCTCATTTGAATGAAAATTTCAATCTTTCTATGGCCATGGATCATCGAACCTTGTATTGTTTTCAATCCCTTGGTTCACGAAAGAAATTTGAAAATCGGGCGTGAAATGGTGGAGTTTTCTTCTTCTCTACATTTTTTCCACAGTCATGAATGACGGGCGTTTTCTTCCCCATTAAATTTTGGCCCCATTATCCATGGGTACGTGGACATATCTACTTAGAGGTGGGCTGATAGAGTAATTTGCGTTTTTGAGCCTTTTCGTAAAAAGGGCTAAAAGTCATAACGTGACCTGCAGCTCCAATCATGCTATGAGGAAAAATTCAAATGTTGAGCCCTCATCAAAAGAGTCAAAGTGGAGAGGCGGATCACCGAGGAGATTTGAGAATTTGAGCCTTTTTCATTAAAGGGGCTTAAAGTTAAAAAGTGACCCACAACCTTGCCCACACTTGGTAAAAAGTCAAATATTAAGCCCACGTCAAAAGGTCAAAGCGGGGAGGTGGGCCGGTGGAGCAATTTGTGTTTTTGAGCCCGCATTGGAAAAAGGTGAAATTTATAGAAGTGACCCACGACTCCGTCTCCACTCAAGTGAAGCCACGTGTCAGGCTTATATCAAAAGTGGAAGGGTAGACCAAAAATGTAAAAAATGTCGAATCTCTCTAAAGTTGTAAAATACAAAAGGCATCCTCCATGCCCGCTCTAGTAAATTTCTCCCACATGGATGACTCTGGTTTAAAGTTTCAAAGGCAAGATGAATGGTTCAAATTCAAAGTTATAAAATAAGTGTAACAGTTGCATTATGAAAAGTATGGGTTTTTCCGCCATTGGCGTTTCTTCGCGAATCAAGAATCTGAACGGACGTGAATGACTGAAAAGATTGTAAACCGCTTCTTACTAACAAAGAAGAAGTTGTAACCGTTTCTTGCAAGATATTTAATGGCTTCTTCACACCATTGTACAGAGGGGGCAATTGATCTTGTAAACTCAAGAGTGCATTTTACTTAGAGAAAGTAAAGGAGATAGCCATTTTCTTCTACTTTCCTCCATTCTCAAATTTATTCCATTCCCACATTATGTACAACTTCTATTTAAGCATCAATACAAGAAGAAGGGTTTTTTAGCCTCTTTGATGAGGAGATTTTAAAAACTTTGGGTTAGCAGTCTTATCTCGTCTAGTTTCCATTCGCAGAGTTGTTTCTTCCCATAAATGCATGTGTTGAGGTTTCTAACTAGTGTGTGTGCAGGAATCTGATTTTCTACTTACGACATTATTTATCCTACCTCTTTTCTCACTCCCTTTCCCATATTCATAGCAAATTCCCCCCTTGCAGATAACTGCAAGCATTTTCCGCAGGGTCAGTGGAGTGCCCTTGTTGGATCCACTTTTTTTCGTGCATGCATATACGACAACTGCACCGGTTAAGTAGAGGGACTTAGATTCCTAGAGTGTTGGCAAGGAATTCACAAATTTATCCACCCGAAAAATTCCCTCGCCAATAGATCATAAAAAAATTGATAACTTTAAATATAATTAATAAATAGATGTCTCATTTGTCAAAATGTGGGGGACATTTACCTTTGTAACTTTTAGATTAGTTCAATTACATAGTATTGTGTTTTAAAAGCATATGCATTGAACTAATAAAATGAAAAAAGTATGTAATGTTGAATCGTATGGGCCGTTTATTTCTCTGATGGTGTAGTGATGTTATTTTCGTGAAGGCCCTCCTTTTATAATGTAATGTGATGGTCATGAGGTGGTCCTAGATCAATGTTCATCAATAAATAAATCCATGGTATTTGTATGGTTCAACTATACTTGATGGTTCATAGAATTCAAAAGATGGTATTCACTTGCTTAGTGGTTCATGGATCACGTTTAGTTGCATTAATTTTTATCACATATGTAATACTCTAGTCAGATCAATTCATCTTGTTGTGTATACAATGGATTTTTTTTAAGAATAGAAATAACATGGTGTATTAAGAATAAATTTTGACACATATTGTAAGCGTTGCAATTTTTTTGGATAAATTTAAATATTATTAATAAAATATAGGTTGCATATGTTGTGAACACATTAACTCTTGACACAGTCAATTGGTAGGATACTATTTACAAATTTGAATCTTCAACGTTGCTCAAAGATTTAGAAGGAAAAATGTGTACACATATTCACCACCACAAGAACTTTAATATTGTTAACCCATTAAACATATAAGGAAAAAACCATATATGAGATTTTTCACAAGCTTTATAAACCACCATCCTTTTTTCCTCAAACACTAAACAGATGTTTTCGAAAGAACCACACCAAAATCCATAGCAAAAAAAGAGGCGGAGGATGAGTTAGTGATGGCTCAAACTTCCAATCCATTGATGTTAACCACTAAAAATTCCCTTCCCACCACTACAACGATGGTGCCAACATCCATTCTTCCCATATCCACATTACTAACACTTGCTCCAGATACACCACCCATGGAATTACTAGTTGTGTTTATAGTGGAGGTTCTAGCTCCTTTGAAACCTAAATTTTTAGACCCCAAATGATCTGCAAAAAAGTAATAGCCAATGCCTGAGATCCTTTCCAATGACCCGGAATGAGAATCAATAAGTGATATAAGTGCTTGTGGAAAAGGCATAAGGTGATGGAAGATGAGAAGGGCATGAGAATATATGTGGTAGTAGATTGGTCACATAGAAAATTATCCTTCATCACCACCTATAGCCAAGTTGTAATTTATTTGGATTCTTGTAATTACATGATTTAAAAAAAAAAAACTCAAGTGCTGAACTAATACAAAGAAAAAATTAGAAATGCGGTGAAAATAAAAAATAATACTTGAGAACGGGAAAAACAAGGTATATTAAAAATTATTTTTGACATATATTATAAGTGTTGCAGAAATTTGATAAATTTAAATAACATTAATAAAATATAGGAGACATACGTCAGAAACATATGACACATTAAATATAGACACATAACCAATCAAAAACATTGGTATCATTATTATAGAAACAAAAATTCCATAACAATATTTAAAAAATTTAATCTTCAACATTGTTCATAGATTCTAAAGGAAAAATGTGCACACATATTCACTGCCACAAGAGCTTACAATAACATTTTTAACCCATTAAAAATCCAATAATTTAAAAAAAAAACCATATATGAGTTTTTTCTCCAACTCACTAAACCACCATCTTCTGTTCCTCAACCCATAAACTATTTTTTTCAATGCCACCACACCAAAATCCAAAAAATAAATAGAGGCGATGAGAGTGTTAGTGACGCCACTAACTTCCACACCATTGATGCCCACCACCATAAAACCCCCTTTAACCACAATGGTGTCACCACTACATGTATGCCATTAAAGATTACATAGGCACCACCAAGCACCATACTTTGGCTTCTCCAACCACAAATAATCCTCTCATAGTGGCACCAGTGCCTCCCTCCACTATGCATGTACCAATTGAGGAAAAATCCTAGGTGATCAAACCCGCACAACCACCATCCAAAGCTCTATGCGCAACACCACTTGTTTCATCTCCTCCCCCAATCATTCCATTTATCCCACCATGGATAACGCCATCATTTCTTGCTCTCATCTCCTATTGGTCCATCTCCACACCATTAATAGTCACTCCAAATGTGCCACCACATGCGGCCTCACCAGATGCACCACTTGTATAGGCCCTATCTTAAATTCTTTTGAAACCTAAACTTTTGAAGCTAAAACGACTATCACAATAACAATAGCTAACATCTGATAGCCTTCCCGATGTCCTACACTAAGAATTGATAATTCGTGCAAGTGTTGGAAAAAATGTAAAAGTAGATGGAATAAGATGAGGGTGTGGAAAATATTAGATGCTCTAATTGATCGCATCATAGAGTCTCCTTCACCACCTCGTGTAGATAATGAAACTTGTATAGGTTTGAATACAAAACTTTTCATATGTTAGATATGAAAACTCTATGTTTAGTGATCCTTCTGTCGTTGATTCCATGCATATTTGGGATTAGGGTTTCCCTTTCAAAAATAGGGTGGAGATTAGGGTTTCCCTCATCAATGGTTTTGATGACGTACTTCATCAATGACCACCACCACAATATCTCAATCGTCCATTTCTATGGCATGTGTCTGGTGTAGACACCGAAACTCCCATTTAGAAATGCCTATCGGTGAAAACACTTCATCAAATAAAATGAATCATGATTCTTAAAGAGAAAAGTAACCAAATAGTAAATCTAATAAAGAGTATATTTTGCGAACATTAATTGTTTTTTTTGGTTAGTATCTATAATTTTCAAAGGAACACAATGTACTAAATAATGATAAAAAGTAATAGAAATGATAGGGTTTTCAAATTAAAAAAATAAAAAATAAAGAAAATTGGATCAGATGTAGACACCCACTCATTTTCCTTCAGTAACAGATCAATAACTATGAACTAAAAGAAAGAACAAAAAACATTTACATCAAATTTCATATATCATTTCCTCCATGCACAACAAAAATTTTCTCCCAGAATTTCTTGTCAATCAACGGTTTTCCATCATCGTTCAACAATAATGAATTCAAACCCTGCTCGTGCAACAACAAGATTGTTCAAAGTTGGAACACATATTCAATCACGAGATTTTGTGTAGTAATAATAATGTGGATTTATTGGTAACAGGCCGTTGTTCTAGCTTTTCCGGCTATCCTGCCATTCACAGACCTGGTGAGAAGGGATCAAATTTGAAGAGCTGGTCTGAATTTTATTGTGAAGGGAAAATATTGAACCGGTCCTTCTATGATGAAAAGTAGTATGAATATTTTACATCTCATATGATAAGAGTAAATCAAGTATCCCTCATAAAAATGAAAAATTGTTTAAAAAAAGACTAAAATACCACTTGATTGGCACCTTAAATAAAAGGAAACATGCAATAATCCAAACAAAATGACCCCTCAATGAATGGAGTAAAATTAAGATGTATTTAAACCGGTAAAATAATCAAATTATAATGTAATGAAAGTCTTAATTTGCAATATTCTAATTTCCCAAAAAAACATCATTACTAGAATAAGAATTAAATTAATTAAAGTTTCTCGGTGGTCTTCTAAACCTCTCTCTCTCGTGGGTAAATTTCAAATGTGTACCAAAATATTGGCTACCACCTATGTGTATTATTTTGCTTGTTGGTGTCCTTCTTGGGCCTCCTTTGCCAAGCTTGCCAAGTTGCTTCGGGACTACTTTTGGTGTAAAAGTTTTGGTTCATTTGGCTTTCATTGGGTAGCTTGGGATGTCTATTGTCTCCCTCGTGATCAAGGTGGCATGGGAATTATTGATGTGTACAGGTAAAGTGTGGCTTTATGTTCTAAATGATTCATGTGATGTCTCTCAAAGAATCATCCCTACAAAATCCTGCTTCGCCATTGTATTGTTTCTGGTGCTCCTATGGCAAAAAATGTTGGAACAATATCGGGTTGCACAGCTTGATTATCACTAGGGTCTTGGTCAAGATTCCTGGCACTTTCGTGGCCAAAAAAATATAAAAAATGTTCGAACTGGTGAAACCCCTGATCATTGGATTGACGATAACTTTCGTATCAAGCTCTCATTCAATTCTCAGAACATATGGTGGTCTCCATCATTACTGATGATAGTCTTCCATTTGAGAAAAATCTGGGAATCAAAGCTCTCTAGCTCTCTCACAAAGGAATTCACACCATTCTAAATTTAATCTCCTGCATAGACTGGATGCCATGGCCCAAGCTCAAGATGAAATTTAATCTTTCCAATTCAGACCTCCCATCTATCTGTAGAATTCAAGAGTTGATGCAAGATGTTATGCTCCAAAAACTTGGGCTTAAACCCCTGGGTGCATGGTGGCGGGATTAGAGATGGAATCAAGAGATTTCCTTCCTCTGATATAATGTCGGCACCATTTATGAGCTTTTGAGCCCTCTCTTTCCTGCCATCGCCAAATTTAACACCTACTAGGACCTACAGTCTACTCCTTCCACTAGCTTTAGAGACTTTCATGTGCTTGGAATTCTTTTCTGGAGCCCAAAGTTAATCATTATGTGTGGTGTCTTATTTATCATGGTTTTCCCGTCGATAAAAGATTAAGTCACATTGGCATCCCCAATCCTAAATTCCCTTTCTATTCCAAACCTGAATCTTTTAAGCATTTCTTTTGGTCTTGCCCCCGTGCCTAGGTCATTTGGTCTTAGATTCATTCATTTTTTCAACCCTTCTACCCTGAATTCTTCCATTGGCATTTGACTATGTTTGGGGATTTTATCCCATGGCCTCATTATACTGATACTATGTGGAAATTTTTTAGAGCTTGCATTTTATTTCATATTTGGAAAGCGAGAAATTCTATGTTATTCTAGAATGATCATTCTGTAGCCTTTTTTTCAACTAATGACAAAGTGGTTATCTTGTCTACTATGCACATACATATTTAAGTTCATGTAGAGAAATTTTCCCTGGAGTTTTCTCATTTACAGGAGTGAATTGCACACTAGGGGAGTGCGCCATACATGATGAGTTGGGTCCCTCTGAACCCTTTTCCTTTGCCACCTCAATCATCTCCGCCTTAACGACCATTCCGCCTCTCCTTGGGGTTGCCCTTCAACTCCGTCTTCTTTTGGTATGGGTTGGAGCCCACTTTTGAGGGGAAAGGGTGATGCTAGCTCTCCGCAATGGGTCTCTCCTCCGCTTGGCATTCAGACTCTAGCTAGCTCTCTGCGCCATGGTTGGGGGATAATTGTTCCATTGCAGATGCATATGCTCGACCAAAATGGTTGGTAGGTGGACCTTCATTCCACCGAGCTGTCTAGTGGTGTGTACATCCCTCCTCGGGATGATCCTCCTTCTCCTCCTGGAGTGACGGCTTGTGGCTAGTGCTCTTGTTTCTTATGTAATTCTCGTGCTTTCTATTTTCTCTTTGGGAATTTTCTAGTGCCTATATGACGTTTTTGTGAGACCGTGAGTTCTCCAGTCACCCTTGCCAATGTAACTCTCTTATATTTTTGGTAATATAATAGGTAGTTCTAATAATAAATAAATAAATACATAAACAAACAATTTAAATTAGATTAGAAGACACAATTCAATAAACACATAAAACCATTAAACCATGTTTGGGGCAATGGGGTCTCTTATCTAAATCATTGTGAAAAACATGTAAATAATAAAATAAGTAACTTTAACTTCTACTTGGATTTTAATGCTAAAATTAAAATCCATGTATATTTTAACTAGTAAAATGCATTAAAGATATTCCAACTAAATTAAAAAATATATTCATCCTGATACATTGAAACACCCACACTAACTATGTCACCAAAAAATACATTGAGATGTTCTTGATCATATTTAATAGCCAAGAGATTCACCTCGTGCATAATATGCATTCATATCTACTACATAGAAATGATGTATTATCAAATTAGACTGTACTCAATTAAACACACACACACCCTTCATAATACTCCCTAAATTTTTTCAGAACCCTTTTCCTCAACTCCTTAAACATATAGTTGAGCTGCATTATCTTGAGCACAACTGAGCCACTTATCTATGGATGGGGGGGAGAGGGGACTAGTATAGAGAGTCATTGAATATGGGGTGGGGCACTCGTGCTGACATTTAGTCATGACCCTATAAATAGAGTTGTACCTATAAATGATTCTAGGTAGAATTCAACATATTAAATAATATACTCCTAACTAAAATGTAAAATTCTTATTGGCCTCCACATCACTACACTTGAACAATAGTTAGAGAGAAGATAAAAATGATGACTTGGAGGGGTGATTTTAATGGAAAATACACTTATCTCTTCTTGTTTTCCTCTTATGCAACGAGCTCCTTTCCTCCACCCTGAATTTTTCCATCTTGGATAGGTCCAATCAACCTTTACATTAGGGAGCAACTCGACATTTAGCTCGATTCTTCTTTGCAAGGGTCATAATGGGTGAGATCCTAAAGTGACTTGACCTTTGTTTTTCTTAAAAGAAAGCCCTAACTACCTTTTCCTCGAGCTCCTTCTCCATTGCATAAAAAAATAACATACAAATTTATAGGGAAAAATAAATATGATTCCTTGGCCTCTGAATTTGTAGTGGTCAACTTGCTTCTATTTGGATTTTGGATATGAATTAGGGTAAGGGTGCAACTAGTATTCTATCTACCATAATCAAACTTGCCACTAAAACATCTGACAAAAGTGCATTATCCATAATGATACGGTGTATGGTTGTACCTTTTTCAATGCTATGATTTTGGCATAGGCTAGGAGTATGATAAAAAAAAGTGAAGTGATCAGATTGGATACTTTTGTGGTTGTATTTGGTGAAATTTTGTTAATGATTTTTGAGGATGTCATGTCTTCTGTTAATTTGCAACTATGATATGATGTGAAGAGAATTTTCGCATATCTTGCAATTGTTGCAGTCCATGAGGCCAAAAATCTTTGAGGCATTATGTCAAATGGTTCACCTACCTTTTGTATGTAACAATGATAAAAAAAAAAAAATCTCTCGAGTAAGTGCAGGAAGTTGATGGACAAAAATGGGGTCATCCGTGGACGTCATATTGAGAAAAACAACAAAATCTCAACTTGTAGGGATTATTAGCAATACGCGCATTCAAAATTAGAAAAATATATATAAATATGAATCGTAGCATCCGGAATCTAGTTTCTAAAATACTATTTTTTTAAAAAAATGGACAAGTTCAAATATATTAAACACTTAAAATTATATGACTTGGTTTTTATTTTGAAAAAAACTTATAAGATTGTAGTCCATTTGCCCGCGATTTAGATGACGAAATCTTGTTATTTTTTTTTCATTTGGTGAAAAGTTAGATGTAGTTGTCTATCTTGGGATGGATTTTATTTTGTATTTTTTCGAGCAATTATTTTTTTTAATGATTTTTTCTATGAAAGTGGTCTGAAAATATTTAGAAAACAGAGCGCTTTCCGTTTGCCTGCCATAACTATATATAAAAAATATCGATATATATATATATATATATATATATATATATATATATATATATATATAACGTGTATAGAATTTTTCCACACTTGGGATGGTATAAGTTTTATCACATTTTGATAAGTGAAACAAAAGTCACAGTCTTAAACGTAGACATGAACATTCACCGGAAAATATGTCTTAAAAACCTATTGCTAATAAAAAATTATAAAATGATATTTATCTTATTCTCTTCACTTTAAAATCGATATTTCTATGAAGCTAACAATCTCCCCTACGCGATGGCACCATTTTTGTGAAATGTTTTCAGTTTTTTAGCATGGTTCAAGTCTTTGAAAGAGAAAATTTGAGGTTTTTTGACCTTTTACACTTCATAATGACCTTCTATAGCTTTGGTTGGGGAAAAACAAAGATTTCCTGAGGCTTACGTTCGGCAGATAGATCCGTGATCGCAGTTTTTTAACACAAACCGCAAGCGTGCTTTAGAAACCATGATCGTGGTTTATAAAGCATGATCGCGGTTCATAACTCATATTTACACACATCCCAATGTTTGAATTACCATGTGATTTTTACTCTCTGACCTTACTATATGAATTACTACGAAATTCTCTCTTTTTCTGCACGTTTTTCTTATCACCGGAAGCAAAACATCATGGGAGACAAGAAACGAAGTCAAAAAAGAAAGTCATTAAGTAAAAAAACACCAAACGAATTAGAGACCAACAAAATTCAAAATGCTGAGCGAATGTAGAATCTTCGTGAATCAAGAAGAGGTTCATCTTCAACCCCAACTACTGTAAGCGATGAAGAACCAGGTACTGTTTCTACTGTCAATATTGAATTTAAATTAAATACCCGTGATGAAGATGTTTTTAGTGTCAATGTTGAAGAAGAATTAAATACTCATGATGTAGCAAATGTTGAAATTGAAGGAGACAATGAAAATGTGAATAAGAAAATTCATGTTGAAACTGTAGACAGGCAAAATTTGACAAAAACACCTCCTAGGATTTTATGTAAGAAACCTATTTTTTTTTATTGAAATTGATGAAAACATTTTGAAACCAATGTCTGAAAAACTTTCTGAATGACAAATTAGAAGAAAAGCCATTGAAATTTGGGAAAATCATTTTGAAATTTTAAATGATTCCCAAAGATATCAGTTGTTGGTTAGTTTGATGAAATTGATTAAAATGAGACCTACATTAAACACCTTAGGATTGACAATATCTAATATATGTGGTCAAACCTCTACAATTGTTGAAAACCTTCATGATGCATCTCACACTGTTGGTGTCAAGAGATGCACTAGGGATAGTAATATTGTGTGTCATGTACTTGCTACTAGTGTTGTAAGTGAATCAATAAAAAAACAACGTTTGATTACGCAAACAAGTCGAATGTTGCAAGTTAATCGAAAAACTCTAATGAAAGCAATTGAAAGACGTAATATCCTTCAATCACTCAATAACACCGATTTTTGGGCATTTTCTACTAGAGCACTGCGTAAGGACAAAAATAATTCTGATGCTATAAGAGAAGTTGTTATTCAATTTGACATGATAACCCTAAAGTTTTACCTAATACAAGAGATGTTATAAAACGGAGAGTTGGTTCTACTAATCGTGAACCACATCCAAAGCATTTCTTAGATATGACTCAAACTCAATTTTTTTCGTAAGTTTGAACAAGAGAATCTAGAAATTAAAATTAGTCAACGTTTTTTTGAAATGTTGAAACCATTCTATGTGAAAATCAACCATGCTCGCACCACTTGTTGTAGGCAACATGTTGAATTTACGATGCATTATGCTAAATTTTTACGTATTCGTTCTATTTTTCATTCTGAAACTATGTTATCAGAATGTGGTGTTCAAGTTCCACCAATATCTTCCAGGGATTTCATTCCTACTATATTTTGTGAAAAAGAAGTTGGACAATTGTTTTATAGTCAGGATTGTTTAGATGGAAGTTGTAGTACATGCAGAGGATTACCTAAATTGGAACGTTACATCCATGAGCAAATTGAAGGTACAATAGGACATAATTTAGTTGAGTTTGATAAATATAAATCAGTTGTATACCAGTTGAAAGATGGAAAAGAGTCTAAATGGTTTGAGCTAGTTACATAACAAATGTTTGTTTTCTAATTTTTGAGAAAATTTTAGGATGAAATTGTTTGAGTATGCTAGGCATACACATAGAGCTCGATGGTTGGATGAATAGTTCAAGATATGTAAAGACACATTTCCTATAGGTACTATTGTTTCAGTGATCGATTTTACAGATAATTACACATTGCAACCACAAATAGAGGTTCAATCGCAATATTACAACTCAGTACAAGTTGCCTTTTTTGTGCATATAGCATTTCTACATTCTCCTGATAGTACAGAGAATGATGAATTTTTTTTAAGAGAGTACCACTTTTATATTAGTGATGATCATAATGATTATACTGAATTTGTGCAAGGGTGTTTCCCGTTATTTTATGGAAACTTGTCTGATAGGGACATCCACTTTAAACAATATTATAAATGGTCAGATAATTACATGTCTCAGTTTAAGAATACGTGAATTTTTTATTGGATGATCAGAATGTACGTCAAGATGGGTGTGCAACATATTTAGAGTTTCACTGAGGCTGGACATGGAAAAGGAGAGCATGACAGTGTAGGGGCATGTGTGAAAAGAGCTCTTGCAAGAGAAGATTTGAAGTACAAAGATGGTGCTAAATTAAAAGATGCAAAGAGCATAGTGAAATGGTGTATTGACAACATGGCCCAAGGTTCTCAAGAAAATTCTATAGTTTATAAATATTTTTGGTTGATAGAGGAACAACAAATTGCTAACTACGAGGATTGTATGACACTCACTGGGTCCAGTGATATGCACTCATTTTGTAGCTCAGATGCTACTTCGTGGGCTGTATGGACAAGAAAGTTGACATGTTTTGTGCATCTTGTATCGAATTTGTCAATACGGAGTGCGATTCACAAGAATGGGTGGATGGATGTATTTGTAGGCCTCTAACTCCACTTCCTAGTTATTAACCTCCACAAGCATTACGACTTGTTTATGTAAATGAAGTTGCAACATCGAAGGACTTTGAAAAAATTTTGATTTTGGTGTGACAAGGTATTTATGGTGATTTATTTCATTTTTATATTGAGTTATGTCCATTGAAATTTTAATATATAATTTAAATTTGAGTTGCTCAACCTTTGTTTTTTTATAGGACATGTGTTTGCAGTTATTGCGACAGAAGACAATGAAGAAGGAACAGACTATTTCTTATGTCATTGCATCGAGGAAAGAAAGAAGTTAACTTCTATTATAGATGGTGAAGATATTGAGTATCCTATAGGGTCGGTGGTAGTTACTAGAACTTGGATTTGACGGTATCCATTAAAAAACGCCTCTGTTTGGGTGTTTGAAGAATTTGAGACACACAGAAAAATACTCTTATATTCACATCTAGTTCTAGCGACAAATATTCAACTATATAGATATTGAGGAAGGCCTAATAACAAGATTCTTTGGAAGGTTCAAGAGTCAGATCATGAAGCAATCTTGTCTGCTATTCAGAGTAGATCCGATCCTGATGGTTCATTGGAATGAATTTACAATGCTCATGTCTGGTATATATAATTTCTTTGATATATATAAATTTGTTTAGTTAGATCTAGATTTAAGTTCATATATTTTATTTTTAAATTTGTGTATTTTGTATATATCTAGTATGGTTTTGATTTGAAACTTAAATTTCTTTGACTAACACTTTTATGTTCAGGTTAGTGGTGCCAGAAAAGCTTCCACCTTCACGTGGTTGGCACTGTTAGTAGAGAATTTTAAATTCTCAAAGCTAAGAGAAGCTTTCATTGTTTTACAATAAAAGAGAAGCAATTAACAACGATTTATGTACCCGTGGAGGGGGTTCTTGGCTCCGAAGGAGGTAGCCCAAAAGCACCTGGTGCTTAGAGAACCAAAATGACTCCTCCCCAAGTGTTTACAAGACCATACCTATGCGTGTGCACAATCAGTTTGGTGCAATGACCCACCGTTTGCAAAATATAGCATTTGACAACCTTACACTGGCTCAAACTGCACTATTTCACATGTTTACAAATAATAGGGTAGTGAGAGCAGCGATCTAGGAAGGAAAAACTGAGAAAGGCTATTGTCGAGGGTCCCTACACCAAGGTGTCAGATCAAAAGAAACATCTCTAGGTGCCATGGAGTTCAAGTAGTCACCCGTCGAAGTTGAACGATATTTTGGTCTCAGGGCTCTTAAGGGACTACGCTCAAACGAAGTAGCCCGGAAGCAATGACCTTGTCATGCACCAAAACACCACCTCCTCTAGTGTTCACCTGGCCACCCAGATGTTTTGACGCATTCGGTTTTGTGCCACGACCCACCATTTGTAAAATATAGTGTTTGACAACCTTACATTGGCTTAAACTGCACTATTTTGCGTGTTTACAAACAATAGGGCAGTGAGAGCACCGATTTGGGAAGGAAAAAACTGAGAGAGGCTATTGTATAGGGTCGCTACACTGAGGTGTTAGATTAGATGAGATGTCTCTAGGTTCCACGGAGTCCAAGTAGTCACCCGTCAAAGTTGAACGATATTTTGGTCTGCAGGGCTCTTAAGTTGGACTGCGCTCTAAACGAAGTAGCCCATGAGAAGCAATTGAGCGCACAAAAACACATAACGTTCATCTAGACACTCAGATGTGATTTTGATACATTTAATTCAGTGCCATGACCCACCGTTTGCAAAAATATAGCGTTTGATAACTTACACTGGCTCAAATTGCACTATTTCACGCGTTTGCAAACAATAGGGCAGCAAGAGCACTGATCTGGGAAGGAAAAAACTGAGAGAGCCTATTGTAGAGGGTCCCTACACTAAGGTGTTAGATTAGACGAGATGTCTCTAGGTGCCACGAAGTTTGAGTAGTCACTCGTCGAATTTGAACGATATTTTGGTCTCAGGGCTCTTAAGGGACTACGCATGAACGAAGTAGCCTGGAAGCAACGACCTTGTCGTGCACCAAAACACCACCTCCTCTAGCATTCACCTGGCCACCCAAATGTGTCAGTGTAATCGGTTCGGTGCCACGACCCACCGTTTGCAAAATATAGCGTTTGACAACCTTACATTGGCTCAAACTGCACTATTTCACGCGTTTACAAACAATAGGGCAGCGAGAGCACCAATTTGGGAAGGAAAAAATTGAGAGAGGCTATTGTAGAGGGTCCCTACACTGAGGTGTCGGATTAGACGAGACGTCTCTAGATGTCACGGAGTCAGAGTAGTCACCCGTCGAAGTTGAACAATATTTTGGTCTCAGGGCTCTTAAGGGGACTACACCCTAACGAAGTAGCCCGGAAGCAACGACCTTGTCGCGCACCAAAAAAACCACCTCCTATAGTGATTCACCTAGCCACCTGTATGTGTCATAGCATAGTTGATTCAGTGCCACGACCCACCATGTTACAAAATATAGCATTTGACAACCTTATATTGGCTCGAACTGCACTATTTCGAGCGGTTTGCAAACAATTAGGGCAGTGAGAGCACTATCTGGGAAGGAAAAAACCGTGAGAGGCTATTGTAGAGGGTCCCTATGTTGAGGTGTCAGATTAAATGAGACATCTCTAGGTGCCACAGAGTTTGAGTAGTCACCCGTCAAAGTTGAACGATATTTTGGTCTCAGGGCTCTTAAGGGACTACACCCGAATGAAGTAGCCTAGAAGCAACGACCTTGGTCGCACCAAAACACCATGCCTCCTCTAGTATTCACCAAGCCACTAGTATGTTTTGGCATAGTTCATTTCAGTGCCACGACCCACTCGTTTGTAAAATATAAACAACTTTACACTAGCTCTAAATTGTAATATTTTCGTATGTTTACAAACAATAGAGCAACGGGAACACCGATATGAAAAGGAAAAATACTAGGCTATTTTAAAGGGTCCCTACACTAAGGTTTTGGATTAGACGATACATCTCTAGGTGCCATGATGTCTGAGTAGTCACCTGTCAAAGTTGAACGATATTTTGGTCTCAGGGCTCTTAAGGGACTACGCCCGAACGAAGTAGCCTGGAAGCAACGACCTTGTCGCGCACTGAAACAACACCTCCTCTAGCATTCACCTGGCCACCCGAACATGTCAGCACATTTGGTTCAGTGCCATGATGTCCTGAGGCATGACTTCTCACTCCTCGCCTTCGTTCATTTCCTAGGACTCAAAACATTCAATGTCACTTGTTTACCTTCCATCTCTCTTGTTCTCTTTGGACTTACCTCTGTCCTCTTAGGTGCTTCATCACTGTCCTTGCTTTTCTCTCTTGAGCTATGTTGTTGTGGTGATCTCTCTCCATCCTCTGCTACCCCCAGCTATGTGCTTACATGCTCATTATGTTTGCATTGTAATATGGTCATGCTCTTGGCTACCTTGAAACTTTTTACATACTTTTCATCCCTTAATGGGTATCTAATACCCTAATTATCATGCTTTGAAGATTCACAAGAATAAAGCATTCCCTTGTTATTCTAATAGTGGATTAAGTATTTGAATATAGGTCAAGAATACTAAATGGAGTTGAAATTAAATGAGCCATAATTGCTAGTGAAGCAAAAACTAGTGAAAAGTGGTGAGTAAAGGTAAGTCATGTTAAAGGAATGAAATACATTTATTCATTGTTTCTAATAGTATGGTGAGAATGTGAACATATGAATAAGATTATCAATAAAATGCTAAGGCAAGTAGCTTCAAATTTGCATATTTGGATGGAATTTTAGAAGGAGAGTGAAGTGGCCAATCAAGTCACTTATGAAGCATGATAAAAGAAGTGAAGGAAACAAATAAGTGAGAGCCTATGAAGGAATAAGAGGAAAATAGTTTCCATGCATGAGAAACATGAAGAAGAGAAAAGAATTCTCATAATGGAGAACATAGCACGAAAGAAGAATAATGGAGGAGAAAGGAAGTGCAAAATGAAATGCTTAGAGAATAAATAGGTACTCATTCAATATGAAATGGGAAACAAGAGGAAAGTGGCGAGAAAAGGTCAAATTTCAGTTTGAGGCAAGCATGTAATGGTTGTGATCAATAAATGAAGAAAGTGAAGGAGAGAGTGAATACTTGTTGTACATGAGGAAATACAAAGGCTTGAGGAGATATTTATGACAGGATATTCAAAGCAACAAGAGACAAGTCAAGAGAAAAAAGAGTGAACAATGGACAAAATAAGAAGGAGAAAGAAAGAAGTCTTGAATACATACAAACAAATAAAAGGAAAGAGAGGATGGTAAGTCCAAGAAGAAAGAGACAAACAATGAAAATGAAAGAGAGAAGTGAATCTACTTTAAACGATAATCAAATTGAATGTTTAACTTCTTAGTTGATTGGCATATAGCACCAAATTATAAAGAGATAAGGTGTGTACATCTATTGATTCCCTTAATTTCTCTAAAATAATGTAAATGCTTCCCTTAATTTCTTAACAATTGTAGCATGCAATGTTGCACCATAAGTAACGTTATATTCATATAGTTCAAGATGAACTCTACCTCGCTTATTTCTATCAATGTTCGCATTAGTTGATATGCAACAGATGAGTGTTAGCTTTAAAAGAAAAAAAGTAATTACATATTGCCCTTTTGTAGTTCACCTAACATGGTTTTGCTTAATGGAATAGGTTTGCTTAACAATTGTACCATGTAGTTCTCCGGGACATGGTTTTTTAATTTTAAATCAAACATACATATCTAGAACTAATAAATGGTTATGAAAACATACATAGAAGGATATCATACATGCAATGAAATCGAATCAAACATATAGAAGTAATATCGTTATGAAAACTAACACACATGGATATATAAGAATCAAAGTGTGCTCCAGATGCACGTCTTTGAAAATATGTAAGTTCATAACATGTGTACATCTCAAACTAAGTGTGTCATAATGTATATAGGACCACATGTGGTCACAAAAGGCTATATATATACAATGGACTATATGAAGAAACATGTTCACTAGGACCAGATGGCCCATATATATATATCTATGTACATCCAGGTGGACTATGAATCTACTCATGAAACATCTTCCCTCTCTTTGCCCTGCTAGAAGTAGCACATCCATGACCTGGGGATGTAGTGGAGGGAGATGCCACTACGGATTTCATCCATGTGGTCCTAGGAATCTCTAAGCAGGCCTGCAACCTAACCTGCACATTCATAAACAACAAGTTTTTAACACCCAAAATTTTAAAATACATTCAAAATTTAGAAAGTTGTACAATATAGTTAAAATGCATGTGAAATCTTACTGTAATGTCATGATCCCTATCAATTTGTCATTGACGTATCGTAGGGACAACAATAGACTCACGAGGGGTAAGCTACATAAAAATAATTAATTTTCAAATTAAATAATTCACATACATACAAAATTTGATATTGTAGATTTAAGTAATAAGAAATAATGAACCTCCAAAATTTAACAAATTTGAAAAATTGTACCTCAGTTAGTGGATCTGCAGATGCTATGGCAGTATCTATAGTAGCCTCCACAATATGCATATATGGAGGAGTCTCTCTGGCAGTCATAAGCTATACAAAAAACATGTACAAATCAATATTAAAATCTACATGACTGTACACCACATAACAAAGGTCCAAAGCATGTAATCCATGTGAACTTCCACAATTAGAAACAAAGTGTAAAGAGAAACTAACCTACATAAAACTCATGTGAGGCATGTCAGTAGCCTTAGTTCCTAGAGCAGATGATGACCCGCCAGGCTCCTGTGTATAAAAGACAAACATATTAATATGTATAACATACACATGGAACATTATAATAATAATTAGTGCAATCAAATGGAATTAAAAATGTAAGTTTGTCAAACTTGAAACTTACGTTTGAAACACGCCCAGCTGTAGTAGCTAGTATGCCGACGTTGGATGTTTCTTTCATCGTCTCTTGCTATTTAAAATAAAATATTTTTTTTTTACATGTATGTACATGACGTACAATCAAATACATATATATATATAAATCTCAAACATGTGAATTAAACTATTGTGTGTGTGTGTGTGTATATATATATATATATAATTTACTTGTAAAAGATCAATATCAGTGGCACCAATTCCAAAAACATCCCCCAGCATCTCATCTATAGAAAAGAAATCATGTGAACTAGCAAATGATGTCTCGCCCGCAGTGCATACGGCACCACATGATCCATAGTGGTGTGGTGTACTAGAACTAGCACCTCCACTAACATCACCAGATGCAATCTGGTCACTATGCTGGGTTAGAGTGTCAGTGAGCTCCCTCAATGCATGTAATGTATCAATCTCCACAACCTCCTTCACTGTAAGAGGGATAACTGAAGGCAGTGGGGGTTTTGGGGCATGAGGGATCCTTGGTTGACCTATGTGTGCACTAGGTCTACTCTGTGCAGAGCCACCTCCTCGACCAAAAAAGTTAGAAAATTCAAAATAATTTGGGACCTCATTAAACATGAACTCGCAATATAATTTCTTCAAAAAATAAAGAGGAACCTCATTGTTGTTGCATGGTGGATAATTAAAAATCATCCACCATCGGTCCCAAAAATTGTTTTTGATTTGGTCATCAGGGCACAAATGGATTAGGAACTGTTTACAAGTAACTATGGGAGGGCATTGGTTCTCGGGTTAGTAAATAATGCACAAATGAGGTATTTTCCAATTTTTTTGTCTTTTACGGCCACATGGGATAATTTATTCGCATACCACCGCCTACAATCACCTCTAAAGGTATTCCATCTATGTATTTGGTTGGTTGTGGAGTCGACTTCGCCAATCAATGTTTGTAATGTGTTGGCTAAAGTCATGCGGGACGGATTTGTGGCATGATTTTGTCTTATAGTCTAAATAAGGTTCTCAATGGCAATTTTATTTTCTCAAATTCTTCCAATGATATTATCTTATGTTCCTGTTGGTTCAGTGGGGACAGAAGGAGCTGCAGGAGGTAGATTTATGTTTGGAGGAGGGTTTTGAGGAATGTTTGGAGGGTTTTGAGGAATGTTTTGATGGTTTGCACAATTTCGAGCTTGCCGACCAACTGACAAAACAAGAAAATTGTATACATAAACAAACATTTCAAAAAACCCATGAAAACGCAAAAAAATAACCTAAAATGCAAAAAAAACCTAAAATGCAAAAAAAGATTAAAATCGGGGGCTTACCTCCACGTCTTGGTGGCATGGTTAAATCTATCGTGATCCAAAAGTCCGATGAGAAATTTTGAGGTGGTATTCAAAGCTCCAGTAAAAAATATCTAGGAGAAATCGCGGTTTGAAATGAAAAATGGTGAAAATAAGGACTCGCGGGACTGTTTTTTTTATCTCAGAGTTTCACGATCACGGTTTTAGGTTCGGTTATTGCTGAACCCAAAATTCAGGAACCACGATCACGGTTCTTGAATTTTAGGTTTTTATGTCCACATAATTGTCCACCAACTTCGTGCACTTACCCTCCCCAGTATACTTTGATGGATGACCATTCCCTATTCTAAAGCTATCATTTTGCAATAGGGTAGGATGATGTTGAAAAATGTTTTAGAGCCTAGGTTTTCACTTGTAATTGCATTTTCTTGAAAGTTTCTAAAATTTCTAAGGCATTTTCAACAAAAAGTTTTAAACATATCATGCCATCATCACAGTCCATGAGACCACATTCAAACATTTTGTTGAACAATTCACATACCTCATAGATGCTTCCACATTTTACATACATATCTACCAATGCACTTACATATGATTCACATCTAAAAATAGAAAAATTGGATACAACCTTCTAATATGAATAATTGATCCTACCAAGAAGAGAACAATATCATAGGAAACCTTTAAAACAAAATCTAAATCTTAGAAGAGAATTATCTATTGATCATGCATAACCATGTGCTGCCATTATAACTAAATTCAAAAAAATACATAGCTCCCCACATAATGTATATTTCTACTTTTGTTACCTTTCTGATTATTTTCTTCATGAGAATGAAATGTGTATACCTAATCAAAATCTTCTCTATCACAATTTAGTTTCCATCCCTTGTCACCCAAATCCTTTTCATTCCAAGAAAAGGTATAATATTTGACATCATTCTTGGATAAACTTTTAAGAAGACCATATGAAAGGCATGAGAACATAAAACTAGAAAATTTGAATTATTATCCTTTGTTTCTATTTCCATCATGTAACCTTTCCATCATGAAACGTACATTTAATCTCTACAAAAAAAATTGAGATTTCTAACCCAAAAATTGATTGGTGTCACTGTCACATGCTTATTGGAGGTAAATTTGCCATGAAAAAAGGAAAAATCAGAAACAAACTTCCATTATAAATAGTCAATCCTACGAAAAATAGAACAATACTATTGGAAACATTTAAAACCAAAGCTAAATCTTGGAAGAGAATAATATGTTGATCATACATAACTGTGTGCTGCCATTATAGCTAAATTCAACCAAATACATAACTCCCCACATAATGTATATTTCTACTTTTGTTATCTTTCTTCTTATTTTCTTCATGATAATGAAATGTGTATACCTAATCAAAATATTCTCTACCACAATTTAATTTTCATACCTTGGTACCCAAATCCTTTCCATTCCATGAAAAGATATAATATTGGACATCATTCGGGTAGACATTTAAGAAGACCATGTGAGACAGAGGCATGAGAACGTGAAACTGATGAATTCAAATTATTGTCATCTATATATATGTTTCCATCATGAAACTTGCATTCAGTCTTTGCAAAAAACTTGAGAGTTATAAACCCAAAAATAATAGGTGTCATTGTCACATGCTTATTGTTCAAAGTTAAATCTACCATGAAAATGAAAAAAATAGATACAATCTTCTATTATGAGTAGTCAATCCACATTGATCACACATTGACGTTTGTTTCCTTTTCTTCTATTATGAGTAGTCAATCCAAAGTTGGTCAAAGTTAGGATCCACAAGAATTACATGAATTCACATCATTTCTAACAAAATATCACCAAGCCTTCGCTTGTTCATATAATGACATGCTTAGAATCGACCCCGAAATTGTTGTATATAACATAGTCACATATCCTAGCACTAAATATGTTAAACAAAAACTCCACAAGATGCATCCCCATATAGCTCTCCTTGTTAAAGACGAACTACAATGCCTTTTAACTACAAATTTCATCATATTTATTGATTATCCACAATGTATCTCCAACATTGTCCTCGTAAACAAGCCTGAGGAAAAATTCACATTTGCATAGATTTCAGGGATCTTAACCACGCCTGCCCAAAGGATGATTTTATTCTTCCAAACATAGATAAGCTCGTCAACTTAACTGTCGGCCATGAAATACTATTCCTCATGGATGGTTTTTTTGGTTATAATCAAATCATCATTGCACCTGACGATCAACACAAAACATCTTTTTTCTCCCCTTGGGGAACCTTTTGCTATTGTGTCATGCCCTTGGACTTAAAAACACTGGGGAAAATTATCAATGTGCCATGATGTACATCTTCCATGACCTTATCCATAAAATTGTTGAGGATTACGTTGACGACCTCCTTGGAAATATAAATCTCAGAAAAACCATCTCGAAGTCCTATAATCAATCTTCACATGCCTTTTTCAATTTTGCCTCCGTCTCAATCCTGTAAAATGTGTTTTTTGTGTTCTTACTGGAAAAATTTTAGCGTTTATCATATATATCCATGGAATTGAAGTTGACCCCAAAAAGGTTAGGGAAATCATCAAAATTAGTCCACCCACTAATCTTAAGAAACTACACATCCTTTAAGAAAAAATACATTCCATTCGACACTTTATGTCGCAACTCTCCAATTGTTGCCAACCCTTTCATCACCTGCTTCGCAAATATGTCAAGCTCTATTGGGACTCAGATTATTAACAAACATTTGATCAAATTAAACAATAGCTTTTATCACCACGTGTCCTCACTCCACCATGCGAAGGGGATCCATATTACTTATACATATATACTTTTGAGCATGCCCTAAAAGCCATGCTTACCCACCATGATAGTCAGGGTCGTGAGTAGGCCGTATATTACATCAGCCACACACTTCATGAATACAAGATGCATTATACAGAGGTTGAAAAACTATGTTTTGCATTGTATTTTGCCACCTCCAAGTTATGACACTATCTTTTAAACCAAAAAACATACATTGTCACTAGTTTTAACCTGTTTAAAGCCATGTATGACAAACCATATCATAATGACCACATAGCCTAATGGCTCATGCTAATGACTGAATTTGAATTGGAAATTATACTACAAAAGTCCATTAAAGGTCAAGCCATTGCTGATCAACTCACGGAAGCACCTCTTTCAGATAAAAAACCACCTTATGAATGTTTTCCCGATGAATCCATTGATGAATCAGATGATTGTGTTGTTTCACCTAAATTTTGTGATGGAGAAAAAACAAATAAGAGGTTAGGGTGTAGGAGGGATACTTGTTTTAAATGAAGAATGTTGTTGATTGAATGCACACATTATTGAATTTTGATCCAAGTTGATCATAGAGAGCTTCCCTTTGGCTAGGAGGAATAACTTGTAAGAAACAAAAAAAATACCACAAAATGACATTAATGGTATAGGTTAGTGGACTGCCTAGAAAAATTCTAGATCCAAGAAACAAGGTGTTTCCTAAGAGGTTGTCAATCCACTTTCAAAGAAAACTTAATGCAACAAGTATCATGAAATAATAAAATCATACTATAGTTATACGATTGAGGTATCTCGTGTAAATACAATAAGTAAAATCTAATCTAACAGATAAAGTTATGATTAGATCCGACGATTTCATAGGTTATCTAGGATTTACAGGTCTGACAATGATTTGATAAGGGGTTTGGAATTGATTAGGTGAGGTTTGGGTTGATTTTGATTGAGATGGAAGCTTGTTGGTCAGAGACTATTAAATGACATAGAGATCAACGTCGATGGGTCAAATGATGACAGTTAGGAAGATGACCAACGACTCTCAAAAAATGAGGTTTTGGGACTCTCGGTGATTGCACAGAGAGTGTAAGGGAGCTGAGAACGGTGGTAAGATATATGTGGAGGTCCAGGAAGGTTGGTGGAGGTTTTGGACTGTGGGAAATGATCTAGTTCATAATATATCAGATAGTTGAGTGAGCGGTGGTTATACGAAAAAGGATTTGGTAGAAGAAATAAATAAATAAGGAATCTAACTATCGAAATAAGAGCTTAATACAAATAAATAAGATACTTATTTGAGTTTAGATTTGTAGGTGTTAATGAAGGTGATGGTAGTTTGATGTCAATCCGATGAGAAACATGATCGTGTCCAGTGTCGTGGCAGTAGAACCGGTGTGCTCTGTTGCATGATCTAAGACCATGGAGGAGGAAGGTGAGTGTTGATGGAGGCTTGGAATGCTCTGGTTCATCCTCTATTCTTCTGTGTGCTCTAGAATATGAATGTAAATTGCATGTGTTAGAAATCAATCCATGCAACTAACCTAGATGAAAAGCTAAGAAAATGTATTTAACCTAACCGATGGTGGTTAGGTGACCGGTGTTGGTTGAGGAATAACTAGTGTTGGTTAAGGCAGGTAATCCTAGGTTTTCTAAAAATAGCCTAATATTTACTATTTTGGCATGATTGACATCCTTAATCCGGGTCTCAAGTGATAGATTCCACTCAGATAAGTATGCGTTCTTCAAGGAGAGGTAGTGGGAGTTAATGCTAGGTTTAGACTAATTCTTAATTGATTAGGATTTGTATGGAATTAGTCCTAGTTGATTAATGGAACTTGAATGGGTCTTTGAGTGAGGTGGATAGGTGAATTGGTTGTAGGTGAGGTGGAGGGGAGAGGTAATTAATTAATTTAGTTAATGTAATTAAATTAATTAACATGTGTGTACTAGGGACATGAGTGGGTATAGTATGAATTTATTTAATTAACGACCATTAAGGGAATTTGTCTCAATTTTTGGTGTCTACATGCGCATCATATTTCATTCTTGTCAAAATGACCCTTTTTATGGCTCTAAATGCAAAGAAGACGTCATCATAACACCTTGGGGAATTCCCATTCCATTATCATTCAAACTCAATTTCAAATGCACTAATAATATGGTAGAGTACGAAGATTTAATCATGGGTTTGGAGAGTGCTATTCTCTTAGGTGTCCAAGTCCTAGAAATCTATGGAGATTCTCAACTTGTCATCAGCCAAGTTAAAAGGGAATTCTAATGTAAAAATGAAATACTTTAAAAATATAAAGTTTTTGCTGATTTTCTCCTTGGCATGTTCGATTGTTATACCATTCAAGTCATCCAACGACCATCTAATAGATTTATAGACACTATGGCTTCTTTAGGATCCCTTATGCCTTTCAAAATAGAGAAATCAAAGGATAAAACTAAGATGTATGTAGTCATCCAACTCTTAGATCATCCTTCACATGAAAATGAGCTACCTTTCATCCACAACATCAACGTAAATTCATCAGATCTATGGTACACTTAAATATTTGATTACCTCACGGAATCTAAAGCCCCCCCAGACCTATTACCAGGAAAAAAATTCTCTTTTCTTCAATGTGTCACTGACTTCATTATCATAGGAGGTATCCTTTATAAACGTAGCTTTGATGGTATATTATTACGTTGTCATAAATCACATGAATCAATTAAAGAAATTGAAGAAGTCCACGATGGTATTTTTGGTGGTAATTTCATTGGAAATGCTATGACTAAACGTATCATACGGCTGGGGTACTACTAGCCTACAATCAACAATGACTATTGTACATACATAAAGAAGTGCATCAAATGTAAACTCCATTCTGATCTTATCCACATTCCCATTCAAACATTACAACCTTCTCAGAACTTATGGCCTTTCTCTCAATGGGGATTAGACCTCATTGGCACAATCAATCCAAAATCATCTCAACAACATCATTCAATTATCACCGCAACTGAATACTTCACTAAATGGGTTTAAGTTATTCCTTTGACTTCAACAATTTTTGGGCCTATCATTAATTTTATATATCAAAATATCATTTGTCATTTTGGTATCCCACATAAGCTTGTCATGGATAATGGAAAGTCCTTCAAAAACAAGGAGGTTAAGAAGCTCCGTAATAAGTTCAACATTAAAATAATATTCTCATCACCATATTACCCTTAAGAAAATGGACAGGCTGAAGCTTCCAACAAAACACTGAAAAAAATTATTATGAAAATCGTAAATGATGTAGGAAGGAATTGTCATACTTAGATCCCATTCGCTCTGTGGGCTTATCGAACTAGTAGACATACACCTACTGGCACCACGCACTACTAACTTGTTTATGGATGTGAAGCCATCATACCCTTATAAATTCAAATTCCATCACTCTGCGTGTCTCTAAAATACTTCATTTCTGATTAAGAGTATCACCACAATCACTTAGCACAGCTTGAGTTATTAGATGAAAAGCGTTTAACGACTCTTGAACATCACTAGGTTTATCAACAATGCATTAGTAGAGCATATAAAAAGCATGTAAAGGAGCGTGAATTTAAAATTGGTGACCTTTTACTTAAGGAAAATCAAAATGTAACTACATTAGAGAGAATTAAATGTGGAAAGTTTGTCCCAAACTAGATTGGTCCATATATTATCACTCATAATTATTGGTTAGGAGCATATCATCTTGCTTCTCTTGAAGGGGAACCTAAGGCAGAACCCCTAAATTATTTTCACTTGTATTCTTTCTACTATTAAATGATTGATTATCATGACAACATTTTTTGTTCAAAATATTCCCCATTTACCACACAAGCTCAGATTTCATTCCATCATTTATTTTTTCCACTGTTACATGGGGAATATGTATGTAGGTCTCCTATAAAGTTATCCCCTCCTTAGTAAATGATTTATTAGGGTCTTGCTCTCATATTAGGAAAAGTAAATTATGTATATATGGATGTTTCTTACTAAAATTCAAAAGGACATAGAATGATCCCTTGAAGGACAACTACTTGGTAGAATCATGAAACAATCCCATGAAGGACGACCATTCAAATCAAATAAATAATTTAGACCATATATATATATGTATGTATGTATGTATGTATGTATGTATGTATGTGTGTATGTATATATATGTATGTATGTATGTATGTATGTATGTATGTATGTATGTATGTATGTATGTATGTATGTATGTATGTATGGCTTCCTACATTGATCAACCTGCAAAATACAAATCCAGGAAACCTTCCCACACTAATCAACTTTCCCATGAGAAAGATTCCCTCCTTGATCAGTTTGCTTCAAAAATATTATTTTAAACAATGGGGCATTGATTCCTTATAAACTCATCTAAAAGGAGAACCTTCCTCACCTACAAAAGCATACATCTATACATCTCTTTCATTCCTATTATTGTCACAAGACACTTTTTTACCCAAAACCATTAACTTGTATAAATTGTCCAATGACAGTCTCATTTAACATTTTGAAAGGCTAAAAGTGTAAATGTTATCATTTCCCCTAATGTGTGCTAAAAAATTCAGTGGGGTGTTCTTTCCACTTTTTTCTTCGTTATTATTTTGGTTACATTTTAGGTTTTAAACATGGTCACATTTTTTTTCAAATCATAATAAAAAATCTTGAAACATATATCCAACACATATAGATATCAAGAGAAATCAAGAAATAAACATACATCATCATCATCATCATAAATAGAATCATGTGTACAAATGATCATATAATCCATACAGAATCAACATCACTATAAATATATCAAAGTCCCATTAATGTCTCATACATGTAATGGGCTTCCATGAGCCTACACTGTCACATAGTAAAATCTACATCTCCTAATATAGTATTGGAACATACCTCTCCTCTAGGGGCATGCATTTCCCCTCATGCGATGCCTCTATCATCACATCCTTTCTCTGGCCTCCAAGGTGGATGACCTACGTTCACCATGTTGTCGTCAAGTCTTACCGCTGCTACACCACCACCCTAGGTGGCTAGGTGATCAACGTAGATGGTAGAATCAAGGTACTTATTGATCACCATGTCCACATAATAATCTTTCTCTGCGTGTACAACCTTATAGTGTGCCATGGAAATCATGTCGGGCATTAAGGATGCCCCTCTCTATCGGGCCATGGCTGATAACTCTGCACCAGATATGGAAAGCTCAATAATCCCCAAGGCCTTCCTTAGTGTATCTCTGTGTCTCTTGTACTTTTCCCTATTAGTAGAGAAAATTACAAGTTGTGCATGTAAGCCATCACACTCTGTAATCAAACCATTGCACTCACCAATGAGCGTGTCTCGAAAACCTATAAGATCATATTGCTCACGCCAAGTAACATATCTCTTAGCTGTCACTAATACCACTATACCATCACCTCCCTCAAATCTATCCTCCTCTACCTTGGGCCCCTACACTCCTTCCTCTGACAGAGCATGAAAATGATGAACTACATGTGCAACCCTCTCCACTACCCTGGTCCTCTTAAAATCTCTCAAAGAACAAGCCCACCAAACACCAAAATCTACGGTACCCTCAGCATTTTCAAGGGGAACCAAATCACCATCCTCATCAAGAATTGTAGCCCCCACCTGATAAAAAATACCCACAATTCCACCACATCAGCCTACGGGGTCTCCGTATCTCCATCCTCCTGCATGTAAGCAATCGGATCCCTGGGTATGTACTAAATCAAGCAAAAATTTCACCTAATTTGACTGAATCTCATCAGCTCATCCTCCCCGAATCTCTTGCCCTATACCCATATTTTCCTATTGTAAGATATGTAAATGATGTGGGAACTCAGTCTAATCAGGGAATCCAACATATGGCCACCAGATCATGTCTCCAACCTGTAACCCTAATATCAAGTTTCGATAATGGGTAGGCCCCTTGGCCTTCCTATCCCTCCCAAGACTGGCACTCCACCTCATAAAACTCGGGTGCCTTACGTCTATGGCACCTGACAACCCCAGTGGGTGAGCAATAGCAATATGCTTGTGGGCCCAACATTGTAACAAGAAACCAACATCAATTTTGTATCGCTTGTGGGTTATCCAAGCCCACGACTCTCTGTATTTATGCACTAGTAAAGTAGGGGCCCACTCAAATACAGTATGATGTGTCATCATCTATCCAACCACCCCTATCATCATCCACAGAAATATGCCTCCTCCTGAATCTGGCAGTGTAAAACAAGAGATAACCATTATCATCATGGTCATATGAGGACAACCATCTCTCCCAGCATCATACTAATCTTGATAATCAAAGGCTCCTGATGTATATTGCACATCCTAAGAGTCATCTCCATAAAATATTTGCATGGTATCATACCTCTCTATATATAAAATACAATAAATGGGTTGACCCCTCAACATTAACCTTATAATCCGATGAACATCCTCTAAGGTGATGCTCATCTCTCTAGTAGAAAACCAAAAAGTTTTGGTGAAAGGATTCCACCTCTCTAGTAAAGCAAGGATAATATTGTGGCATCTGTGAATCCACCTGTAATACCTCATCCCTCCAAAACCAATCATCCCAATCATCGTCATCCAAATCCTTCCTAACCTCATCCAACATCAAAGGGATCAAGTCTTTAATAGTAAGTTTCGCATCCATGTGCAAAACAAAAATGCACAAAACAAAGCATTAGTATCGTCGTAATGATATAATCAATGAAAAAAAGTTTTATGTTTTTTTAAATGATTTTTCACATGAATCACTGGCAATCTACATAAATCACCAATGATTCACATGAATCACCGATGATCTACACAAATCACCATTAATTCGCTGAATTTCCGGTGATTCCTGTTAAATGTCCATACCACCTTGAAGTCATGTCTAAAAAAATTTAATTATCAAAAATTAAAAAAAACTAAACAAGATTGAAGTTTAAAACCTACCTCTACTTGGACGGGCTTCCTCTTCCTGCTCACAGTCTCCATCTCTCTCAATCGTTCAATCAAACTTCACTCCAAACAAGTCTTTTTTTGCAATAGCCTTAAAATAAAATAATATTAAAAACACAAAACGATGGGTTATATAACTCATTTCCACGCAAGCCAATCACTAGAGATTGGCTAAATCATCGGCGAATGTCTCTTTGATGGATCTTCATCCACATTTGCCTATAAAAATACATCGTGTGTCAATTACCACACAAATCTTCCATTTTTTCAAATGAATTTAGTCTTCAAAAATCTTAAACAAACCAACACATTCAAAATTTGGGAATTACCATACATCCATGTGAGACGAGCCCTTTGTCCCCACTCACTTAGTATTTCCCCATTTATTAAAACATTACCTGGTGAGAATCATACATCCGCAGGTGTTGATCCCTTTGGCCATCCTGACAATTGATTCCCCGGCATTTCATCTTGTACCCTCTCTGATTGGGGAAAGCCTTTTTGAAACAAAAATACATGGGTGCTCGTTGTATTGGGCTATAATAAATTCACCCATGACAATACAACTATTCCAAATTGTTTTTGTCCAGTAATTTATAAAAAATCACCAAAAAAAGGGGAAAATGTAGACACAAAAAATATATGCCCCCCTTAAAGCCCAAACATACTCATGACCAAAGAAAACACATTTACGACACCCCGCTATATCGCCCCCTTTTCATTAATTAATTTGTTTACAATCCATCATATATCTGAAGATCTAAAATGGTTATTTAAATGAAATGAATAAATTACCTATTATCTCTTCACACCTCACCCTCACACATCATTGAGTTAACTTAGACACCTCACTAACTACCTAAACCACTTCCTAAAAAGCACTAACCTATTTCCTAACTAGCCAAATCCTTCAAAAAGTAAGCTCTCTCATCCTAACAAACATGTCTCATGCTTAGTTAACCATCCCTCATCCTCATCACTTCAAAATACATTGTTTTGAGCTGAAAATGGAAGGAAAACATTTGATTTTCTAACCAAGCTAGATTTCCCTGAAATCACCAGTGATTCTCCCAATCGTTGGCGATCTATAAATATTTGTTTGCAGACCTCATTTAAAAACATGAATTCTCAAGCTTTGTAGGTGTACATTGCCTCAATCTCAGTTGATCAAGTATCTAGGTACTTCACAACAACATTTTCTAACGTCATGTTGCTCAACAAATGTTAGATTTATCATCAAATTTCTTGTTTTCATCCTACAACTATCTTCTTTTGTTTTTCCGTCCACCAATACATTATGTAAGGTAAATCACTCATTTTGATTTATTTTAGATATCTGAAACATGTATATCTTTACTCTTATATCATTGATATGTTGAATAACATTTTGTTATATTAAATTAATGTCTTAATTCATTATTTTAAGCTTTATTGTAAAAATTCTCAGATTTCACAGTAATCTCTAGTGATTAGCCCGATCACCAATTATTTCTCTGAATCACTAGCGATTACCTTAATCGCCATTGATTTCCCTGAATCACTAGCGATTCTTGTATTTTCATGTTTTTTCATCATTCTCTGCTAAAATATAATCAAAATTCTGTGTTTTCTTGTTATCTACTAATATTTTGTCTAGCATGATGTCTTTAGATGGCATTAGGAGGTTCTAATTTCCCACAGTGGATTCCATTCTTGTTTTTTTCCATCCACTGTATTGGGAGAAATACAACTTGTTCCACGACCTTGAGCTTTGTATAATCCAAGAAGCTCCATTTGATCACTTGGAGGCCATTTTTTCTACAACATAATGCATTTGGGAAGCCACCGATGCCTTTTGGGAGGTATATGATGAAGCACTAAGACTCCATGAGGATCTTGTTCAATATGAACGCCAATACGATACCGGCCTTGAAAACTTGGAAGAAGACTACCACATTGCCTCAGAATTTGACTCAAACAACCACATCAACATTTCCAGCACATATTGCACGTTCGCTCAACTCTACGACACTCAGGAGGAATATTCTGACTTGTTCACTAAATATTACATCTCTATTCCCAATTCCAACGTTACTAAGAAAGAGGAGGAAACTGTTGATTCTATAGCCTCTAAAATATTTGAGAATTTATATACAGATCAATAATCTTATTTATGGATGTAAAACATAAATCCGTGTTAATCATATATGTACCTAACTAAATAAGTGATAATCACATTTTACTATATCAATTTTGTAATCTCGACCTTAAGTACTAATAAAAGTTTAAGTGTTTTTTGCGTAACAACATCTTGGTGTGATTCATAGCTTTGTTTACAGGAAGTTGTTTGCAGGTAAGGAAGTATTTCGATCCCTTGTTTTAAAATGGCACGCAAAACAAAATATAATCAACATTTGTGGGTACCCTAGAAACCCCACCATACTGAGGTCAAGCTTGGTTATTGCTTCTTGAATCCATCAAGACAACCAAGGTAAGAAGCATGCGAGACATTAAAATTGGTAGATATGTTACAGGATGGGCAGGGGGAGGAGCTGATTATGTCTGGCCTTCCATGAATTTTCTCTCATTGAATGTTAGAGGACTCATAGAATCCTCTTGAAAATATTCTATGAAGCATGCTTTTCAATTAATTAGTAATCTTAATATTATTTGTTTGTAAGAGGTTAAAATTACTGATTTCCTTCTTCAAAATTCCTTAATGTGTATTGCGTTGAATTACATGCATTATTTTTATTCTCACTTGGAAGGCAAAGGTGGTGTTTTTATTTTTGTGTCTCCTAGATTTTCTGCCATGATAATTGTCATGGGTCATAATCGTGACAATCGGGTCGTGTGGATTATTCTGAATCTCAATGGCTTCTCGTTAGGTGTATTAAATCTGTATGCACCTAGTGATGGCTAGGAAAGGTCGGCATTATGGCGTTGGTTAGGTGATAATTTACCTCTTGCTTATTATATTTTCTGTGGTGATTTTAATATGGTTGAACATCCCAAGGACAAGATGGGGGGCCTTCTTATACATTGGTGCGTCGGGGAGCATGAAGCTTTGTTTTATTTAAAAAATAAATGGAGTATTAAAGACCCACTTTTTAAAATGCATTGAGACTTTACTTCTCAAAATTGATTAACTTGGTCCAATTTTTAAGAGGGACCCGCATATGTCCTGAAAAGGATTAATCATGACATGATATCTCAACAAAAAATATTTGAGATGACATCCAACGGTTACTCTCCAAACACCACCTAGAAAAACCTTATTTTGTCATATCATTCCCTCATCTTGTTCGTTGTTACGTGGAGTGGGGAAACTCTCAAGGTTCCAAACATGTAATTTTATCTAAATGTTTCTTTTTTGAGTCACCCCAAGTTTTTAAATATTATTTCTAAAGTTTGGAATATGGCACCACTCCCATCACTCACCACCAGTTGGATATCCTGGTGGAATGAATAAATTCAGTGGATGGCTAAGTTTCTCCTCCATTTTGGCAAACAATGGTTCAAGTCCGCAAGCAAGCCAATGTGGCTCTTCAATAGGAGTTTCAAAGAACTACATTGTTGCTTGAGTCCCAACCCTTTGGTGTGCCAACCCAAGTTTGAGCCGTGTAGTTCAGACACCAACACAAAGTTATTGAACATCACAAAACCAAAGGTGTGCAGATCCATGCTCGGATCCACTGGTTGAAAAATGGAAATCACACTTCTAAGATCTTCTTCAAATTTCTCAAATCCAAGCATGTTAGGGAGAAAATTAAGGTGATTCAATTGGTGCATTCTCAGGTCACCTCTCTTTTGAAGATTTGTTTTGTCTTTATGGATCATTACACCTTGGTTTTTCAGGCCCAGGAACCTTCAACTGAAAGTAAAGTTTCTCTTGCAGCAATGCATTGAGGTAGTTCTGTGTAAGCTGAGTTTTTAGGATATGAAGCACTGTGATGTTTCTCTCTCTATTGAAGAACTTCATGGTGCCCTCCTTTTTATTCCTGGTGACAAATCGTTGGGCTTAGATGGCTTCTTATGTGAATTTTATAAAGCTTATTGGCCTTTTCTTTGTCAAGACTTATTAAAATTTTATCAAGAGGCATTGTAGAACCAATCTTTAGGTAGTATTCTAAAAAAATGTAATATAAAATTCATTCCTAAAGCTAGGAACCCAGAGACTATCACTAGTTGGAGACCGATCACCCTTCTCAATTTTTCCTACAAGATTCTGGAAAAGGCTACTGCAATTTGTATTGATCCTCTGCTTCTTAAGATTGTGCGACCTGAATATATTGGTTTTGTTAAAGGTCGACATATTTTGGATAATATTATAGCTCTTTGGGAAGGTATGGAATGGGCCCAAACCTCTCTATAATGGGTGATTTTATTAAAAATTGATTTCAAGAAGGTTTATGACTGTATTGAGTGACCTTTTATCCTTGCTATGCTTCGGGCTCTGGGATTTGGAAATTTTTTTCTTAATGATGTGTAACTCTTTTTATTGATGCTTCTTCATGTCTCACTATTAATGGTTACCAGTCATATATTATAAGGTTATATAATTCTATTCAATAGGGGTGTCCTCTTTGTCTAGATTTCTTTGTTCTTGCAGCGGATGTGTTTGGATATCATATCGCCAACAAAGTTGATCAAGGGAGTATTCAGGGGATTTATCTCCCTGATCACAAAACCTAGCTCATCAATGGGAACTTTTCTAATGAATATTTTCTCACCCTTTCTAAATCATAACAGAACATCCAGGAGACCTTCTTTTTCCTTAATATTTTTTGCAAATCCTTGGGGTCTAATGTCTAGTTTGCTAAATCTTTGGCTTTCTTCCAAATTTCCTGACCCATACTATATTGGTTAGCGGCTTACACATCGAAATAGATTTAGTGAGGAGAAATATTTTAGTTTCTGGGGATCCTCGTTTCCTTTGATAGTGAATCTTCCAATTTATGGCAGTTTTTGATTGATTGAGTTGAGCAGAAAGTGTAAAAATGGGTCCCCCGACCTTTACCAGTGGCTAGGAATTTTCAAGTTTGCACTAAGATTCTAGCTGCTATTCAAGTTTATTATGCCACTTGTTGGTGTCCATCTCAGGATTCCTTTGAAAAATTAGCCAAGATCTTAAGATATTTTCTTTGGTCAAGCTACAAAAGGGAGGATTTCATAGAGTTTCTTGGGAAATTTGCACGCTTCTTAGGGATCAGGGTGGTATGGGTGTCATTGATGTTTACATGCAGAGTATCTCCCTTTGTGCCAAATGGGTTATTCGGTGTATTCAAGACAAAAAGGCCTGGAAAATTATTCTAAGACATTACATTTCATCAGGTTCTCCTTATGGTAAAAAATGTTGGAAGAATATTAGATTTCATACCTTATTATTTATGAGAGTGCCAGTCAAAATACATGGTACTTTTGTTGTGAAAATAATCTAGAAAGACGTCGAATACATGAAGCATTTGATGAGATGGGTTGGTGATGGATTTAGATTTGGTCTCTCCTTCAATGACCATAATATATGGTGGTCACCTATTTTCTCTAACAACTTGCCCTTAGCCAAATTATTAGACATCAAGGCGGTGAGGTTGTTCCGGAAAGGGATTTATACCATAAGATATTTGGTCTCCAACAAAGATTGGCTTCCTTGGCTAGAGATGAAACATAAATTATGATAAGCAAACTCGTACCTCATATCTATATTGTGAATTCAGTCTCTTATACCAGATGTCATGTTGTACAAACCTAGGCTTCAACCACCTCTTGCCAGGTGGAAATATTGGAGATGGAATGTGGATATTCCATTATTGAAATATGATTCCAGAGTTATATACTATTTTTTTCTCCCATTTCTTCTAGTATTGATAAAGTTAACTCCCGATAGAAGTTGCACTCCTCTCCTTCGACCTGAATTCGACGTATCCATCAGATTTGGAATCCTCTGTTCGATCCTACGTTGATTTTTCCCTTTGGTGCCTTATTTATCAAGGTCTTCCACTAGGGGAACGGTTAAGCCACATCGGCATTCCCAACCCCAAATGCCTTTGTTGTGGTCGCCCGGAGTCTTTCAAACATGTTTTTTGGTTCTGCGCCTGTGCTCAAAGTGCTTGGCATTGGATCCATTCCCTCTTCCAGCCTTACCACCTAATTTTTTTGATTCAAAATCTAATTGTTTTGGGGATTATTTCAATTGGCCTCCTTACATTGCTTCCATTTGACATTTTTTCCATTCAGTTATTCTCTTTCAGTTTTGGAAGGCTAGGAATAATTCTTTGTTTTAGCACTGCGAGCTCTCTATGGAGTTATGTATTAATGAGAAGGTGGCAATTATGTCTTCTGTGTGTTTGTAGATCCAAGCCCAAGCTCAAAAAGTGGTGTTGGATTTTTCTCATCTTCGGCAATTGTTGGACCATTGGGGCAATGCACCATGTACCATGAGATGAGTTCCCCTGATGATGATCATCATCACCCTCAACCTCCTTTTCCACCACCCAAACACCGCAGATGCTCGCAAAACCACTCTCGCAGCCATACTCCAAGTGATCGACCTTCTCCACTGTCTAGCTCGCCCTGGACCCTCTTCATCTGGGCCTAGTTAAAACCCTCCTATGCGTGGTAAATTGGTTATTGATTCTTCAAACTAGGGGTATCCATCTAGGGGATAGTCTCATTTTGGCGGGTCACCTCCACTGGGCTGGGGAATCATGGTGTTGATTAGTGTTCAGATGCCAGACCAGGATGGTTGGATGATCATCCCCCCTTCTGACAAGCCTTGCACGCTCATATTCTTTCCTCCAAGGGATGATCTTCCTCTACCTCTAAGTAATGTTGCTCCTTGTGCCCAAGTTTACTATAATATATTGTTTTTGGTTCACCCTCGAGGCCTTATTTTTGTTGCCTCCATGGATTTTTTTTGGTTTCCTTTGTGGTGTCTGTTGTAATGCCCTATGGGCTTCGTTTCTTTTGAGTTCGTGACTGCCATCGGTCTCCCCCTTGCTATGTAACACTTTGTATTATCTTTCTTATAATATAAAGTCACTTCCAATGGTAAAATAATTATATGAACATTAAACCCTATAACTTATGATATTTAGGATTTATAGAATTATTCACACAATTTTTTTTTTAATTTCTTATAGGCTCTAAATTTTTATGCACTTGCTAGAACATAGTCTTCTTTATATACTCATACACTCTCCTCGAAGCATACTATTTATATACTCTTATGAAAATCCTCAAGCATGATAGACATGTGAATATTGATTGTGATATGTGACTACAAGTTTAATCTCTAAAATATACCCTTCATCATGGATTTTGGAATATAGTCTATTGGAATTGGATAAAAACTATTGGCTTTAGATAAAGCTCTTGTGCACTATTTTGCTATTCTAAATATATGTGGTGTGGAGGAATATAATCCTAACTAAATTAAAGGTAGCTTGAAAAGTAAGTTGGTTAGGAAGTAATGTGTCTTATATTTACCTTCGAGTGATATTAAATCATGAAGAAGACACTCTTAATATAAAATATGAACTTGGCCATCTTTAAGAGGATTTTTTATGTATAAACTCCTTTATATAAATATAAAAATAAGAATCTAGAAGGGTTATTTTGTGGAAACTCGAGCTCCAATCAGAAACTTTATAAAACCTAGTTTATACGTTTATTTTATGAGGAAACCAAGATCTAAAGTATGATAATAAGTCTATCATATAGTTTGTAAAACGTGATATTTATCTTGACATCCCCCTTTTTGGTCCAACGATATGGATAGTCCCTTCCTGAATTCCGTAGGCATCAATTCTAATTATAATTTCTTTCAAATTCATCAAAATTTCATGTACTGATTCTTCAATACCTATCATCATAGAATATTCATGTGTTATGTTTTCACTTTTGGCACGTGTGATGCACATTCCTTCCAACTCTCCAAGTAAAACTCTTCTTATTGCACTACCTATTGTATTAGCTTGACCTTTGCAAAGCGGAGATAGAGTGAAACATCCACAATGAAGATGCTTACTGTCTGCTCTGGATTCGACATGTGGCATGCTCATTTTGTTTTAATTTTTATAAATAATAAATTTCAGCCCTTTAATTTGAAAATGGCCCTAGTCAAATATTAAGTATGAATATGTCTAGTACTATGTTCTTGTTAAATATTTATTTTTTGAACATGGTATATGGTTGTACTCTTTTTGGACTTGATAGCATTTTCTTTAAAATCCCACTCACATGAAAATCAATCATTCAATGTACAATTGATTATGATATTTTGGTATTTTTTAACAAACGATGCTAAATTACTTAGTTTTTTTGTGTGATGTTGACTATATTGATAATGTTTCGTTACAGAAAGTCTTTATTTTGGATATACAACCACATTTTTGAGTATGTGTGTAAGTAATATCAATTGATAATGTTATACTTCACATAGCTTTATTATGAGATGTAAATTATGGTGTTAAGGCAATCAATCTAGATATGAAGCATTTTTTCATGTGTGATTAATTAAGACTTGTATTTTATGTATATCGAATGAGAGTTGGGGATGCCCTTCATGTCTATATTGGAGACGTCTAATATTGATTTTATAAAATATTTTCCTTAACATATTGATCATAATTAAATTTAGGATATTATCATGCTATATAATTATTGACATATGTTACATTCTAGGATCAAAAATATTTTGAAATTCTCAAATCTAAAAAATGTGAATAACTTAACATGATTAATTATAAACATATTGTCATTCTTATTACATTTTGTATCAAACTTAATTCTAAATCTGCATGTATTAAATCCAACCTTACCTTTATGTAAGAAAATTTTCAATAGTTTAATATGTCTATATTTTACTATGCTCGATATTTCCTTGCATTCATTGTTGTATCTAGATTCATAAGATCATTGGAAACTAGCTAAAAGAATATTAAGATTTATTAAAGGAATAATTAATTTTGATTTGCATTACATTTCTTCTAATAATGCTTATTTATATAGATATTGTGATTTTGACCATGCTAGTGATGTAATAGATATAAAATCTTATAATTATATATGTTCTCAAGTTTGGTATGGGTGTCATTCCTTATAGGAGTAAGAAGCAACCAAAAATCTACATCTCTTCTACCGAGGCAAAATATAGAAGTGCAATGGAAGCAATGAAAGAAGCGATGTGGCAAAATCAATTGCTAGAAGAAATTTACATGGAAGTTAAAGGAGGTACTCATCTCATTTTGATAGCCAGAGTTGCATTGCTCTTAAAAACAATTTGGTTCAATAGAAGTGGACAAATCATATAGAAATTGGTACGCATTTCATTTGAGATAAGGTTCTCTATGGTGATATAGATCTTCAATATTGTTCTATTGGAGATCAAGTTGTAGATATCTTCACAAATCCATTGTGTGTTGTGAATTTTTACAAGTTTTGAGCAATGTTTGGCCTTTTAGAGTTTCCATTAAGGGGGATTGTGCATGACAATGCCACCTCATAACAGTCGGCTATGTGTTTTCTTTTTTACCTCTACACTTCTTCTCTATACAAGCATTGTAAAGATCCTTATGATTTAAGTAAACTTATTTATCTAAAGTTTACTATGTAGTATAGCAATAAACCATCATTTTTTAAAGGAGGTTCTTGCTTTATAAAAAGCTCCTAAGGTTCTTATAGATTATCCATGAGAAATTGTGAGATGTAGTCTCACAAATCATGTTTAGCCTAAATCATTCAATTTTGATTTATGTATTCCACATTTTTTGTACAAAAAGGTAATTTTAACATGATGAAGGTGTATAAATCCTTCAATAGTGATATGTCAGCCTAAAACCCCACCGTATTTTAAGGATTGTAAATCTTGTTGTATAAATAGGTAATGTTGACAGATAACCCCACTTAACATTAGGGGGTGTTGGAACATAATTTTAAGTGAGTTATTAACCCTGTATAGTTCTTAAAGGATATATTTAGTATTCATATTAATATACTATAAACTATAGATTATAGTTAATAAATAAAATATAAATATATTTTAATTTATTAAATATAACTTATAAGTTTAAATTAATGTTTATTCAACATATTGTAGTTGAAAAGGTGTTTTCAAGAGACACGCCTAATCACCCTAAATAAATAATGCACTTGGGGCCCATGAAATAAGTGGGAGAGAGGAGAAGTGAAAGGTGAAAAAGGATGTTACTAGACATGTAACTAAGTTTCTCAATTAAATGGTTAAGGATTAAATTGGTGGGTTTTTTTGACCTTTTTCAGGTTTTCTGATGGTAAAACTTGTGTTGAGTCATTTACCTTTGTGTATTTCTATTTACGTTATATTTAATCATTAAATTAAACTTCTATTTAATTTATTTCGATCCTCCTATCATTGTAAAATATAATTAAAATTTTAACTTAACTAATGTGCAACTAACATGGCTCATACTACTCTTCCTAAGCAGTCCCTATTCCCCAAATTTAGGAGTTTATTCTATTATTTATAGTTTTGTATTAAAAGTATTTGTATGAGACCACCTGTAACATTGAAATAGAAGCAATAACCCTCTCCATGGGACTACTGCATAAGTTCTTATTCAATTATCTCGTTATCTCTAATCATGAAGACCATTAAATGTAATCATGAATTCTAGTCTTTAGGTTAAGACAAAGGAGGAAGCCATAGAGGCTATCAAAATTGCTCAAAGAACAAAAAAAAATTGGTTATGCATCATTGAAATGATTGTATGTGCAAGGATGCCACAAGAAAAGACTTACTTGAGTGATGATCTAGAGTATCAATAACAAATTGCAGGACACCAAATCCTTAATAAAAATGAGAAGTTAGAGATGGTTTGATGGCCTTTTAAATTCTTGTTTTTACAAATCTTAAAACACCATTTGTTCAATAAAAAAGTATTGGGGCTGAAAATGATTTTTTTAAAGGTTTGTGATGTACTTCTGTATTGAATGCATAAAGGGCATTGTGGAGATTATTTTTTTTGTCTTAGAATTTTTTTTGCATTCAAATGCTACGGAGGTTTTACTCCCCTCTTAATTGAATTTTATCATGCTTCTCATTTTTTTTTAATAAAGAATAGATCATGCATTCTAAGAAAGCTTACACAAGAAAACCATTCTTTCATATTTTACATTGTCATATAGTAAGGAAATGTGTAAATATAATTTACATATCTTTCTAATTTTAACTTGATTTGAGATATTGCATCCTTTCTCTACACATATAGAATGTTATTATTTGAACATGATGGTATTTTTAGGGATAAACATAGTTTTGCACATATGGATGTTATTTACTATAAAAACAAAAAAACATTTCTAAAAACAATGTGTGTTTATTTTTTCTTTTTGGGAACTATATTTCAAATTTTTAAATAAGATGTTGGTGGATTTGTAAGAAATGAGATCAAAATCCATGTTTACAAATCTTGAACAAACATATGAAATATGCAACGACTTTCTAGTGCTTCATATTACAACTTGCACTTATGGTAGATAATCATATCACAAGACAACCCTTCTCTCATATAACTACTTTTGATCTCATTTTCCTATAAAGTGTTGGTTTTATCCATTATTTTAACATAGTCCAAAATTTGACAGTGAATAGACCAAAGGTTAAAACTAAAATAGTTGTTATAAGAAAATTTTATAACTATAGACATAAATATTATAATAACATTGAAGCTATTTAAATTCTATTGTGAGTACAAATATGAAACAACTTTGGCTTATATGTGTCAACACAATACCTATAAGCAAGAATATGACTTACTGTAAATATCAAAAACATAAAATTCATAATCAAAACTTTGGATCACAAAATTCTAAAATCTTGTCTATGCATATTCATCACTAAGATTGTATGGAATTCAATGAGTACATATGCAAATTATTGTGTAAAACATAAAATGTATCCAAAATTCTAATGAGATTGTACAGACATGACTATGTAGAGAACAATGTGTTTAGTTTTTAATTTTTTATGTTGATAATTTTGGCAACTTAGTCCCTCCTTGAAAACTTGAAATAATCTAATGGAACAATATCCTTGATTACAATACACCTCTTATGCCCAAACTTTTGTTTTAAGTTTTAATAATGTACTAATAAAATCATTAAATGGGTTGTGGTCCAACGGTGCATATGATACCTATAAAAGGTGTTTCCTATCCATCCATCAAGGTTTCACTCCGAAGAGATACCAATAAATAAGAGATGAGATATGGATTCACCATGGATTGTGCCCCTCGTGATTTTGGTAGAATTGAAACCCCTTGGTCCTTAACAACTAAGCCTAAGAATTTTTTGCAACTAACCTCCGCAATTTCAGATTCAATAAAAAATGTACTAATAAAATATAAGACTTTATTTTCTTTGGAGTGTGATGAAATTTGAATTGATTCAAATGTATCGATTTTCTTCTAGGAGATGTAAATCCATATACAAACACCAAACCAAGTTGTTAATGGAGGCCCTTATAAATTTTCAATTTATTGAAGACTCTATAAAGGGGATGTTTTAAGCTTATTTTCCGTGGATCAATTATAAGGGATGTTGAAAGAAATATAGGCCATCAAAATGAGTGTATAAGATCATTTACAGGGAAACAACAAAAGGAAATGTTCTGCTAAGAGGTTAAAATCAATTACTCAAAAGTTTATAAAGAAATTGAAATTATATTCTAAGATTTATTTAGCTGGAGAACAAAATACTTATACATCTAGTAAAAATGGAACAAAAGGAACATTACAACATTTTGATATTCAATTGTAATGAATGAAATAGAGGTTAAAACGTCTATTTCCTCTTAATGTAAACCAATTGTTACATCTAAGGCATGTTATGGAATTTCCAGTTCATAATATTATTAAGTTAAAATATAAACACTAGTAAAGAAAACATTCTTCTTAAAAGTGGGATTGTCTACTCTACTATAATAAAACAAGAAGGAAAAGTATCATCTTCCACTTAAAAAATAAATTGGGTACCTACATGTCCAATAATGCCAAAAAATTATTCGTGAATACTAAGATTTGTAAGTGGGAGCACTAATAATAATGACTAAGTGTGAGTACTAAATATTGGAGTGCAAGTATGATTTTTAATTAAGTAAAAAGACTTATTAGTAATGAAGTTATGGTATATGGTGAAAAAAGGAAAATTCACATTCGTCAATGCGAGTGAAAATAGTGAAGGTGCATTTGACGCCAGCAACGGATTAGAGAATGGAAAGGAGCGAGTAGGTTTTCAAGTTAATAAGAAGAGACAAAGGAGAGATCAGGGAGAAAGTTTGAATACGGGTTGGTGAAAAGGAGGTGCGGATGTGTTTGGTAGGGGGAGAAAAGTATTAGGGATGAGTTACTTGAGGCGGATCCCCTTGGAGGTGGCTGAAGATACTACAAGGGAAGCAAGGTGGAAGGGTTTGTAGGTTTGTAAGAAGAGGTAGAAGTTGGTATGTGATTCTTTCTGAAGATTAGAAATTCTGGAGATATCCAAAATATAGAGGAAGTAGAGTGGAAGGAGGGTGTTTCAAAAAAATGGAAGAATCAGAGGGGCCCCTTGTTTCCCTAAGTCTGAGGGAATTAGAGATTAAAGTGTCCAAAAGTGTAAAACAAGTGGATGTTGGTACCCTTTCTCTGGAGGAAATATGTGAAAAAATGGGGCAGAAATATCTTATTTATAAGTTCATTGGTGTGTGGTCCTTGAAGACAAATTATGGTATTGGTTTGAAAAGAATTATGGTTTTTTTCAGGTTTGTTTTGAAAATTTAGATGATAATGATGAGGTTTTTTTACAGACCTTGGTTTTTCAAAAATGCAGGTCTCTTCCTTTGGCCATAGTCTCTTCTCTTTAATCATGAAGAATAATAGGTGATAAAGGTTCCCCTTTGGGTAAGGTTGTATAAACTATCCCCTCAATTTTGGGGTCACGAAACTTTGAAAGCTATTGTTGAAGTGCTAGAGGATCTGGTTGGGATAGAGAAGGACACAAAGGAGAGAATCTTCTCTACATATGCCATAATTTGTGTCAAAATTGACCTATCAAAATTATTAATTTAGGTTATTAGACTCAGTACTCCTATTGGATTTTGGCTGCAAGCTATAAATAAGAAAATTTACACTTTATATGTTTTAATTATCAAGAGGTGGGTCACAATATGAATCAATGTCTACTTGTCATTAAGAAGAAACCAAACAAATCTTAGGAGATACCTAGGGAATCGTGGAGGGAAAAAGGGTCCCCTGTTAATATGGATGTAAAGAAGGAAAAAAATGGAGCGAAGTATGTGCAGATGGTCCCTAGTATGGAGATTGGTGAAGTGGCCAAGGTCTCTCTAGATTTAATGGTTGAGGACAAAGGACCTTTCCCCAATTCAAAGGGTGTCATTAAGGAGGGAGGACCTCATCCTCAAGATTAGGAAGTTTTTGATTAATAAAATGAGCTGAAAAAGTGGGATGTTCCCCTGGACCAAGGGGATCCGGATATCCTTCTAGAAGCCTTCAATGGTCTAGAAGGAAGTTTGAAAGAGGACTCTCAAAAGCTTCGCCAAAAGAAGAAAGTTGTAATCAATTGAAATTCAAGCCCATATTTGAATTTTAAGGGAAAAAGGGAGGCTTCAGGGGGGGTTCAAGATGGGGTTTAGAAAGAGGTGGACCCAAATAAAAGAATGATTTTGAATCCTTTTAGAAAATTAGAGAGGCTGACATCATCACAATCAAGCTCACAACCTGATACGGGAATAGTTAAGCTGACAGGTAGGAAATTGAATTCTCTCAATACACAAATAAAGGCTAAGCTAAATATTGATATTGGAAATCAGAGCACCTTAGAGGATTTCATGTCTGGTGTAAGGACTCTCCTTACACTTGGGGGACATGAAAATCTTAAGTTAAAATGTTAGACGATTAAACTCCTCTGACAAGGGTCTCTTTGTCAAGAGACTTAGGAGAGTGAGAGTCTATATATATTTTTAATTCAGGAAACAAAGATGGTAAAAGAGGAATTAGATGGGGTTAGGAAGAGGATTTGGATTAATGGGGAGGGGGAATAAGTTGACACGATTGGAAATTTTAGAGGTGTGGCTACTCTGTGGAACCCCAAGCGATTGAGAGGTTAGATGGTTATTAAAAGTAACTGGTTTTTTTTTATGAAATTTGTGGACTTCCAATCTAATGATAGGTTCCTGGTAGCGAATGTTTATGGGCCCCTTGGAGTGGAGGAAAATGAGTGCTAGATGGATTTGAGTAAGCTATTGGAAAATATGGACTCAAAGAAAAATATGGGAGGGGATTTTAATACGATTTTAAAGGAAAAGGAAAAGAAAGGGGGAAGAAAATATTTCCAAGGAGTTCACAAGATTTTAGTGAATTTTGTAATAACTTAACTCTTATAGATGTTGAATTGAAGAGTGGGGGGTTAATTTAATAAAAATAAAATTATGTAAAACCCTAATTACATATTAACTATTGCCAACTATGATATATAGTTGCTAAGTACAATATGACACAAGCAAATAAGCAAGTAATCATGAAACACTAAGCAAGAAATGTAGAAAGAATGAATTAGCTAATTTATGCCTAATCTGGAAGTGCTCTGGACTGGGAAAACTATTGAATAGAAAGTGAATAGTGTTTTTAATGATCTAGATAAATTCAAGACTACAAGAATAAGGCCAGACACTGACACCCACAGCAGGATAGGGGCGCCTAGGTTCTAATGACCTCTTCTGGGTGCCTATGACGGAAAAAATTGTCAAAACCTAATCTTTACCGTATCACACAAGTTTGCAAATATTCCCTATTAATCGCCTATGTGTCTCTCTTTGATCACCGATGGTACTTGTAACTTACAAAACAGATATCACCTGCAGAATCCCAAAAACCACATCAAATGAAATAAAGATAGATATAGAATGGGGAGTTGGACTGACCCCAATGGTCACCCCGAAAGTGAACTTACAATTGAGCGATGCATTACATCTCATATTCCATGTAGTTTTGGTGAGCGTGTGTAGATATCATGCCCTAGGATGTCGTTGTGCAAGTGCACTTGATAATGAGTTGTAACTAGATGTAACAATGTAGTAGAATGTGTGGATGGAATAAATAACTTCCCCTTCCTATGTTGTGTATGCATAAACTGTAGTCTCTTGTCCCTTGAATGAATGTTAGATGGATGCTTTAGAGTACTTTAGGTAACTATGGATACAAGCTTATGTTATGATAGTATATGGTTAGTGTTTGGTCCTTGATTTTGAACACATGACTATGTATTTATATGATTCCCTTGTTTGAATTTTGTAATTAACAACTACAAGGCTGACCCATAAGTGAAAAATATGCCCAAAAGAAGTGAGTAAGGTGAAAAAGGGTTTGGGGTGCCCAGGGTGAATAGGGACGCCTAGGCGCTTTTGTACTGGTTGAAAATATATATAATTAAAATACTAACTGGGTTGTAGGGTGTGTAAGACTAAATAAAAAATAAGAAACATAGAAAATAGGCCAAAGAGAGTTTTCAATTACTAGTTTTCTTGGTTGGGAATTATATGAATGTTATTATGCGTTTAGGACCTAGAAATGTACCCAAGTGTGAGATTTTGTGTCTAAATTTTCCCCCACTATATGTTGTTGAGTGAATACTCAATAAAATAAAGTAAATAAGAGATGTCTACCTGATAACTATGTAGAGTGTGCAGTGGAGAATGTACCGAGTGGACAAGTGAAGTGTGGAATGATGTAAAAATGAAGTGTGGGAACTAGGAAGAGAAATTGACCCTAGGGGTAGAGCGTATGTGTTGTACCGTGTTGTAGCTATTGTTGTGATAGTTGTGTTTTTTGTTGTGCTTATTGTTGTAAGGGTAGATCTGCAAAAAGACGAGAAAGAGAGTAGTCAAAGTCATATATATGAAAATTTTGCATAAGTATGTAAAAGTTTGTAAAAAGGAAAGTGTCCACCTGATGTAGACTTGAGTGTAAATGGATTAAAAAACGTCCTGAACATGTTGTGTATAGTGAGTTTTTTGGGCGATCTTGTGCCAAGAGTGAGTTTTTTGGGCGATATCATGTTGATGGTGAGTTTTTTGAGTGATCTCACGCTAAAGAGCAAGTGTTGGGGAGGTCTAGTGTTACTCTCCTTCCATGACTCTCCCCAATAAACACCACTATAGATGGTGTGTTCCTTCTGTATTCCTCTTGTCGCTGATTTGTTTCAGATGTATTGTTTATTCCTATTGAAAAGGGAGATAGAGTGAATTATTCTTGTTTGAGGATTGTGTCTGTACTATGTCTGTATTGTGTCTGTACTATGATTTGTGTTGATATGAGAAACAAATTGTGTCCACCCCCAGGACATTAGCACCTAGGGGAGGTTAAGAGCACCCTAGCACTAGTGTTTATATTCAGGTGTTGGTGTCTGTGTTGTGTTGAGGACCCAAGTCAGATTATGGGACGTTTTATAATGGTATTCCTTTGTTGATTTTGTACTATACTGAACTGAATTGTAGCTTTAAGCTACTATATGGGGTGATTTGTTTGCCCAATGTATACCCCCTTGTTTGGGGTGCATGCGACATCGGTAGGAGTGAGCAGCCTAAAGAGAGGAGTTGATGTTGATCTGAATTGTATCTTTGTAGGAGGGAGGGAATGTGCATGGTAGAAACAGAGGCACATGCAAACAAAATGGCTAGATACATGTGTTACTAGTAAAACTAGAAAACATTTCATAGAAACAAAATGTAACAAGAAAGTGTGCATATAAGATAGATTGTGAAAAGTAGGTTTCAAACATGGGACATCAATCACAATGTCATAAGTTAATGAAGGCCTAAAAATCCAAAATCAAACAAAAATGATCAAACAAGACAGAGAATAGTGTGCAAACAATGACATACAATAACAAACAATGTCAAATAAGATGTAACAGATAACCATGGTGGAGAATAATTCTTGCAAGTAAAATGATGCACATGAAGCACCCATTAACATTTTAGAAAGATAAAGAGTATGTCAAAGAATGTGTAGACCAGTGGAAAGTAGTATGCTAGGAAGTAGTAAATAATGAAATAATAACACCTATGACGTGTGAGAAAGTATATGCCGCAAGAAGCCTCAATGTGACTAGTAAGAGGTATAGTGCCAAACATCATTACAATGTGTAAGGACCTATAAGATATTTATATTCACTCCAAAAGACCAAGTGAATGTGCATGTTTATATAGAAAAGATATTAACATAGTAAGAATCCATCTAGCATGGTAAACAAAGTGTAAATGTAAGTGTAGACACCCAAAATTGGGTTGTAACTCTCTAAGCCACTTCTAATTAATTACTTTGACACGTCCCCTGATCATAACCCCTCCACACATTATTATTAATTCAATTACCCATATTAAGTTAATAATTCTCTCACTCCCCCTTACCTCTCCACCTCACCATGGACCCTTTCCAAGCCTATTTATTAACCTAGACTAAGTCATTTGCTTCCCTAACTAACTATGACCTCTTATAAACCTAACTATGACTTCGTCTACACTTCTCCCACCTAATTCCCACTTCATTTAGCGACAACCTAAACTCCTAGTCCATAAAAAAATCTTGACCAACGGCAAAAATGGAGAGAAAAGGCTATTTTTGGCAAATATGACCTTTTCTCCCTAACTGAGACCGGTTATTCCTCAACCGGTGTCAGTCAGCTAACCATTATTGGTTCCCTTAAATAAGGAATTCCAATCCTTCACTCAGGTTCCTCCATCTTAGTTTTTTTATTTCTGTCATTCTTAACTCTTACATCCAAGATTTCAAAACAAGATTTTGACGACCAACACAGTACTTGAGCACCCACATTCTTCATCAACAATCAACATGTTGCTCCAGCGCCTCAAATCCTTCACTCAAGGAAGCACCAAGCCTTTAGTGTTGTTTCAGTGCATTTGGACCTGTTTCTTCTCCAAGCATCTACCAACAACCATCATCTATCAACATTCCATCTCCAAATAAGTATTTTAATCCGTTAAGTTTCATTAGGTTTTGGTATTAAATCTTTTATTTTATAGATTGCTTCTCTCTCTTATAACTCCTACACCCATCTACCTAACGACTTTCCCATTTGACCCTTGTATGCTTCTCAACCACCTATTTTACCATCCCTTAGTCTTCACATAAATCCTAGCACCTAGCCTAAGCCCTCCCAAATATTTGTGCAATCACAAAGAGTTCATAACCAACCCATTTTAATCTTATAATCTAATTTACCCTACCGACATTGGTCACCTAACCAGCGTCGGCTATTACCAGGTATTGATATCGGTCACTGTGTCTGGCAATTTTCACCATATAAAAAATCTATTAACCTCACCCAAAACCTCTTAAAACCCCACCAAATGTCACCCAGACCTCCATAACACCCTCTACTACACCTGCAAGCCTTGACAACCAACCCTTTTTAGATTAAGTCTTATATGCATTATTAGATTAAATCTAGCTTATTGTATTTGTGTGAGACACCTAAATGGTACAACTACAATAGGATTTCCTTATTTCATGTTATTTCTATGCATTAAGTTGTATTTGAACATGGATTGATAGCCTTCTAGGAAGCACCCCACTTCCCGGATCTAGCTCTCACTAGGTAGTCCACCGACCTATATTATTAATGTTATCTTGTGGTTTTGTTTTCTTTCTCAGGTAGTCCTTCCTAGCCCAAAAGGAGCTCTTCATGATTATCCTGGTCTTCTATAACACGCACAACCTTCTTCAACTTCTCAGGTATTCCTCCTCACATTTACCTTATTTGTTTTATATGTAACATTGTGGTGAAACATTTTGGCACGCCCAATGGAACCCTCGTTTGTAGGTTCCATTCTATTCATAGAGGTTGCATCTTGTGTGTTTCCTTTCTAAATCATTATTCACTAAATCTTCTTCTCTGGTAATCTGCTCCTTTCTAATTACTCTAAATGAAACACTTCTTTTAGTGCATTTAAAAAGAATCCTTCTTCTTCTATTCTTACATTAGTGAAATTCATCCTTCTTCCTATTCACTCTTGTTTACATAGAATATCATATTTCGATTTAGTCTTAAAACACTTGCATTTCATCCTTGTATGTCTGCACATTTAGCTCACATAGTTAAGTAACAATCATATGATGGAGGTCATGACTTTTTTGCAACTAATTAATAAAGTGTAGTTTACATTTGTGCACACACTCCTTATCCCAAATCACTTAACATAACTTACTACTTGTTAAACATTTCCTTTCAGGAAGAAGTCGTCAAGGATTTAAAAATCCATTGACAGTGGGATTTTCTTGGTGTTCTGGCCGGTTTATCATAGCAAAGCTCAAACCTCATGTACTGTAAGGTATATTGAGGACTCCTTCACCAAAACAAAATCTGAAACCATCCATACATTACTTTCTAGGTACCTTCATTATCCAAAATTTTTATTTCATTCATAGTTAGTCTTAAGGCATAATCCAATTAAACACTAAAAAATATGATCCTAGGATAATGTGTTTATTTAGTTTTTGCTTGTTTGATTGTCGCCTTTCTTTCTTGTTTTTTGTAGTTTGAGTTGTGAGGACATATTCACCACTTTTTATTTCTTTTTCACACTCAATAATCACAACTGGTTAATTCTAGTTTTCCTCGAGTGTTTTAAATAATCTTTGTCATATACAACCTCTTTCGGGGCTTATTTTCATCAAATTTAATTCAAACAATCTTAATTTCTTCACTTCCTAGTTTTTATCAATTATTGGCATCGGTCCAGCAACCAGCATCAATTCTTTCATCTTACTGGCACCGGTTCACTAACCGATATCGCTCTCTTTGGTTTTTTATTTTCTATCAAAACATCAATATGTTCTTACATACCATCTTTTAAACCAGTTTTTGAGTCTCTATCACTCTTAACAGAGCCCAGAACACCCATTTTACACTTTTTAAACCCAAAAATCTTAATTTCTTCACTTTTTATCAGTCACCGGCATCAGTCTTTCTACCTAACCGGCACTGGTTTACTAATTGATATCGATCTCTAAGCTTGTTATTCTTATAAGAAACAGTAACCTATTTCCATCCTCCAGACTTCACCAAACATCTATTTCTGAGTTTTGTTGGTTCTACAAAGCCTAGAATACCTATCTTCCATATTTTTTATGGTTTGGACTTGCCAACAGGCACGATATTTTTCCTTTCACGTTAGTTTTGTATAGTTACCTACTTCACCTTCACCGTCATCTATTTCTTCACCAATGGACCCCAACGCTCATGTAACTGTACCTATAAGTGATGAGGAATTCACTATATTCCTTGATCATAATGTCATATCCTTACAACATTACCTCATCCACTATTCTACCCATGACTCATTGAGCCAGCCGATGTTTGGTATGCCTACCTCCATGCCGTCTGCCATATCCGTGAATGTTACTTCTACATTACCTACTCCCATGTCCATGCTACTTAATGCACCCTTGACATCTATCACACCTTCATCGTCTATCATACCTTCAATGTCTATCACTCCCCCAACCTCTCCCAACACCTCTTCATTTTCTCTATCTTCATCCATGACTCCTAGTATAGGGGTCCCCATATCATTAGTAACTATCACTCCGCAACTGCCAGTTACATCGACATCTTATAGGCCTTATCGGAATTTGGTTCTTTCTAAACCCCAAACTCTTCTACCCATCACTATGAGGGTCTTTACACAAGATCTTCCCATCTACATCCTGCCTCAGTCATAGCCTATAACATTCACCTTGTATTCAGGATACATGCCCTCATCATCTATTCCTGCCTACGTACCCACTTCTCATTTGACATATTCAGCACCATTACACACTGGTATGTTGTCTATGACCTATTCATCTCACCCACCCCCTTATACTACAGGGGGAACTCCTCAATATAATCCTACCATAGATCTTATCAAGATAATGATAGAAAAGATGAAAACACTTGAACCCTTTGTTTTTGGATCTCGTAATGTCCTCACTTATGATGAAATCTGTAATGAGCCCATCCACCCATCCATACCTATCCATCATTATCCCACACAATGGGATTTACCCAAGTTCAACCATTTCAATAGCAATGAAGACTGTTAACAACATTTATGATCATTCAAACATGTATGTTGTTTGATTTCCCATGACAATGCCTTGCTTCTGTGAACATTTCCCATGCATTTATCAGAACCCGCTCTAAATTGGTATAGTCTTTTTCCTAGGCACTCAGTCTTCTCTTTCAATCAGTTGGCCCATAAATTCCTTGACCACTTCTCAATCAATATCTCTAATAAGGTCTCCATGATTGATTTTTACTCTATTTTCCAATATGAGGAAAAATTTATTGTATATTTCATCGTATATTAGTGGTGCCACATCAATCAACTCACCTTCCGGCTTCCAAAAGTAGAGCTCATAGATTTGTTCACAAGGGCATGTGCTATACACATTGCCCCTACTTTCCAAGTTTAAATGTTTTGCACGTTTGACGAAGCTTTCACCATGGCCCGAAAAGTAGAGATCTTTGCCCTTGAAGAATAAAAACTTAAGTTTCATAATAAGAACACTAATTTCAAATCGAATGAATCTTCTTCTAAACTGTCGAATAACCATTCCAAAGCCAAAGGATCCACCAACATAGTGATTATGAAATCTGGCCCCTCTCATCCATATAATAATCCAAAACCACCTGCCAACCTCTCTCATGTTCAAAAATTTCAATACAAATATGAACAAAGGGCTTACACTCCTATCGAAGCACCATATTCTTCTATGTTGGAAAATATTTTAAAATATGGAGACGTCACCCTCCCACCTATCAAACCAAACACTAGTTTTGATCCTTCTCGTCCTACATTGTTGTGGTACAAATAAAACAACTTCTGTAACTATCATCAATTTAGGGGACATAGCAATGGAAATTACAAAACATTGAAGAACATTTTCCAAGGAATGTTAGATAGTGGTGATCTCATCTTGGACAACCCTAATGCACTTGCCAATGCTAATATGGGTGTGTTTAAGAAACCTTTTCCTAATCATACCCATTCATCAAACTGAGCTTCAGAGGTCTCTACTAGTGACACCAATGTGCACGAGGTTCATTCCATTTTTAACATAATACCTGTTCCATCTAGCCAGTTTCCTCCAGTAGCATCTATCAAGGAAATTCTTGCACGAACTCCTCTACCCACGAAGGATCCTATCACACATATTCCTCTATCCATAGATGAGCCTATCACACCTACTCCTCTATCCACAGAGAATCCTATCACACCTTCTCCTCTACCCATGGAGGAGCCTACCCCACTTATTTCTCTACCTACCGCCAAACCTATATTGCTTATTATTTTATCCAAGGAAGAGCCTATCTCACCCGTTCCTCTACCCAAGGATGCACTATCTCTATCTACCTCTCCACCTAAAGATAATTCCACATCAATTATTTTTCCCTCTCCTCGACCCATAGAGGATCCAATCTTATATCTTCTTCTTATAGGTGATGCTTCTCCCAGGGTCTTCCAATATCCTGTTAACCTTCTTACATCACTCATGCCTACTAAATTGATAGGAATTAATAATATCTAATGTGGAATAATTCCTCAGAATCGCAATAATAAGAAGTATGAATAAAATTACAGAAATGAAATATGCACAACATGAAAACAATATTTAACGTGGTTCACCCAATGTGGACTACATCCACCAAGAACACTTGCTCATATTTTATTACAAGCCAACTGTCTTCACAGTTACAATAATCAGATCTTGTTTGGAGCTGCGCTCAACAAACCCTCCCGAATTCACACTTGAATTCACACACACTATTCACCTTCACAAAAAACACTCATATCAATCCTATTATATGTCCATCTATTTATAAGTACATCAGTAGGTAGTTGAAGAGGCAGTTTGCAAAATAATGGGTACCGAAAAACCATGGGCCCAAAACCAGCCCATAACGATTACCCATTACCCATGGGTTAATAAACCACCCATGAAAATTTTCTTTGGGGGCTTCACCCCCCCAAACCCCCTTGACCCACTCGCCGGTGAGCGGGACTGCTGTAAAAATATCCGAGTGTAACACATGGAAGGTGTACCAAACTCTAACATGAAAACAGGCTCCACAAACATAACATGAATAAGAGGTAAAAATATTCCTTGTATCATAGAACTAGGGTTCTTGGATGGGTTTCACCATTGGTTTGTCATCTTCTAAACCAAAATTATTCTCACATTTGGTGGACCCATTAGAGTATGTTGACTACTCCACACTATGGGGGAACCTTCGAATACCAGTATCCACCCAAATGCAGATGTTGTCCTCAGATACCTCAATCATCTATCTTAAGGTATTCAAATCAACTAAAATAATAGCACTTGAGTCGATCATATCAGCCCCTTCTTCATCATCTCCTTCACCCAAATCCCTATCCGTGCCTAAACCTACCACTTCCTTAGGGTTTTTACCAACACCTAGCCTATTGCATCCTGTGGTGAAACTAGACATATCTACTCAGACACCTCCTGTCACAAAAATTATTCCTGCACCTAAGAGGAATACCCAACCTCCTAAGCCTCACACCCCAATATCTCATACGCCTTCTCTTTCACCTTCGCCTTTACCTTCAATTTTAAGCCCGCACCCTTCCACCTTGGTCAAGTTACCTCTTCACTAAGGAAAATCTAAGGTGCAGCAACCCACACCCACACCTTTACCTTCACCACTTCTTCTGCCTACATCTTCTCCATTACCTACAACCACACTATTTCAACCATAGCCACTCTCACCTTGGGTTTTTAGGATACCCCCATATTCTACATCTCCTTCTACCTTTCTCACCCCTCCTGCACCTTTATCTAAGAAGGTGCAACCTAAACCAAAACCAAAACCTTCACTACCTACCAAAAAGGTATTCACACCTACACCACCTCCAACAACACCTCTCCCATGAAAATCACCTAGCCCTTTATCTAAGCCAATGTTGAATTCTCACTGTGATCCATTGGCAGGATCCTATTCTAACATCCTCGCTAGGTTGTTAGAAACCTCTACTATCTCATTTTCACCTATTAAACCTTATGACCCGCTCAAACCTAAACCAGTAGGGTTTGACGATGCCAAAATATGCACATATCATCTCTCATAAGGGCATGATGTCAAAGGTTGTACGGCCCTAAAAAACATTATCCTTCAACTTTTTACTTTAGATGGCCTCTTTGATGAAGATGACCTATTAGAGGAGAATTGCATCCCCCCTTCACCCGTTGCCACATAGTCTAGCCTTCAATCTATTCAGTGAACTTTACCTACATCTCCACAACCCTCTTTTTCTCCTCCGATATTTGAAATAAATATGGTTTGAGTAGCCACTCAATCACAAAAAGATAAAGGATAAGAGAGAACTGGTAGACCATCTAGTGCACCTTCACCCACTGTTCCACCTACACCTACCCCTAAGGTAACCTTCCATGGGCTAGATTATCATGTTTCTGATGGAGTTGTATATCGATCTATGATTAAATAGCTTCATTAATCTCCTCTAAAGATGTCTTTGTATGACAAAATTCAAACCTCTGAGTCTCATCATCAGGCCCTCATTGTTAGAATTTGAGGATTCTAATAAATACAGATTTAATCAACTTACATATTATATAATGTTACAATAAATATTTAAATAAACATTACATCATAACATAAGTAAATAAAGAAATACTTACATGAAATAAATAACACAGGTGACACAATATTTATAGTGGAAAACCCCAAAAGGGTAAAAACCACTTTGAAAATAACCTTTTACTTGAGAGATATTTTACATCCAGTAAGATCACCTCCTCCTTAAAACCCTATTTACCAAGGGTAAAACCACCTCCTCCTTAAAAACCTATTTACCAAGGGTAAAACTAAATCACTTGATTTGCACACCTTTGATATATTTCCTGAATATATCAAATGAGGACCTAAAGTCCTTTTTATATAAGGTGATCGGGTATGTCTCCCGACCCACCTTTTCAACATAAATGGTTGACACATATACCTAGGTGAGTGTATTTAATAAATATAAACATAAATGATTCACATTATTAAATACTTACCTAATGTATATTACCTAGGTATGAATATTTAATAATAGAAAAGTATTTCATATTATTAAATATTTAACCTATATAATAGTGATGGACCCATATTAATTAAGGGTTGGTCAGACCACTTAATCATTATGTTCCAACACTCCCCCTTAATGTTAAGTGGGATAACATATGCCAATAGATTACCTACCCATGGTACACTACAAGATTTACAATCCTTAAACCATAAAGGTTTTAGGCTAGCATATCGGGTGAAGGAATTATAACACCTTCATCATACTCAAGTTACTTTTTGGTACAAAAGGATTTGGAATCCCAAAGATCATCCCATGATCAGTGGCTAAGTATGATTTGTGAGTTTTACATATTCTCACAGATTCTCATAAAAGGTTATTGAACCCAAGCATATAGGAGCCTTTTATAACCAAGGACCTCCTTAATAATATGCTTGTACTGGATGTTTACCACTAAAATCAATAGCACTAAAGATTTTACTAAAGACCATCTTTAAGATCTTTCTACACTTCTTTCTAAAAAATAAGCCGAGGAGGTATACATGCCCGAAGGTCTTTTTACACTTGCCCAAAGGTCTTTTTTACAAATGTCTCGAAGGTATTTTTACAAAAACCAAGTTTCATTAGGAGGTGACATTTTCATACACACTCCCCCTCAATGGAAACTTCGACAATCCAAGCTTTTCACAAAAGTGACCAAACTTTACAGGACTCGAGGGCTTTGTGAAGATATCAACAACCTGCTCTTCAGTCGGCACAAACTTGAGATCTATCTCACCACTTAGCACCTTCTCAAGGATGAAGTGTATATGTATCTCAATGTTCTTCATCCTCTGATGTTGTATTGGATTATGTGCAAGAGCTATGGTGCTTTGGTTTTTACAGAACAAAGGAACACTATGTGGATCCTTCATCTTTATCTCATCGAACAACCTCTTTAGCCATAGAGCCTCTTTTGTAGCTTACATTGCACTTCTATACTCAGCTTCTATTGAAGAGATAAAAATAGTTGGCTGTTTTTTGCTACACCAAGTAATGGCACTTGCACCAAATTTAGACACATAACATGAAGTAGATTTTCTATCTAATACATCACCAGCATGATCAAAATAAAAAAATCAGTATAAGTTAGCATTTTCATTCTTAGTATAATGCAACCCATAATTTTTTGTACCTTTAATATATCTAAGAATCATTTTTGTAAGATTCCAATGATCTCTATAAGGTTCCTGCATAAACCTAGAAGAAATCCCTACTGCATAGGAAATATCTGGTTTGGTGATAATTAGATATATCAAACTACCAACTAACTGTCTATATAAAGTAGGATCAAATTTTTCATGTGCAATTTTAGGATCAATTTTCTATCTAACTTCCATAGGAGTAGAAATTTGTTTACAATCAATCATGTTAAAAAAATTCAGTACATTGGTTGCATATTGTGCTTGAAAAACAACAATAGAATGTTTATCTTGAAATACAACCATGCCAAGAAAATGATGTAAGAGACCTAAATCAATCATTTCAAAGTATTGTTTCAATTTTTCTTTAATTCTACAAATTAAAGTAGGATTATTACCAGTCATAAGCAAATCGTCAACATATATACAAACAATGATAATATGTGATCCTTTTTTCTTAATGAATAGATCATTTTCAGAAGAACAATTAGCAAATCCTAACTGTTCAAAGAAATAATTAATTTTCACATACCAAGCTCTAGGAGCTTGCTTTAAACCATACAAGGATTTTTTCAATTTACAAACATAGTTTTCTTTACCAGTTTCTTCAAATCCTTTAGGTTGAGACATGTAAAGTTCTTCTTTTAAATCACCATTAAAAAAGACATTTTTCACATCCATTTGGTGTATTTTCCACCCAAATTGAGTGGCAATTACAAATAAGGTCCTAATAGTACTCATTTTAGCTACATGGGCAAATGTCTCAACATAATCAATACTAGGTTTCTGAGTTAAACCTCTAGCAACAAGTCTAGCTTTATGTTTGTCAATACTACCATATGTATTATATTTTACTTTGTATAACCACCTAGACCTTATAATACTTCTTTTCTCTAGAGGTGGAACCAACTCCCAGGTTTGATTTTGAATTAGGGCATTATATTCAGCTTGCATTGCATTGATCCACTTCTCATCCTGAGAAGCTTCTTCAAAACTTTGCGGCTCAGGTTCATACAAGGTCATTAATGCATGGTATGTATGATGGCTTCTGGTCATTTTCCTAAGATCAATAGGATTAGAACTCTCTAACACAGATTGAGCCCATTTTAGTTTCTTAACTAAGGAGTTAGGATATTCAGAAGCATTTATAGTATCAAAACAAGAAACATCATCATGACTATTTACTATATTCTCAATATCAGAATCATAACCATTATTAGAAATATTGACAGAGTTAGGAACATCTTTACCATTATTTGGTGAACAAAAACTTTTTTCTAAAACCACCACATTGTGGTTTTCATTTACTTCCCTTTTACAGGGTCATAAATCCTTAGACCTGCAATGTTTATACCATATCCAATGAAAACACAAGAGAAATAAATCATATCAAGTTTCTTTCTTTTCTTTTTTAGGAATGTATAGAGAAACAAGACTACCAAAAACTTTTAGATGAGAAATATCAGGTTTTTGATTTGACCATTTTTCTAAAGGAGTTGAAAGATGAATAGCTTTGGTGGGAACCCTATTTAGAATGTAGACTGTTGTGTTCATTGCTTCTACCCACAAAAATCTGGGAAGACTATCAGAATGAAGCATAGTGCGAGCCATATCTAAAATAGTCTTATTCTTACGTTCTGCAACACCATTAGATTGGGGAGAATGAGCAGAAGTTAATTCCTTTTTAATACCACAATCAATACAAAAAAATTTAAATGCTTTGCTAACATATTCACCCCCATTATCTATTCTAAGTCTCTTAATTTTATAATTTGAAGAGTTTTCAATAGATGCATTAAATTCCTTAAATTTCCCTAGTACATCAGATTTATTTTAAAGAAAATATGACCAAATCATCCTGGTGAAGTCATCAATAAAATTCACAACATATAAATAACCATTTAATGAAGTTACTTCAAGAGGTCCTCTAACATCACTATGAATAAATTCTAATGGGGAAGAGGAACTCTCTTCAAGATGTGAGTGAAAGGGTTTAGCGCTTTGTTTTGAGTGTAAACACCCTTCACACGCATCATGAGAAGAAGACAACACAGACAAACCTTTCACAAGATTATATCTAGCCATTTTATATAAACTTCTATAATTAACATGTCCTAATCTTTCATGTCATAGTTTTGAATTATTCAAACTTTGAGAAACAAAACAGGATGTAGAATAGAAATCATCAAAAATATACAGACCATTTCTTTGAATTCCTTCATCTATTATATTATCATTGCTATCCTTGATATACCAAGTATCTTTCAAATTTTGAATAGTCAAACCATCATGAGTTAATTGAGAACATGATAAAAGGTTCTTTTTGAGCTTAGGAACAAATAAACATTATTCAACACACCATTAGCAAATTTTATTTTCCCTTTCTCTTTTGCTTCTAAAGATGATTTATCACTAAGATACACATGTTCATTGATTTTCAAAACATCAAATAAAGAATTTGAAACACCAGTCATATGATTTGATGCACTGGAATCTAGAATCCATTCAGAATTAGAGGAAGAATACAACGTGGCATATAATGCAATCATTTTAGGAATATCATTAGAGCTATCATTTTTCCTTAAATTATATTTTGAAGAAACAATTTATTTTTTATTTTTATGGATAGGTTTCTTAGTTTTGCAATCTTCCTTTTTATGTTTAAATTTACCACATTTGTGATATTTACCACTAAAGCTAACACACAATTGATCAGAAGAAAAAAATTATCAACAAAAGAAGATTTAGATCTAAATTTTTGATCTGAGAAGGGCTTGCAAGGTTTGAACTTTGAATTCTGATCAAGAAGTTCCTGAGAGGCATTCTCCTTAGATTCAAAGTTTATCATCACTTGTTCTTCCTATATCAAAAGTGAACTCAAGGTATTTAAATCAGGTAGAGCATTTTCGTTTTGATATTTAGAGTTCAAAATAGAAATAAAATTCCTAAATATTTTATGTATATTTAACTGAACAATAAAGTATATTAATTTTTCACCAATTAAATCACAATTGCATCCATCTAATTGTGCTTTAATATTTTTAGTTTTGGCTAAGAAATTAACAACTTTTTCATCTCCTTTCATAGGAGTTGTCAGAAATTATGAAACTAATTTAATAATTTTAGATAAATGTGTACCTTCATTCATGGATTCTAGTTGTGTCCATACCTCTTTAGGATGTTCAATATTACCAATGTGTAAATGGTATTCATCATTCACATTGCGCAAAATCACGGAAAGAGCCTCCTGCATTCGTTGCGAGTATGTATTCGTGTTATCTACAGTTGCTTGACAACCAGTGGGAGCAACCTCAGATCCAAAAATAATTTTCCAGAGTTTTCTCGCCATAAGTTCTGATTTTACCTTGATCTTCCAAATGTTGTAGTTGGTTCCATTCAGGATCTGGGTTTTGTCAAGATAGAAATAACTGGATGCCATTATTTTCCTGAACCTGTAAAACACACCCCATTGTAATATACAATGTACCGCAGAGTTAGATACATATTTATTAAAAAAAAAATTAAATAGAAATAGATCTACATAAACTATTTAATCATAACTAATTTTATCATTACAATGCATATTAATTAACCTCCCATTATCAAAATAATAACCCACAATATAAAAGGCATTGCATTATACCCCAAACTTATATAAAAAAATTCCAACCATATAGAAGTGAAGAAGAAACCCCTAAAAATAAAAATAAAAACTTACAAATTCTAGAAAAAACTAATGTAGACAAATATCCGGCCAGCTTAAAGTTGACGTCTAAATGACTATCATAGTACCTTATGTTTGGTCTGTCGTAACGGCCATTTGACTGTCAAATTTAATGGAGTCAAAACTTGTTGTGTGTTTCCAGAAGAAGAAATTCCAAAATTTCTTCTTCTATATAATATTAGGGAGGTTATATTTAATACATTATATTAACCTATTATAATTTATAATGTAAAAATATATTGACTTTTTAAAAAAAGAGGTATATAGTTAATATAATGTAAATAAAAAACAACATATAGTCTATAAAAAATTATAAACTATAGTATATATACTTTTTTCAAAAAAATAAATACATATAACCCTTATTACAGGGCCCCTCATGAAAAAAAGATTTAAAACATTTATCAGGCCATGTAATTTTAAATTCTACATAAACCTTAATTTAAGGAGACAACATTTTTCACACATCCAATGAAAAAAATTCAAATCCTATTTTGATGGAGATTTGTCTCCTCCTTCATTTACTATTGACAAAATTCAACCTACACATTAAAACTATAGAAAAAAAATCAAATATTTTACCCTTACCTCTACACAAGTTTTCATGGAAGGTAAGAAGTTTCCAAATTTTTCACTTGTGAATTCACCTTGATTCTTCACAAAGTAAAACTGTTAGGTTGCACTTATTATAAATACCCTTTCGGGTTGGTTGAAAAAATTCGTATGAATTAAATAAATAAAATATAAAACATTTGCTCTTAATTTATTTAATTTACCTTACTCTGTTACCATGTTAGAATTTGAAGATTCTAATAAATATGGATTTAATCAACTTACATATTATATAATGTTACGATGTAATAATTAAATAAAAATTACATCATAACATAAGTAAATAAAGAAATACTTACATGAAATAAATAACATAGGTGACACAGTATTTATAGTGGAAAACCCCAAAAGGGTAAAAACCACTTTGAAAATAACTTTTTAGTTCAGAGAACTTATTTTACATCCAGTAAGATCACCTCCTCCTTAAAACCCTATTTACCAAGGGTAAAACAAAATCTCTTGATTTGCACACCTTTGATATATTTCCCGAATATATCAAATGAGAACCTAAAGTCTTTTTTATATAAGGTGTCGGGTATGTCTCCTGACCCACCTTTTCAACCTAAATGGTTGACACATATACCTAGGTGAGTGTATTTAATAAATATAAACATAAATGATTCACATTATTCAATACTTATCTAATGTATATTACGTAGGTATGAATATTTAATAATAGAAAAGTATTTCATATTATTAAATATTTAATCTATATAATAGTGATGGACCCATATTAATTAAGGGTTGGCCAGACCACTTAATCATTATGTTCCAACACTCATTGAGGTCCTGCAATCTATCAAGGTTCCACGAAATGATCCTACACCTATGGCCTCCATCTTTACCCCTTATCATGTGGTCGCCCTCACTATTTCACCTCAAACTTCTACCCCCATTACCTCTCCTCAGGTTTCTTTTGTCAGTTTCGATGATTCAGAGATTGCTCCTCTACAATAAGATGATCCTGATCCCACCCTCTTCATCACCACCTACATCAATGATACGCGCATTATGATTGATGGAGATGCTAACATTAATATCATTTCTTCTCATGCGTATAAACAATTACACATACCCACCAAATGCATGCATAAAAACCCTGTTATGTTATTTTCTTTCAATGGTTCCATGACTTCTACCCTTGGCACCATCATCCAAACTATATTATGTTCTTGAGGGGGGATTATAATATAACATGTTGCTTTGCCAACCTTTGATTCATGCCATGGGGTGTGAACCTTAAACACTTCACCATTTCCTAAACTTTGAATATGAAGGGCACCCCTACACCATTCAGGCAGATCCTTCACCTTTTAAAATCTACAACATGCTTTACTAACACAATGTTGTCCTTATTCCAGTCAAGGTATCTACCACCCCTACCTCTTAATCTTCTTCGGATGCCTCATCTATCATTTCTGCTACTATACCTTCCTTAACTAGCCCATTTATACCCTATGCTTCTGTAACTTCCACGGCTAGCCCATCTACCAACACACCTATTTCACCAGTAATTGATACCTCACCTTCTCAGGCTTCAAGTAGCTCATCCACCCCCGCTACCCAAGTACTGACCTCCGATCCCTTGGTAGGTGTTTTTCAACACCTCTCCCTGGGGGAGTACCACCTATACAACATAGACACTTTCCTTACTTCTTAGGAGTATAGAAGCCTTCACCAGCACCCATGTCACGACTGTCATGTAGGAAAGATTTTTCCATACGGTACTCCCAACCTTCGCACCAACCTGACATATAAGGGAATCAATACTTCTTATTCTCTTGAACAACCTACCCAAACCCAACCTTTCTTATATGACTTCCAATACCTCACAAACCATTGCTTCACCCACACTTTTCTTCATCGATGTGCTTAGAAGGGATTTGGCTTTGGTCTTTATGAGCACAGTCATTATACAGTCATACCTTGCACCAACCGAAAACACAAAGACCGTTTTGGTCTTAGATTTTATTCACAGTCTCCTCCTAAGAAGGCTCGCATTACCCTCATCAACGAAAATAATCCTTCCCTACCTAACTCACCTACCACACCACCTTTACCCATGGAGTCCATAGATCCATAATCCATCCCTACTAACATTTTTTTTTCATGAACATCATTTCTTTAGGACCTCTGACATATCATTGTGATGGCAAGGTTCCCTCTTCCCTTCCTCTTATTTATCCTGACATTTTGGATGATGACACACCTTCTATCAATTTCATTCAATGTCAAGATGATGATTCTATTCTCACCTATTTAGGTACAGATAATTCTTACATTCACCAGTCGTTACCTTCTGAGACATAAACCATGTTGAATGAATCAACTATAGAGATCAACATTGACACTCAGAACGACCCTAAAATTATAAATATAGGCCAATCTTCTTTTTCTCAAAATCATAACAATGCTTTTGCTTGGTCTTATGTTGATATGCCCGATATTGACCTTGTTATCGTGACTATCACTAATGCCAAACCTATGAAACAGAAGCTACAAAAATGCATCCACGCATTGCCCTTCTTGTGAAAGAAGAACTCCAATGCCTCCTTTTTGTTTCCTTCATTCTACCCATTGACTATCCACAATAAACTTCTAACATCGTTCCTGTCACTAAAGTGATAGGGGGACTTTGCATCTGCATGGACTTCCGTGACCTTAACCTTACCTACCCTAAGGATACATTGACCAAATCATTGATCTTACAGTCGTCCATGAGATGCTATCTTTTATGGATGGATACTCAGGTTATAATAAAATATTACTCAGTCTGGAAGATTATCACAAAATCACCTTCATCACCCCTTTGGGGGACCTTTTGCTATCATGTTATGCCCTTTGGCTTGAAAAATGTTGGTGTCACCTATCAGTGCGCTATGACCTATATCTTCCACGATATCATACATGACATATTGGAGGATTATGTCAACTACCTTCTCAGTAAGTCCAAAAGTCATGTTGAACACATTGTAGTTCTTAAAGTTGTATTTGATCGTCTCATCCAATACTATGTTCACCTTCAACCAAAGAAGTGCATCTTTGCCTCCCTCTCTAGAAATCTCCTTGGTTTCATCATCTCTTTGCAGGGCATCGAATTTGATCCCACCAAAATTAAGGGTATTCTCAAGATGCGTCCATCTACTAACCTTCGACCACTTTGTACTTTACAAGGAAAATTGCAATCCATTTGATGCTTTATTTCCCAAATTTTTGACTGATGTCACCCATTTCATCATCTCCTTAAAAATGATGTCTACTTTAATTGGAATGATGAGTGCCACAAATCCTTTAAAGTGTTGAAAAAATACCTTCTTCAAGCACCTGTGCTCATCCCACCTAAAGATGGCAAACCTTTTTACCTATACATTTCTACTATTGTCCATTCCTTGGGTGTCATGCTCATTCATTGCAACAATCAACATAAATACCAAGTGGTTTATTACACAAGTTGTACTCTTTTAGAATATGAGACTAGGTATACTCATGATGAAAAGCTTTGTCTAGCCTTGGTTTTTGAGGCTACCACACTTCACCACTACCTACTTAACAATAAAACCTTCGTCACCACCAACACTGACCCTCTGCATTACATGTATGCTAAACCTTACCAACACCAATGAACCATGCGTTGGCTCATGCTCCTTGCGGACCTAGACCTAGAATTAATTCATCAAAAGTCTTTCAAGGGACAAACCATTGTAGATCATCTTATAGATGATCATATTCCAGAAAATCAATATTTTAACTTCAATTTTCCTGACAAATCTATCACTGCCATCTCCATTGATGATATTGCCTACCAGATGACATTATTCTTTGACGGTTCTAAATGTCAATGTGGGGGAGGTGTGGTGGTTATCCTCATTCCTCTTGATGGCGATCATATACCTTTATCCTTAAAACTTGAATTTGATTGCACTAATAACATGGCCGAGTATGAAGCACTTGTGTTAGTTCTTCAAACTATCATTGCCGTAGATGTTAAATCTATTAATATCTTTGGTGAATCTCAACTGATTGTGAACCAAGTCAATGGTTTGTAACAGTTTCGTAACAAGAGACTTTAAAAGTATAAACATCATGTTAACATAATTTTAACCACATTTTATCACCTTTTCATTCAAACCACTCCATAATCCACCAACAAATTCGTAAATACCATGGCTTTTCTTGCCTCTCAAATACCCACCTCACCTTCAGACACCAAAATATTTGTCACAGTACAATGGTTGCAGTCACCCTCTTCTATTATTCACGATGTTAATTTTGTGGGAAGAATCGAAATTGACCCACGTGACAGTTGGCATAAAAAGTTCGTTGACTACCTCTCCCTTTTAATTCTACCTCTAGATCTCACTCACAATGGACGACAATCCTTCCTAAAAAGTGTCTCTTGCTATGTCATCATGGGTGGTCTTCTCTACAAATGTGGCTTTGACAGTATCCTCCTGTAGTGCCTCACCAGTTCTGAAATCCCATACACCATTAAATAGATACATGATGGTATTTTGGGGGACATTTTAGTGGCCTTGTAGTCACAAAATGTATCCTTCACCTCTGTTATTACTGACCAACCCTTATCCAAGACTATTGTGACTACATCAAATATTGTGTGAAGTGTTAACAAGATGCTAACATTCATCATACTCCTAGTCACACCTTACAATTCATCAGATACTTTTGGCCCTTCTCTCAATGGGTTTTAGATCTCATTGGAGAGATTAACCCTCATTATTCTCAATGTCATAGTTAGATCATCACAATAACTGAATATTACACTAAATGGGTGGAATCCATCCCTCTCATTTCTACCAAAGTCGAGAAGATAGTTGAATTCATCAACTACCATATCATTTATCGCTTTAGTGTTCCTCATCACCTCATTGCTGAAAATGGAAAGCAATTTAAAAACAAAACCCTATGTAAATTGTTTGACAAATTTTTCATTCAACTCAATTTCTCTTCACCCTATTACCTACAAAAAAATGGTCAAGCCAAATCTTCCAACAAAAACCTCAATAAAATTCTTATGAAATTTTTCAACGACACTAGTAAGGATTGGCACACGCACATTCCTTTTTCCTTGTGGGTTTATCGTATCAGCACTCACACCTCTACCAATGCCACACCTCTCTCATTGGTCTATGGTACAGAGGTGGTCCTGCCCCTCAAAGTCCAAATTCCATCTCTTCTTATATCACTTAAAAATATGCTCTATGATGATGATTTTTTCCAAGAACGTTTTTCACAATTTGAGCTATTGGAATAATGCCATTTAAATGCTTGTACCATATTCAAATTTACTAAAAACGCATCAAGTGTGCTTATGAAAAATGTGTTCATGAGTGAAATTTCAAGATTGGTGACCTTATCCTAAAGGAAAATCAACATGTGACCAAAGTGGAGAAAAGTAAATGATGCAAGTTTGCTCCTAATTGGCTCGAACCTTACATCGTCACCCATACTTATGGATTAGGAGCTTATCATTTATTTTCTCTTAAGGGTAAACCCAAAATTGATCCCCTTAATGCCTTGCATATTCAACTATTCTACTGTTGAATAAAGTACTACATCACTTTACATCACTTATATGCTCATTCCTTGAGCAAACCTCACCTTCCATCTACCTCTTTTAAGGACCGACGACTAAACTAGAATTGTGTGATTATCCATCGCCATTCAGCCTTGTCTTCAATATGAGTACCACGGCTCTACTCATGGAATGATTCTCATGGATAATTTGTGTCTTTTTTAGGATGGAATCCCATGGTCATTCGTCACTTGAAACCCCTCTTTCATAGCTAACATTTTCATGCTATGGTCTTGACATCATAAAAGAGTCCTACACTCTTTTATAGTCTTATCCATGACTACGAGTCCAAAATAATACAAAAAATTGGGATACTAAAAATTTACTCCTTGAGTCAAACTTCTTACAAATAAAAAATTCCTTCAAAAGGACATCTATCTCTCTCCTATGTTACTATAAGTAGACTACTCCCTCAAAGGAAATCTCTAAAAAGTTAGCCACTTATTACACTTAGTCTATCCCCAAAAGGATACTAATCTGTATCTCTCAAATAACATAATTCTGGAGCTTCCTGCATCGATCAACTTCACGAAGACCTTAAGGAGACACTACTATTTATCCCACTATAGACTTCCCACATCAATTAGTCTATACATGCAAAACAAAAGCAAAAAAAAATAAAACAACAAGAAAAGTACAAACTTTTGGTCATGGACTTGCCTATTCTGGTTTTGGATATCTTACAGAAGGGGCATGTTATCACACAATAAGGTTACACTCAACAAACTCTTCCACATTACCTCTTATTGATTATCTTCTAATCAACTCAAGGGACGTGGTGTGTATTCTACACATTGTGATCAAACAACTTCTTTCAACTCTAGACCTGTCGCGCGTGCAATGTATTTAATGACCTATGTTAAAAAATTCTAAGGGAATGACAATTATGGTCCTTGCCAAATATGAGCATACCAATTATTTTGGTTTTTTATATGTTTACTTGTTGTTTCTTCAACTAGACAAGACCATTGAAATTGAATCAACCATAACCCTTGTCTATTATCTATTCAACATTCGACCTTGCATATTTTTACACTTACCTACCCAACCAACTTACCTACCCAACCTACCCACTCAACTTACCTACCCAACCTACCCACTCAACTTGCCTAACCCAATCTCATTCTTCCCTAGTTTAAGGGAGAACTACATCAGCCTGAGGCCCCTTTTGGAAGGGTTAAGTATGGAGCCCATGCCCTCGGAGGTTAGCTCGGCTACTCTTTTCCCCCACCATTTTCACCCATAAAAAAACCTAGTTAGCTAGTTTCCATAAAAACAATAACTTGGAAATCAACCCAAAGCAAACCATACATCACCTATGCACATCATTATTTACTTTCCATAATACCAATAACTTGGAAATTAAATCGAAACAAACATCAATACATTGGAAATCCAAATCAAAATCAACCATGCCTACATAGTTAGTTTCCATAAAAACAATACATTGAAAATCAAAACAACATCATCTCATATCACAACAACATCAACCAATCCATGCCTAATCATCTAGTTTCGATGACATCAATATAATGGAAATGAAATGAAATCATACAACCATAAAAAAACCATTCCTACATATAGTTCCCATGACATCAATATAATGGAAATAAAATCAATCATTCACAACATACATAACCTAAACCATGCCTACACATCTAGTTTCCATGCTAACAGTACAATGGGGATGAAAACAACACACAACATATATCAATGTCATCATCTATATACTAGAAAGTTTGTATGGAAATATAATGTATATACAAATATAAATAAAGTATCTCAAAAAATCTCATGTACATCTCACATCTTCAGCACGCAGTTATGGTATATATAAGTCAAAAATAAAAAATAACTAGTATCTCCATCATCTGCTCATCTCTAGGAAGGCCCGACACCTCTACTACTCTCTCATGTCTCCTCACCTAGCCTCTATCTCCCTAAACTTTTCACCTCCCGATGGCCTTGTCCATGAGACATGTTGCTCCCCGAATTGCTAATACTATGGGTCCATGAACTCAACCTCTCACTGGCTACCTATTGGGCTTTGTAGGTGGGGTAGCTGACAAAAGGGATACCACTCTCTGTAAGCTGATCCTCATAATATCGGGCCTCGGTCACAATCTCTTTATATATATCCATAGACATCACCTGTGGAGGTGTCATCGCTCTAACACCTATGTATGGACCATGTCCCAATAATAGTGGCCCTATCTTTGTACCAGAGGTTGTGGACCCTGTACCTATGGTAGTGGACCCTACACAACTTTCTTGTGTTGGGGTATGTTTTTATGCCTATGCTACTGCTAGATGCCCCTGTAAAGTGGCCACATGCTCCTTTAACATAGAAACCTGGGCCTGCAATGTTATAACTTGCCCCTTGTCTTTGACTAGTGCCTAGGAAACCTCTAACTTCCCCTGTAAGGTAGTCACATGTGCTTTTTTGCAGCTAGCTGACACTGTAATTTCATGACCTAACCTTGTAATGTAGCCACATGTCCCTATAATTTATCCCTCTCAACAGTAATAGTAGCCAACTTAATTTTTCCCGGCCTCAGAGGTGTTGCCTGTAGTTGGGCTATCCACCACTACCTATATACGTATGTATAGCCCGCATCATCAATCCTCGTGTAGGAAACATGCTCCTCCTATCCTATTAGATATGTCAAATGTGGAAAAGATAGTGGTCTCTCCACATCATCCTAGCGGTACTATGGGAAGGGCGGAGGCACATCCTGTCATAGCTCGAACTGACGTCTGACCTGGTCGATCGGTATCATCTCATACTCTCTATGTCCACGTCCTACTATCCATTGCACCAGTTGTAATCCTACTAACTCCTCCTCCATACCTCCAAATTGAGGATACCCAACATAGGGCCTCCAAAAAATGTCGATCATTGATAGGCCATCAAGTAAATGCCTATAATAAGTCACATCCTCGCATGTACCCCTATCAAATTCCATCTCATGTGCCCTGCTCTATAGACACCCATGTACCAATATTTTCATGGTAGGCCTGGTGGAAGTAGGTGTACTATATGCTCATAAACCCAACAGTGTAGAAGATAGGTGCAACACAAACCAAACTGTCGAATCCTCCTATATGCCCACAACTCCCTATATAGCTGCACTAGGAAAGTTGGTGCCCATATAAAGTAGACCCTATCCTTAATCATGTCCTCCAATACTCCCATTAGTGCCCATGGAAATATCCCACCCTTTGAGTTTGGAAACTCATAACAACTAATCCTCACCATCATCAACACCGCAAGTCAAGTCTCGTATGGATGTGTGGCATACATATCACCGTAGCTAATGCTCGAACTATGATAAGTCAAATCTATCATATCCTCTCCAAATACTATAACCATAGCATCTAATGACTCATCTGAAGAGATCTGATACAACAAATCCCCAACAATAAATAGCCTCATGATCATGTAGATGTCCTCTAGGGTAATAGTCATCTCCCTGGTCGGTAGGTGGAATGTGTTGGTCATCAGGTCCCATCTATCGATAAGGGCGACCATCATGCTATGATCTCAAACTATCTTCCTATAGCACCTAATAGCACCCATTCTGACATCCCTCATATGATCCCACTCATCCTCTAAGATGCAAGGTCTCATTTTCACTAATAGGGGTGGCAGTATATGTCTAATCATTAGTTTTTGTCATGCCTGCATCATCAACATTCACACTAGTTAATCATTTACCCTTGCCTACCAAGATCTACATTCTACCTTACCTTACCATTTTTACCCTATAACCTATTTTCCTTACACTATTTTCCTTTCCTTTTATATCCTTTCCCACCTCTATGTTTCATTTATTTCCCCCTTCACCTATTGACCTCACTTACCTCATCTATCTTGCACCCATCCTACATTATTGACCTATACCATTGATCTATCCCTACACCTTCTCATTTCTTCCTACCCACTCTTTCCTAGTCTAAACCGACCCATTCCTATCTTAGACACCCAACCCATCTGTTCCTACCTTGGAAAAAACCTAACCACCCTTCCCCTACCTTTTGGCCTCTACACCTAACCTTTGTTTCTCACTTAGTAACTTTTCACAATGATCGGCATCATTCAGCTTGACTGATATTGGTCCCCTTTTCATTCATCGATGTTGGCCAGCCTACCAATGTTGGTCAATACCCGATCGGCATCGGTCACTAGTTCATCCCTAGGACCGAAATCCCACATCCCCAATTTCCAAACAATTTAAAAATTACCTAATATACCCACCCAAACATCCACAAATTACCCCCAAATTCATTTTAACCCCTAATTAAACTAATTTCACTCTCCCATAACCCAATTTCACCCCATTTTCATAAAATTTCTAAAAAATAAAATTTCTATTTTACTACCCTATTCTTCTACAAAATACAACAATAGAGCTAGAATCCTACCTCTACTCAATGTTGTCTTCATGGTGGGATATCTGGAATAGGAACATGACCTCCTCCTGCACCCTCTCATACCTCTGCCATGTCCAAATAAATCTCTTAGCTCTAACCAATCAACTTGATTGGGTAGATCTTGTGGGCCCACAAAAACCACTCCTTCAACCACTAAACTCTTACCAACACACTCAATAGGGCAGCTCTGTCAATTTCTTCACATGTTTTTCTCTCCACCAGTCATTTTCACCAAGTCAAATGGTTAAAATGATCCTTTTCCATGTGGGTTTTTTATTTTAACCCGTTTATTGGTTGACCATTGTCGATCAGGTCGTGCCCTAGGTGACCGACATCGGTCACCATTACTGACATCGATTACCTGTCAACTGGTATTGATCATGCTGCCTAAACCAATTCTACCTAATTTACATAATTTTTTGCTGCCACAACCTTACCATAACCGTACAGGCTCATGTAATATCCCTACCAGCCTAGTCACCTCCCTATTTATACTTAGGGGCACATTTTTTCCTTCACCCCGACCTTACCCACGGCCTTACCTATACACCCACACTGAACTCACCCATTTAACACTATAATTAACTTACTCATTGTACATTGTGAAAATGCTATTCATGTTATTTATCCTGCCTACCTTTCCTTTCCTTATGTTGTGATGTTTGTCTCGACTAGACCAAACCTTTTGGTGCTTTAAAACACACCTATGCTCATTCTTATACCTAGCCTCATTCTATTTCCAGGAGCACTTCCTATACCTTGGATAGGTGGACTATATCAACCTTGTTTGGGTAAACTATCGACCTTTGATGATGTAAAGTTTGTGAGCTCTTCATCCTAGTGCCTTTTCGCATTCTAGACATGTGCATGTGTTTGAATGCCCCCACCTATTCCCACATTGATATCACCATTGCCTACCCCACACCTTACCTCATTTTTCACTACCTACCACTTTATCAAGCCCATCACTTATTTTTCCTGCTCCTTCATCGGTTCCTGGTTTAAAGGGGGTCACCTCCACCCATACCTGGGGCAACCACTTCTTGTTTTTGTTATCGTTGTTTATCAATGCAAGCTATGTGATACAAAGGGGAAAATGTAGACACCCAAAATTTGGTCACAACCCTCTACGCCCCTTCCAATTAATTACTTTTACACATCCCATGATCATGACCCCTCCACATATTATTATTAATTTAATTACCCATATTAAGTTAGTAATTATCTCACTCATCCACCTTACCTCTCCACCTCATCATGGACCCTTTCCGATCCTATTTATTAACCTATACTAGTTCATTTTCTTCCCTAACTAACTATGACCTCTTCTAAACCTAATTATGACTTCTTCTACACTTCTCCCACCTATTTCCTACTTCATTTAGTGACAATGCACACTCCTAGTCCATAACAAATCTTAACCAATGCCAAAAATGGCGAGAAAAGGCTATTTTTGGAAAATATGAAATTTTATCCCTAATCGAAATCAATTATTCCTCATCTAGTGTCGGTCGACTAACTACTATTGATTCCCTTAAATAAGGAATTTCAATCCTTCTCCTAGATTTATCCATCTTGGTTTTTTGACTTTTGGAATTCTTAGCTCTCATATCCAAGCTTTCAAAACAAGATTCTGATGACTAACACAGTACCAGAGCACCCACATTCTTCATCATCAATCAGCTTGTTGCTCCAGAGCCTCAGATCATTCACTTAGGGAAGCATCTAACCTTTGTTGTTGTTGCAGTGGATCTGGACCTATTTCTTCTCCAATTGTCTACCAACAACCATCATCTATCAATATTCCATCTCCACATATGTATTTTAATCCAATTGTTAAGTTTCATTAGCTTCTGGTATTAAATCTTTTATTTTATAAATTACTTCTCTCTTGTATACCTCCTACACCCATCTACCGACAACTTGCCCGTTTGAGCCTTGTATGCTTCTCAATCACCTATTTTACCATCTCTGAGTCTTCACATAAATCCTATCACCTAGCATTAGCCCTTCTAACTCTCTATGTAATCACATAGAGTTCATAACCAACCCATTTTAACCTTCTAATATAATTTTCCCTACTGAAATCGATCACCTAACCGGCGTCAGCTATTACCAGGTACCGGTATCAGTTAGCCTACCGATATCGGTCACTGTGTCTGGTAATTTTCCCTAGATTTGTAAGCTATTAACCTCACCCAAAACCTCTTAAAACCCCACCAAACTTCACCTAGACCTCCCTAACACCTTATGCTACACCTGCAGGCCTTGATAACCAACTACCCTTTTTAGATTAAGTCTTATATGCATTATTAGATTAAATCTAGCTTATTATATTTGTGTGAGACACATAAATGGTACAATTATAGTAGGATTTCCATATTTCATGTTATTTTTCTGCATTAAGTTATATTTGAACATGGACTGACAACCTTCTAGGAAGCACCCCGCTTCCCGGATCTAGCTCTTGCTAGGCAGTCCACCAACCTATTTTATTAATGTTATCTTGTGGTCTTGTGTTCTTTCTCAGGTAGTCCTTCCTAGCCAAAAAAGAGTTCTTAATGATCAATTTTGTCTTCTACAATGCGCGTAACCTTCTTCAACTTCTCAGGCATTCCTCCTCACTTTTACCTTATCTGTTTTATACACAACATTGTGGTGAAACAGTAAGTATAAGCAAGCAAGAATAAGTACAACCAAGATATGTAGTATGTTATGTGTAAGAACTAGATGGAATGGTATGCAATGTGAATGTGATAGGATTAGTATGCCCCCCAGTGGATGTACATGAGATATGCACGAGTTGAGGTTCATTTATAAAAGACCCCTCAACAATAAAGAATTAACCATAGAACAAGAGTGTTTCATTGGGAAAATGGTTTGATAATGTGAAATAGAAAGATAGATCATGTAACATACAGTGTGAAAATTGTGAGTGTGGTGAGTTTTATTCAGGATTTAGTTTAAGACCCCCCTCCAAAAAATTATAATAGAACGAGTAGCAAATATCTAAAATGGGCTTTCAAAAAATGGTGAATATCCCAAAAACTAGATTCAGAGCAAAAGTTGGGAAAAGGTCTCAAAATTGTACATATACACCCAGTTACAACACGTGTAATGTAATTAGACGGTTAAAATATGTGCAATGCAGGCTCCTAGTTTCATATGCATTCACCCAGCTACATGTGCAAATGGGCATCTGCATATATAAATGCCTGACTACATGTGAAACCGGTGACTGCATACACAACGAATCTTCTGCATGTGTAAAGTTCTGGTTACATATGCTCTCACTTAGGTGCACATGTAATCAGGTAGTTAAATATGTAGTCAAGTGGTTACATGTGTGGCTAGGTGCCTACTTCAACAGACATTTGTTTGTATTGTTGAACAACTGCTTGTGTCTACTGTCACACATTTGTGTTTTTTACACCCTAGTTTTTGTATGTAAGCACTGCAACTGCTCGATTGCAGCTTGTATTTTACATGTGCATGTGCCCAAATTGTCTGGTTACACCACCCATTTACCTCCATGTGCCCTACCCCTCCCTCGCCTATATATATGCTCGGGTCCTCAAGCCTTGTTTCATTCTCTTGTGACTCACTTCTCATTGCTCTAGCCTCCAACTCCGAACTCTGCTTGTGGCTCCAATCTATTGAATTAGGTTTCAGGCTACAAGGTATAGGCTTCTACAATCCAGATCAATATCCTACACTCCAATCTAGAATTTAGAAATGACTTCCTATTCGACATCCTCGAAGACTCGTTCCCACTCACAACACAAACCCAAAAATAAGTTCAAAAACCCTATATGCCCCCAAATTTTCACATTGTTGAGCCTAAAGGACACATTCAGTGACTGGGTTGATAAATGTTACTTTCAAGGGACAATTTACATGATATAATACAACACTGCCACCAGTTTACTGCAATTTCTTTTATCCAATTTTAACAAGTCCACATATGTTGTCAAAGTGAACCTTCCATCACAAAAACTTTCTTTTGGGACATCTACAAAAGATATCCATCACTTAACCAAGCTTCCATACATAAATTTCAACCTTGTGACAACAAAAGCATTACTCTCAAATGAGAATAAAAAGTATCTGGAGTCCCACTTCAGCATACCAGTCGAAGGTATCAATTTACTTTTTAGTATTTAGTCTTTTATTATCACAATATTAATAAGCTCATAAAATGAATAATGAATTTTCCTTTTCACAATAACACCTCTAAATCAAGACGAGGCTAACACCTCTAAATCAAGATGAGGCTTATATGTGCAAGTTGTTCAACACACTTTTTACAAGCCATGATAGAATTGTTTTAGGATAGGATAGTCTTGTAGGGTAGACAATCAAACATACCGTACTGGGCTCTTGTTTACATCCTATGTTCCCTAAGTTACCAACAATTTGATAGGGGTATAAATATATCTAAAAGGATACGACATGATTTGACACATACTATTTGTAGTGAGGGTGCAACATTTTAATGCTATAATTATATACTTACATTATATTATAAATCCTATCATAATTTGAACATTAATGTTAATATTCCTACTGTGCGTGATAAAATATTGAGATTAAATTGCCTTTTTAATGATGAGCAAGAGGTAAGTTTAAATTTTTAATTTGTGCAAAAAAAATCATGAATTTATTTGCAAAATTCAACTAATTTTCAATTTTATTTAAGAAGAAAGCACTTGCATCACATGCAAGAATAAAAACTGTAGTAAGAGGTCATCAACCTCCTAAGGATTCTACAGATTCTTACCTGGATGCACATGTATCTCTACCTCCAGTTTTAAGACAAAAACACATGAGGAATTCTCTTACACCCACTCAATTGCAAGTGCTACAAACATCTTCATCAATTATTCCAGGTATTAATACCAGTATGTAATTTTACATTCAAGCTATGATTCATGAAGTAATGGAACATATATTATTTAAATTTTTTATTAATCGATTATCAATTATGCTTAATTTTAAACATTATAATATATTTACATATTCATCTTATAGTACTTATGAAACTTCTCGGCATTAAGTTGAACCAATGGGTTCCACGAGGATTTAGCCATTGATATTGGAAGAAACAACTACCCCTAGACATTCTCAGAATGGTAAGTATAATGTATATTATTAATATCAGGTACTTCAAACTTTAAATTTTCTACTAAATTTACTAAATATTGAATTCTTGTGTTTTTAAATTTAAATTTTTTATTTCCCTCTCATACTCAAACAAAAAAGATACCACCTCCACTATCGCAAAGATAGGTTCAGACAAGGGGGAAAAGAATATCTTTTTTGGATCATAATGGTGGCACATTTCATTTGACATGAAAAAACTTTCCTAATTTCTCCTTTGGTGGTCTCCCAAGTGCAATGGGCACCACCATTTTACAACAAATCAATCTTGATGATGATTTCTTGGGTATTGAGAGTGGTACTGGTGATCCATATACATTTAATCCCCATAATATTATTTAGGACCGAACCCAAATATATCTTGTTTTGTAGGCGCATTCACCTATTTCACCAGATGGCATGCCCTTTCCACCTCATACAGTACCACAGTCTGATGATCAATTAATGTCATTTCCTTTGAATAATTTGCTGGCAGATAGCTGTTATGCTAACATGAATGAGGTTGTTATACCTGATATACAAACATTGAAAATATGGGAACTGCAGGAAAAAATTCAATGAAAGAAAGAAATGTCCATTATCACAACCATTCCCAAATAAATTCATTATTTACTTCAATTCAAAATTAGTCAGGAAATATTGATGTATTGGTGAATAAGGCTCTTTCAAGTACCATTATAGTAGATCATGGATATAATGGTAGTATTTTGGATATAATGTTAAACATGTTAGAAAATTTAAATGGTGAATCCCGAACGTACTATAACAAATGGGCTAAAGACAAAAACCTAGTTGTCATTGTAAATGTGCAAAAAGATAATTTTTTCGTAATTTTTCTTTCTTTGCATTGAAATTGTAGTATTACATCTTTAAATTTGTAAGTAATTTTTTTTTTTCAAATGCAGTCAAAATATGAAAAATTGAAATAAGAAGCACAGGTTTTAGATCTTCATCTGAAGAGTAAACACAAATTTTTAACTACTGTTATTTCATTGAAGGATAAAACTTGTGCTCCAAAATAAACAAAACAATATGTTGAAGAAAATTATCAAGGAGCATGGCATGGATCTAGAGATATTTTTCATGCAAAAATATGATGTGGATCCTAGTTTACTTTCAGCAGTTGATGCAGTGAAACAAGATATTTAAACTCTTGCTAGTATCAATGTTGTAGCTGAAGATCTAGTTAAATTAGGAGTACTTCAAGATGAAAAAAGACTAGATCCAGAGGGAACATCATCTAATGAGACAATATTTTGTTATATTGTATAAAAAAATAAAAGGAATAAAGATATTGAAATCATTTATTCAAACAAATATTTGTATCAATTTCATATGAAGTTTATATATAGGATTATATAAATATTTATGAAACATACCTCTTACCAAGGTATAAGTGTCAAGCCTAAAAATTAGACAGCTGAAACAACATTCAAGCAACTTCCTTAGAGACATTTGCATATGTTGTGTCAGGATTAACAGAGCATCCACCTCCTGGGTCGAAACTATGATCATATTTTTTATTCATTATATTAGTGACTCCTCTTCTATCAACAAGTGAAATCCAAGTCGTAATCACCCTTTCACAAGGAAATGCATCCACTGGATAATGTGAAACATATATTCTGAAACATGTCTCTAAATGTTTATCCAACCTATTTCGAAGATTTGATTTCATAAAAGATAATGCAGTAAAGCTACATTCATCTTCTATTAATCCCAAAATCATCGTTTGGAAAATATCATGTAGCCAAAAATATTCACTAAGACTTTCTTGCAGGATGCTGCTTGGATTCAGTTTTTTCCATATCCTTGTTATAGCTCCATTTTGTGTTGGATTATCTAAGTGTCGATATTGATCAAGCATTGTAATTCCACTAGGTGATGACTAAGCTATCAGTAAATATTTTTGCAAAACACTTTTAATCTCAACACCTTTTATCCATACAATCCTACTGAAATGCTTTACTAGAACATACATATGCTTCTAAAATAAATTACCTACGAATTATTTACTATTACCATCAAGGACATTCCAGAATATGGGATTCACTACTCATATAGCCTCTAGAAGATCATCCATTTTAAAACGGTCATGAATTTCTACAGATAAACTTTGTGAAAACTTTATCAATTTCATCCTTGCATCAGAAATAACATTCTCATATAAGATGTGTGTAACATGAACTTATTCAATTTCTTCTCCAACTAAATCAACTCTTTGTTGAAACGTATGCATTGGTTTTTCCTTCTCAGAAACAACTATACAAATATAATACTTAATATTGAATTTCAGATAGCAGTTAGGATCCTTGATGTTTTTAAACATTTTCCAGTACTCAAATATAGACCCTTTAAAAATCTCTTGGGACACATACAACATATCTAGAGATTGAAAAACATGTTTCCTCAACCGTGTGAAATCAACAATATATATTGACCTCTCTTGAGCATTTGATGATTTCCCTTAACATGGGGATAATTTCACTTAATGTTAGTAACATTTCCAAATTTGTTAAATGGTACAATAGATCTTTTTCCTTATCAACTTCTCTATGATATTTGTACATAAAATCTGCCAACGATGAATATTCTTGGAAAAAATTGCATGCAGGTTCATACATAGAAATCTACATTTTATCTACATCTTTAAGCAGCTTTTTACTTTCAGTCACACCAATTGTTAATTTATGAAATTCTAGGAATATTTTGGGGCTACTGGACATATTTACATAGAGGTTGTGGGTCAACTCTTCAACTTTTTCAACATTGTCAAATGTGCTTACTATTCTATATGAAATATTCATTTTGTGTGCCATTCAACCGATTGGAATCATGTATGGTGAAACAAAGATTTTTATTCGAATGCACAGACCATTTATGTTCCCCTACATTATTGATGCACCATCTATTCTAATGCACACAAATTTAGTGGTGATCCTATAATCATCCATTCCCACTAGATTTCTCAAACTTGAAATAACCAACTTGTTAATGTTCTCTGCATTGCATTTTTAGTCATTTTATGTATTGCTAATAAATGATGTATCCTTTGATGGCTCTCAAAAATTATAGATATGAATTTAAACCCACGTTGTGTTGTAGATAGTTGTGACCTCATAAATAGACAATGATAAAAAGTTTACATTTTTCACTTTTTCTTTCAAATCATCCTTCTCAATCATCCCTGGATATTTGGCAATTTCCCAAGCATTGTTATCTAACCAATGAGATTGTGGAATATTAGGAAATCCATTCATTTGAAAGAAAACTTTATAATCCTGAAAATTGGAAATAAGTCTAATATTTTTTAGAATATGGTAGATAGTTATGAACTGTATATTTTTGGCTCGCAGATTAGTCTGAACAACTTTTCCTAGCTGAGATGTAATTGTTCCTCCTTTCTCAAAAATCTTTTCTAGGCATTTCTTTTCATTTTCATACTCTTTTGCATATCTGACATGCATGCATTCTTTTGCATTTTTCCATTTGTGTGTTTATTTTATTTGACCATCTACTTGTTTAATTACCACATACACTTTACCACAATGTTTCTCAATTATGTCCTAGTTGAGTTGTATTTTGTGATCATTTCCAATTTTCTAGCTACAAATAGTAAATTTACATTCGGTTGGAATATCATTACCTTTTTCTAGTTGTACCAGTTCAATCAATGGAAACTTAACTTCCCATTCGAACTTAAAAGTCCTTTCAATGGTCCGAATGCTTCTCTTTCTTCACACAGATTTTTGGGTTACATTATCACCTGTAATAGGTGTTTGATCACACTTTGTATGAATATATTTAGTTTGTTGGATCTTATCAACGTCAATGGGATTGTTTTCTATTCTCTTACTTTTTAAATAATTGAAAGTAGGTTTCCTACTGAAGTTGGTATTTACTGACTGTAAATGACTTCTCTTCATTCCATTTTGTAATTCAGATTTTCCTCAAGGGGAGGCATATATTGAGCTTGTTGCATATCTTCTACTTGTATGTCTAATATAAGCACATAGTGAATAATGTCACCAAGTGGAGGCATGTCATCATTAGTGGGATATGTTGCATCTATAAAAAAGGGGATTTTGAAATGTGTATTATTAATTATATTATTAGAATTTGTAATTTGAAAATAAATAAGGCTTAATTATTTAGTTCATACGATACCTGCATTTAGTGTGTATGGGAGTTGTGCTTACATCTAATTTTTCCTAATCCCTTTTTTTGGCTAGCTAAAATATGATAAAAGATTCCCTTTTTTATCGACCTTCCACACTACGAGCACTAGAGGATCCCTGGTGAGGAATTGTTGTGCCTCTTAAGTGCACAATCTGAAATCAATCAAAATGGGTGAGCATATAGAATATGCAATCAAAAACCTAAGTTCAGTTGAGAAAATTTTGGTATGGCACTATGAAAAAACAAGCGAGTGGCAGGAAGAAGCAATCAGGTGACAGGAAGAAGTAGTCCGACATCTATAAAATGAAACCAGGTGGTTGTAAAAAATGCAACCGGGCGTCTGCAAAGTTTATTAGTGATTCTAGGTGTCTGATACGACTAGGAATCTAGAATAAGCAACAACATGTCTAGAGCGATCGGGTGTGTGGATTCTAGAATATGTTGTTAGGTCATGTTTTCAGCCTATGATGTTGTCAAAATAATATATCTCTATGCTCAAGATACATATGATGGCGTATGTAACCGGTGCATTAGGGTGAATATATATATTTATATGAAATTTATTATAAACACTAGGCAAGATGACCTGTCAAACTAACCTACTCCAAGAAATTTTAGACTAAATGTTGCTATGGATGACTCTTCACAATCACCAAATCCAAATTTTAAAAATATAGATATTCATGAATTAGCAAAGAATCACCACTAAAATTTTCTCGGGCTTCATTTCAAATTTATACCCTCATAAGTCGAGTATGAACCATGGAACTAGAATGCATTATAGGGTAATGAATGATGCAAAGTGCGCATCAAGATGTATAAGAGAGACCAGATGTATAGCATGGAGTGTAATGTGTATGTGTAGAGATTAGAAAGAATTGGTTAGTGATTGAGGGGGTGAAAGAAATCATGATGCCCCCCAAGTGTGTATATAAGGAGATGCTAGGAAATATATATGATCGTGGTGATAAAAAATATTCAAAGTATGTAAAGTGCACTAAAAGATGTGTATTGTATGTATGAAGTAGTATGTGTGCCATGAATAGAAGCATCCATAGAAAAATTTGTATGAAATAGTATAGGATCGTAGAGAGATGTAATAAGGTGTGCATGCATACATGAAAAAGTGTTGCTAGCAAAAAGTGACATAAATTGAAAAACAAGGGGGGATGTATAGATATGTAGGTGAATAATAGGGATATACAACTGTTGATTAGAACATGTGTCTATAGGAGGGGAGAGTTTGATGCCCCCAAGTGTGAAAGTAAGATAGATCAATGTGATGATGCGAGAGTGAACACACCATGTTGGAAGAATTAGAATGATTATAATAGTGTAAAATATAGAAAATAATAGCATCATCATGGTGAGGGGAAAAACCAATAGAGTCTAAGAACTAAAATTTATGAATAGGAAGTGTATAAGCAATAATAATGTACCCATTAGGGGCAAATAGAATAGGTGTAGAATTTTGTATGTTGGCAATAATGAAAAAATGAAGTACAAACATAAGGAACAATATGTGAGCCAAATATGTGTAATGTATGTTATGCTAGGATACTCATCAGTAGTAATGAAAAATAATAAGCGCAATTTGTGAATATTCTAAAAAATGAATAAATATGAACTAGGACTTATGATCATAACCAAAAATGTAGAAAGAGGGGAGCAGATGACCCTCTTGAATGTAATAAGATAAGGTGTAGCCATAGTAAATGAAACATGCATAGGACCATAGAAAGGAAAAGAAATGAGAATTAGTGTAAAACTAACCTATAAGGTTCTAACACATAATGAGGAAAATGTGGAGAGAGAGGTAACATTGGAAGCATAAAGCATATGATCAATAAAAGTTTATTGAGAGTGAGACATAATGAGAGGAGCATCATGCGTTCCAATAGAAAATTGATTTTGTAAATTAGTAGCACTACGGTAAATCCCAAGAGGAGAATAATGTACAATGTAGGTAATTTCATTAGCATCATGTATAAGAGGAGCAACATGAGGTGTGGAACCTACTGTAATAGTATCCATAGAAGAAGGTGTAGCAAGGGCATTGTGTGTATTGACATGGGTTAAAAGAAGTGTATGCATAACATGTAATTAAGGATGGCCTAGATTAATAGTATAAGGAACATCATGAAGCATAACGTGATATAGAACAATAAGAGTATAAGATCCCATACTAAGGGGAAGAGAGATAGTGCCCAACGCTTGCTTGGGTATATTACCAAAGCCACATATAAAAAGAGTAGATGGACTGAGTGAGCAGTAGAAATTCCTATTTGATGGAGAAAGGAAAGATTGCATACATTAATAATGAATCTAGGATTGACTAGAACACACTTAATAAGGAGATTAAGAATTTGAACCTAGGCATAGAATGGAGAAGGAGTGGAAGAAAAGGCATGGGAAGCCATGAAATATCCAATAATGGGCATGTAAGGAGTAGGTTCACCAAATGATTTAACAAAAATAAAATTTTGTAAAACCCTAATTGGAGAGTAACCGACGTAAACTATGATATACAATTTCTAAGTATAATATGACACAAGAAAATAAGCAAGTAAGCATGAAACCCTAAGTTAGAAATGTAGATAGAATGACTTAGTTGATTTATGCATGACTTGGAAGTGCTCTGGACTAGGAAAACTTCTTAATAAGAAGTGAACAATGTCTTCAATGCTCTAGATAAATTCAGGACACTAAGAATAAGGCTATACATGAGTGCACATGGAAAGACAAGGGCACCTAGGCACTGATGAACTCTTCTAGGTGCCAATGACTGTGAAAATGGTCAAAACTTGATCTTTACTATGTCCCACAAGTGTTGCAAATATTCCCTATTGATCATCTATGTGTCACTCTTTGATCTTTGATGGTACCTGTAATGTGAAAAATAGATATCACCTAAAAAATCCCATAAACCACATCAAATCTAAACAAAAAAATGTAGAATGGGGATTCAAACTGACCGTAATTTTTACACCAAGAGTAAACTTACAAACAAGTGTTGCACTACATCTCAAACTTTATGTAGTACTGGTGAGTGTGTATAAATTGTGCCCTGGGATGCCCTTGTGTAAGTGCACTTGATAGCAGGTTGTAGCTCGATGTAACAATGTAGTAGAATATGTGGATGGAATAAAGAACTTCCCCTTCCTACGTTGTGAATTTAGAAATTGTAGTTCCTTATCCCTTGAATGAATTATAGATGGATTCTTTAGAGTGCTTTAGGTTCCTTACAACAAGCACATAAAAGAAAGTGACTTTAATGTCGGTGACCTCGTTCTTAAGGAAAATCAGAATGTCACTACTCTAGAAAGGATCCAACGTGGAAATTTTTCCCCTAACTGGATTATACCATACATTATCACGCACAAGTATGGTTCGAGAGACTATCGATTGGTCTCCCTTGATGGTAAACCAGAAATAGAACATCTTAATGCATTGTACTTGTGGTCATTCTACTATTAGCATGTCTTCAAGTGAGCTCTTAGTCATATCCTTAGATCATCCCTCCATCATTAGTCACTTCCTTCTTTCATCATAGTGATTTGGAATTATGTGGTCATCTGTCACTTTCCTAGATGTGAACTTAATTATGAGAATCACGGCTCTACTCGTAGCATATTCTTTATAGATAGGTTCTCCCATCTCGGTGCGAACTCTAGGATCATTTCATCCATCACCCTCTTATTTTCCTATTGGAACCATGTAAAGGGTCCAGGAATGTCTCTTGTACATTCATTGTCCACTCCTAAGTGGTCTACTTTGATGCTTTGCCTATGACCCTGTGATCATTTCAGCTTGCATCTATTTGAGAGCTTTCCCATTAGATTCTCTCCATTTTGTAGTGATCTTCACCCACTCTCTAGCCTGTAGAGCATTTTCACATGTCTCTCTTAAGACCACAATTATCCCTCTACCCATGTGATATTGGATTCACTGCCATATTTTTATTTTTATTATGATCCTTTTTGCTTAAGGTATCTGGCCTTATGCTATCCTTTTACCCCTCTTTCTTCACCCACCTACCCTTCTTCATCTACCTTTTTCAAATGCTTCATCGATTTCCTTTGGCATCATCGATACCCCATTTGAGGGAGAGCTCATCATCAACCTTCCATCAATCTTCATCATACTCATCTTCTAACTATTTTTGTCTCATGGCTTGCTAGTGTAAAACACTCAACAAAAAGGGGTAAATATAGACACCTAAATTTGGTATCTCTACCCTTGTCTGCCCACATGTGCATATTTGGCTATGGTCTTATCTAGGTCCCCCTTTAATTAAATCCATCCCCTATGATATTTAATATAATGCCCACTTATTGATCCCTTAGCATCTATCATGCACATGTCATTGATAGAGTAATAAGTGGGCATTATATTAAATATTGAAGGGGATGGATTTAATTAAAGGGGTACCTACATAGGACCATAGTTAAGTATGCACACACGAGCAGACAAGGGTAGAGATACCAAATTTAGGTGTCTACATTTTCCCCCCTTTTTTGATTGGTTTGTGCTAGCAAGCCATGAGACAAAAATAGTGAGAGGAGGAGTATGATGTAGATTGACGAAAGGTTGATGATGAGCTCCCCCTCAAATGGGGGATCGATGATGCCAAAGGAAATTGATGATGTGTTTGAAAAGGGTAGATGATGAAGGGTGAGTGGGTGAAGAAATATGGTTAAAAGGATCAAAATAATAGTAAAAACTATGGCGGTGACTCCAATATCACATGGGTAGAGGGAAAATTGTGATCTCAATGGAGATGGGTGACAATGCTCTATAGGCCAATGAGTGGGTGAACATCACTACAAAATGGAAAGAATCCATTAGGAAAGATCTCAAATGGATGCAATCCAAAATGATCACAAGGTCATAGGAAAGCATCAAAGTATGTGCAACTAAATGCAAAATCCTTCATACATGAGGAATCAAGCAAAACACTATGCGTCCATAAGGTACGTGGATGAAAATAAAGGTGCCCTAGCACAAGACCCAAGAAAAGGCCAAAAAAAGGTGAGTAGTGAAATATTATGTCGTAAGGGGGAGAGAAGTATGCTAATGAGGTGGAATTTGCGTGCAAATTGGATAGGACTGAATTAAAATTCCTAAAGAGGGAGTAAGTATGGCCACGAAGGTGGACTTCAAAATCACAAAAGGACAGGATTGAAATATTGAAATAGAATGCCCTATTAAAATATCCCAAGGAAGAATGCATATGGCCACAAACGTGGAATTTGAGAGAAAATTCCCTAAGAGGGAATGAATATGGCCACAAAGGTGGTCTTTGAGAGAAAACAGGGATAGATAGATGAAAGTAATGGTACCCTAGAAAAGGACACAAATATGATCAAAGAGGAAAAATATTAAAAAGCGATGAGATAATATGACGATGAGATAGTTCCCCAACAAATGACACAAAGGTGGTCTAAAAGGTGAAATAGAAAAATGTGAGATATGGTGCCCTGAGAGGGAACACAAAGATGGCCTCAAAAGTGGACTTAAGATGAGAAAAAATTGGATAATATTTGATGAGATTTGGATGAGATAAGAGATATATGCGAAAGGGGTTGAGGATAGAACCCAAATAAACAAAAGCAGCCTATAGGTATGAATGATATCACGTCGTATCAAGGGACAGATGAAGAAAAGATGCCTCTAATTACATTAGAGGTAAATAAGAGGAGATCTGAATAACGCAAGGCACATGCAACCAAGACATGTGTTATAATGTAACCAATGATAGTTAGTTATATCAAACATCAAAAAGAGACAATGGAGGAAATGAAACCATAGACCTAATGTCGACACGACAAAGGGGTTTGAGATGTAACTTGTATGCAAGAAGAGGGTTGTCTGTTAGTAGTGTTCGCTAAATATCTACCCCAACTTTGGGAAGGGGGAAAATATATGCGAAAAGAAAGCCGATCAATGCGTGAAGCTTTATTAGGATGCTAATAAAATGGAAGGTTGATCAATGTGGGAATCCTTCGATGCCATGATAAAAAGAGTAGACATCCTTCAAGTGTATAGTCTAATTTATATGTTATATAGATGGCAATATATAATATATAGCCGTCCTTCGAGGGATCGGTCTATATTTTTTATTTGAATTTTGACTTTGACTTTTTTTACATGATAAATTGTTCTTCAAGGGATAATTTTTTTTAGTGCTTTGACTTTTGATTTGGGAATCCTTTGATTTTGATTTTTAAATGGGGAAGATCTAGGAATAGATAAGTAGACCACTTAGGAGGGGAGAATGAATGTACAAGAGACATCCTTGGACCCTTTGCATGGTTCCAATAGGTGACCGAGAGGGTGATGGATGTAATGATTGCAAGGTTCTCACTGAAATGGGAGATCCTATCCATAAGGAATATTCTACAAGCAAAGTCGTGATGCTCATATTTAAGGTCATGTCTAGGAAAGTGACGGATGACCACATTATTCCAAATCACTACGATGAGAGATGGAAGAAGCCAATGATGGAGGGATGATCTAAGGATATGATTAAGACCTCACCAGAAGACATGCTAAAAATAGAATGGCCACAAGTGCAATGCATTAAGAGGTTCCATTTCCAGTTTATCATCAAGGGAGGTCAATTGATAGGCACCCGACCCATACTTATGCATGATAATGTATGGTCACATCCAATTAGGGTAAAACTTTCCACGTTGGATCATTGCTAGAGTAGTGACATTCTGATTTTCTTTGAGAACGAGGTCACCAACATTAAATTCACGTTCTGATAGGATAGATAAGTGAAGATAAAAACTATGTGCTACCTGTTAAGGAAGCAAAAATATGTGTCTGATACGAATGGATAGGATAAGGAAATATACACAATATCAGAGGATATGTATGTGATAACATGATAATCTGATACCTTTTAAAAGTGAGAAAGCAAGAAAATTTATGCATCCATGATGAGATGGGGATGGCCATGAAGGTGGGATTAGGATGAAAAATAAATGGTCCCCCTAGGTGAGGACAAGTACAGCCACGAACATGGATGTTGGGATGGAAATATGGTGCCCCAAGAGAGACATGAGTATGGCCATGAGTGTGGACTTTGGAATAAGAGTGTGGATTGTCCCTCAAAGGAAGGACAAATATGGCCACAAATGTGGACCTAAGATGAAAATAAATATTCCCCCAAGGAAGGGAAAAATATGGCCACAATGGTGGACTTCAAAATAAGAGTATGGATGGTCCCTCAAAGGAAGGAGAAATATGGCCACAAATATGGACTTTGGAATAAAAATGTAGATGGTCCCTTAAAGGAAGGAAAAATTTGGCAAAAAATGTGGACTTTGATTGAGAATAAATAGTCCCCAAAGGGAGGGACAACTATGGCCACAACAATGGACTTAGGATGAGAATAAATATTTGTATAATATAGGTTTGGATTAAATTGGATGAGGTTAAATAAATAAATGTTAAAAGTGAAGTCTCTTAACATCAAGGGAGTTGTTTGGATAGATAAGAGGTAAATTGATGTGAATGGGATGCTTAATAACAAGGTGAGGATACCCCCTAGCGAAAGATATTATATCTCTGTGGACAAATTAGATACGGATGAGTTAGTGGATGTCGAAGGAGTTTAGATAGGATCATTTTGGATTTAAATTGGATAAATGTTCAGAGACCACAAGGGTGATTGGAAAGACAAACAATATCAATGGATAAGGGAGGACCTTCCTTAGGAGGAATGTCATGTACAAGAGGGATGCTAAGGGATTATGTGGATGAAGGAATCTTGGGAAACCTGATGCATGGGATACAAATTGGATTGGTTGTAGATAGAGAAGGATGTTCCCCCTGAATGAGGAAATAGTCTTTCTCAATAAGGTTATGGATGATTGTCTAAAAGGCCTTATAATGCTCAATGTTATGGTCTGGAGTACAGTGGTAGGCACATATGCAATTAGGATTGAATCATGGCAATTTCTTACTATTTGGATTAAAGGATTTCATAGGGGGAATTGTGATGACAGATATTCAAGTTAAATGTGAAAGGATATCCGCGTAGGACCCAATTGAAGTGTTATGAGGAAGGTAACTCTTGTGGGTTTTGATAGGATATTTTGGATTAGATTTAGGGGAAGAAGTGGACTTAGATTGGATGGGTAAATTAGATATATTAGAAGGTGAATCAATTTTGAGAGGATGGTTAGATCATTTGGATTTAGATTTATTAGTACAAGATGTCTTAGATGGAGGGACTGTCCCTAAAATAGATGGGGATTTTCCTAGGATGGATTTATAATATTGGATTTCTAAGAAGAAGGAAGACCTAACTTATTACGAGGAGGCATGGGAGACTTTTGTGAATTCTTACCAAGAGTCTTATATTTTGAGCGAGAGGATTTACCCTTGGGAGGGATGACTATAATAGTGACCAGTGGATCTGAAGATGTAGGTGTAGGTTTTGGATTGGTTGATGTAGAAATGGTTGATTTTGTAGAGGGAGAACAAGTCCCCTTTGTGTTATTCTTAGATGGAGGTGTTTGTTTTATAAATGTCTCAAGAGTTTTCATTGATGTGTTTGCAAATGGAGGAGATGTGTTTGGTGTGGAAATAGGTATTTATGTGGAACTAGTTTATGTCAAAGGTTTGAGTGTAAGAGATTGGGATAAAATAGGTGATGTGGCCATGGGAAAAGATGCGGGTATATGTGATGAAGATGTAAGTGGTATTTTTATTGTAGTAGATTTGGATGTGGTTGGGATCAAAAGGGATGTAAGTGATGTAGTGATAGATGTGTTTGGTGTAAATGTGGATAAGGGGCTAAATATGATAGTTTACGACATGATGGATATGGATGAAGTTGTAGATATAGTTAAAGTTGATGTAGATGTGGTAAAGGTAGGGATAGATGTAGATGTAGAAAAAGTGGTAGAACTTAATGGGATGGATGTAATGATAGTGGACATGATTGATATAGATGTGGGGGTAGACATTAAAGGAGTCATAGGAACAATTTATGAGACAAAGATTGATGATAAGATAGATGAGATAGGTAAGGATGAAGGTGTTTGATGTATCATATAGATCACCTGAGAATTGGATGTGTAATATGTGGAAGGTAGAAATGGATTTGTTGATGGTGGATTTGGGAAGGGTTGTTTAAAGATACCCAAGGGTGGAGATTGAATTGGTTATGGGATTGTGTAATTTTGGAAAGCGGGATTGTAATAAGGTAGTTTGGATTGGATGGGAAGGTTTGATTGTTGAGGTATATAAGGCATAGGAATGTCAATAGATGGCAAAGGTTAGATAGGCATGGTAGAGGGAATAGAGATGTCACTAATATAAGGTGATGGGGATAGAAGAGGATTCATTGGTTGATATGATCAAGAGAAGGACCTATGGCAAAAGAAGTCGTAGATGGGGCTAGAATGAGAAAAGGGTGAGATATCAATCATGGTAGATGTTTGAGGAGTGGTAGTAGTTGATGTGATAGGTTTGGGGATTGTAGTTATGGTTGATGTAGGTGTAGGAGAAGTGTTGGATGGTCTTGGATGTACAACATAAGAGGTGGATGGATGTAAAGAAGCTTAGTGTGTTTAAGTCGAAGGGGGTTTCTGATAGAATGGTTTTAGTTAGATTGAAATATTTGATTATAGAGAAGTTTGAATGTTGGTGGATTGGGTTATCGGATGCTATTCTATTGGTAATACTAGGAAAAGTAGGGATAGTGTTGATATGGGAAGCTGTAGGTGGAAAAGGATCCTTTGGATGAGTGGGTTAATAGGATTGAGAGATTGTAGGGGGTCTACGATGTAAGAAGTCATAGATGGGGCTAGAGGAAGGTCTAGAGGTATCTAAAGGAACATGACATGGAGGTGTAACTGATCAAGGTGCAATGGGCTGATAGGAGATAGGAGAATTGGATTCAGAAGGAGGATCTCTTTGAATGACATGGTCGTTACAGGGTTGAGAGATCCAATGTGGAATCTAAAGATTATTAGATGAAGTAGTAGCATTATTAAATATATCATAGTGTTACATTGTCTAATCTTGAAAAGAAGTAGTACCAGGTGTGAAATAAATGTGTTAACAAACAAATCAAGCATCAAATTTTTCATTATATGGATTTAAGAAAATGTGAAAAAAAGGGGATGCATAACAAATTACCAAAGAGAAGGAAATCTATGTTTGGTTTCAGGAAATTTTGGCTTGGGAGAGTCTCAGGCGGATTCATGTTGGGTGATGAAATCCCAATCAGTCTACCAGGAAGGATGTTGTTTAGATGTGTGATTTAAATGCATGAACTTTAGGTTGTCAGTGAGGATTGTGAAATGCAGCAAGTTAACCTCCTACTTAAACTATGTGAGCAAGAAGGATGTAAAAAAGAAAGGCTCTTTTTCAACCAAATTGAAGTGTGATCTTTCGATGAGGACACACATTAAAGGGAAATACAATGCAAAAAGGAGAAAATACAGAAAAATAGTAAAACTTGGATAACGCTTTTCCTTTTTATCTGACCTTCAGCGAAGAGTGATCTAGTAGCTGAACCAACACAAGTAAGCAATAAGCAGGGCCTCACACTACAGTGTTAGTAGAAGATAGAAGAAAGAAGAAGATAGAAAAGAAATGAAAGGGGATCACCTAAATGGGTGGTCCCACCGGGTGTGCTAGGAATGTTTTCATAATTGCTTTATCCGTAGTCGAATTAATAAGATAGCTACTAAAATAAATTAGCAACTCATAACATGGAGGGTTTAAAGTACCTCAGAAGTTTGATATATGTGGATGGACAAGTGCCAAATAGTTGATATTTATTACAGCTTATGAACATGTAAATGGGACTGAATGAGAAGGATATTGATTAGATAGGATATGTGGGGGTTTCCTGAATAAATCTGGCTCCAAGAAGTGTGACCTTACTTTCACGGATGTCAACCCCCATTTTAAAGAAAAAGTGAAGTAAAGGATGGAATAGCATATAACATGCAGAAAAAGGAATATTATTGAATATGAGAAATGACTAAAATTTATCTAAAAGCTAATTTGACTTAAAGAAATGTTAATTAAATGTTACCTATTTTGGGTCAAAGGTGACCCAAACTGTGCAGAAGCAGATTTATGGTCACTTGGGAGTGTGGTTAGACTGTAAGTTAAATATGTAGACCTGTAAGGGTATAAATAAAAAACTGGATCCCGTGGATGCTTTGAGTCACCTACAAAAGAGAACCAGAGGCAGAAAGCTCTAGAAAGTAGTAGAAAATAGTAGTAAGGGAGGTTGGATTAACAAACTGGGCCCGGGTCGATGGTGATTGGGATGTAGATAGGATAAATTTAGAGCACAAAGGAACAAAATGGCAGTCCTAGTAAGCGGAGTCCGGAACAGAATAAAAGTGGACAAAGAAAAGGGATCGGGAGGTTGAAATCATAGTTGTAGAAGGATGGGTTGATGAGGATCTGACGGGGTTATTGGCGATTGTAGCAGAGTTAGATAAGGCCTGGGTCAAAAAGGATGAAATGGGAAATCTACAAGCAAAGAGGCTGGAAAAGAAGGTCAATAACATAACTCTAAGTGTTGCAGAAGTTGATATAAACTTACAAAAAATTATATGTAAGAAATATGAAGATAACATGATAAATATCACATAAACAACACAAATATGGTGATAAATCACATGAAGGATGATCACGAGTGATGCAAGAACATTCTAAGGAGGTTTAAGAGGTTTGTATCTATTACAAGAATGCTCAAGCATGAGATTCACTTCACAAGTCACAAGAAATCTCTAGAATTTGCATGCATCTGAAGATTTTTAATTATTATGAAAAGGTTTGAATCCAATTTATGGGGTCGATGACGATTGGGCTAGGTCGCCGCTGACCACGGGGAAAGTTTTCCCAATGGGGTGGATTTTGTGCTTTGTGTCGAGATTTCATTTTTGTAAGAATGGGAAAAGATGTTTTAAAGCTTATGTGTGGGATTGGGTTGTTTAGGGATGAAGATTGGGTGGATAAAGAATAGGTGTTTATATTTAGGATAAAATCGTCCTAAACAGCAAGTTGATTAGGGAAAGTTAGGATTAATTAATTAATGTGAGTTTGTACGATGGTAGGGTAATAAGTGGGTATTATATTGAAAGGGGGCCAATATAGGACCATAGCCAAATATACACACGTCGGTAGACAAGGGTAGAGATACCAAATTTAGGTGTCTTCATTTGGATGAAAGCTTAGGTGATGATATTATATGCTTAGTGTTTGGTCCTTGATTTTGAACACACAACTATGTATTTATATGATTCCCTTGTTTGAATTTTGTAATTGACAACTGGAATGTTGACCCATAAGTGAAAAATATTCCTAGAAGATAAAAGAGACCCAAAATAAGTGATTAAGGTGGAAAAGGGTTAGGAGTGTGTAGATGCTTCTGTTCTAGTAGGACGCTTATGTCTGAAGTCATAAAAGATAAATAAGTAAAATACCGACTGGGTTATAGGGTGTGTAAGACCAAATAAAAAACAAAAAACACAGAAAAGAGGCCAAAGACAGTCATCAATTAGTAATTTTATTTCTTAGGAATTATATGAATGCTAGTATGTTTTCAAGACCTAGAAATGTACCCAAGTGCATGATTTTGTGTCTATAGGGGTTCAATTGGAACAACAGACGGACGGGTGCGGAGGTAATTTTCTAAATATTGGAAAAAAAAATTATTTGTTCAAAATGGGGGTTGGAAAACTTTCAATTCTCTTAAGATATTCTGAAGGTGGCAGGATTTGATCATGTTCCTATTCGCCTAAAAATTATCACTAGAACTCGACTTCCTAGAATTCCTTTCAAAATGGAATTCATGTTGTTCTTTGACCCTTATTTCAAAGAAAATTTGTAGGTTTGGTGGGGGTAAAGGTGGAAGGAAACAAAAGGTACAAATTAATGAAGAAATTAAAGCATGTTAAAGAGGAAGCTCAAAGATGGAATAAACAAAACTTTGGAAACTTAATTGCTAAAAGAATGTGTTTTCTTTTGACCTTGAACTGATTCAAGATTAGATTATAAAAGAAGGGGCAAATGAGAAATTGCTGCAACAAGAAAAAAGGTGGCTTGATCGGCTGGATCAGAGCTTGCACATAGAAGAATTTTTTAGAAGCAAAATTCTAGGGTTAAGTGGTTGAAGGAAGGTGATAGGAATATAAATTCTTGTAACTTTCAACAACTATTAGAATAAACGTAAACCAAATATCTCAATTGACCCTTCCTTCAAGGCAGGTGGTCTTTGAGTTGGATTTGATCAGGGAAGAAGGGGTATTTTTTACAGAAATTGTTGGTTGTTGAAGAACACAGATGAACAAAAGAGGAAGATGAATAATTTAATGAAATTTGTTTTGATGGAGAAGACAAAGTGGGTAGTTTTCAGTCTTGGGTGGAAAAAATCTCTAAATCTATATGGGTTTCAAATTGGATTTTTCTAGAAATGTTGGCATATTGTGGATGAGGATGTTTGGGTAATAGTAAAGTAGTGTAGAAGGAAGAAGGCGATCTTGAAATAATAGAATTTAAAATTTTTAACCCTGATTCCCAAAAAAGAAGATGCCCATTAATTTTATGCTTACAAACCCATTGCCTTATGTAATGGAATTTACAAAACTATTTTAAAGATGTTTGCAACCAAGTTGAAAGAACGCCTAGGTTCAATCATTTCAGATATCCAAAGTGGGTTTGTAGAAGGTAAACAAATTTTGTAAAGGATCGTGATGGTTGATGAAGCCATTCACTCTTTAGGAGATAAGAAGAATTTGGGAATGATAATTAAGCTTGATATGATCAAGGCATATGATAGGGTGAGATGGAAGTTTTTGGAAGAGGACCTGGAAAGGTTTGGATTTCCCCTTAGTTGAATTCATTTGACCAAGAATTGTTTTACTACCCTAAAATTATTTGTTCTTATAAATGGTGTTCCTACTGGACATTTAAACTCTTAAAGGAGTCTAAGGCAGGGGGTCTAATTTCTCCCCCTCATTCTTAATAAGGGAAGAAGGCTTGAGTCTGGCTATTAAAAAAATATACATAAAGGAATCAAAAGGTTTGAAGATTTCCACCAGAATTGAAGAGGTGACCATTTCTCAAAATTTTGATGCCATTTCCCTAATAGGGGATGCATTTATTGTCGAGGCCAATATATTTTAGGAGAGTTTACAAATTAACTATTAGATAAGCACCATGGATTTGTTGGTTCAAATAATGCACAGGTAAATGATGTGAGATGTGAATTGTTCTAAGACAAAGAAAAGCAAGCATTTACGACTGTAAATTACGAAAATACAAGAGAGATAATTGTAATAACACAAAAATAGCTCCAATTGAATATAATCAAACAAAATAATGAAAGAGATGTACATATAGGAGGTTATTGTGTAACCTCCTCCTAGAATCATGGAAATCTCTACCTATAATAGTGGTAACAAACACCTAGAATGGTGTAGTCAAGTGGTAACCAACACCGAGAATAGTGTAGCCAAGTGGAAACCAACACCTAGAATAGTGTAATCAAATAGATACCTAAGAAAGCATATCCCATAAGTGAAGGGAAACTTAAAGTGAGTTAGAATATCCCTAGTAGGATAATATAAATAAATCGAGGAAAATAAATCCTACACTAACACCTCCATAAGCACAACTTAGGTGGGTAGTGAAAAAATGAAAGTGGGTCCCAACAATAAGGCCTGATGAGGTACACACTTACAATGAAATCTCTCATAAGATAGAGTAAAAGGATAAAACCTAGAGGAAAAAATTCCCCAAAAGAGAGAAATTAAGAAGTGAAGAGGCTAGAAGGCCCCTATAAAGATGATGAAGTCGATGATGTAGGCCGCACCCCAAGAAAAGCTCGTAGATGAATGAACTTGCTCTAGGTGAAATGTTTGGTGAAGATGTCAGCAACCTTCTCTGAAGACTGGTAGAATATCAAATCAATGACCTTCTCAATAATGTGCTCCCGAATTAAATGCATGTGAATTTCAATGTGTTTGGTTTTTGTGATGAAGAACTGGATTCCTACATATCTAGATGGTGCTCTGGTTGTAACAAAAGATGACCATAGGCTACCTGATTTGGATGTCAAGCTCTGAAATAATCCCCTAAATATAAATAACATTAGTAGTTACATTAACAAACCCCATGTACTTTTCCTTTGTTGATGATAGAGAAATAACATTTTGCTTCTTACTTGACCAACTAGTAGGACCAAAACCCAATGAGAAACTATAACCTGAAGTGGACTTACGACACTTGGTATCGTCTACCAATCTAAGTATATGTAGCCGACCAATTCAATGTATGAACCAACCCTATAATGAATCCTATATTTGTGTGATCCCTGAATGTAGTGCAAAATACTCTTATTTTTTTTCCAATACATATCATGGGGTTCCTGCATGAACCTTAAAACAATATCAACAACATAAAAGATATCAATTCTGGTGCAAGTCAAGTAAATAAGGCTGCCAATAAGTTATCGATACAAATTAACGTCAACCAAAGGGTGAGGAACAATCAGCCTCAATCTTAACTCTAGATAAGAATGGAGTCGGAGATGGCTTGCAACCATCCATGTGAAACCGAGCCAAAAGATCAAGAGATTACTTGGGTTATGAAATTTAAATCCCTGAATCAAACTATATGATCTCAATGTCAAAGAAGTAGTGTAATAGAATCAAGTCAGTCATGGTGTATCTATCCTAAATATCTCTCTTCACTGCTAATATAGTTGATGAAGTACTCCTAATGATCAAAAGGACATCAATATAAAGTACCAATATCAATAATGAATCATCCCACCGTAATAGATATACATTGGAATCTAAATAGCACCAAGTGAAACAATAAGCTAGGAGGAAGGAATCCATCTTGGCATACCACGCCCAAGGGGCCTGCTTGAGGCCATAGATGGATTTCTTACATCTGTAAACTAAGGATGAATCTTCAACAAACCCAAGTGAATTCTCCATATGCATCTCCTCATGTAGGTCTCTGTGAAGAAAACCAATCTTCACATCCATCTAGTGGACACTCTAACCATGGGTTGTGGCTAAAACAAGTGTGAGTCTAATCGAATTCATCTTGCCTACGGGTGCAAAGGTCTCTGAATAGTTTATGTCGAATACTTGTGAAAAACCCTTGGCTACCAAGTGTTGTACTTATCAACTAACCCACCTATTGTAAATTTGGTCTAATATATCCATCGACATCAAACCATATTCCTTCTCTTAGGAAGTGAAGTCAAATCCCAAGTGTGATGATTGATTAAAGAATTATATTCCTCATGCATAACATTATCCCACTCAGGTACACCTGATGCCTATTGGAATGTTTTTGGATCTATCACTGAAGCATACAAGGCATGCGCCCTACTCTGATAGTCTTCCCAAGTATTTCTGTCATCCTCTAGATCTCATGCCCAAGTGCTTGCACTCTTAAGTGTCTACCTAGCACAAAGAGATCTTGAAGTGGGTGAGTCATGTGACAAATCCTCATCCTCTGAAGTATGGTTAGAAGTAGATGAGGATGACTCCTTATTACTTTTCTCACTATCAAAACTAAAAGAAGTAGAAGACCCTACCTCAAAAACCTAATAAGGATGATTTAAATCCTTATAATGCACATCAAAACTAAGTGATGCTATAGTATATGGATAAACATCAAGTAAAGAGTCAGTGGGACTCTCCTGAAACTTAATACTTCTCTTGATGAAAAAATCATGAGTAGTAGGATGGATAATTATATAGCCCTTGAACACCTCTAGATACCAAACAAAGATGCAAGGTTTGGATTGAGGCTCCATTACCTCATAATTATTTTTGGGGATGTGTGTCATTTCTTGTGATCTGAAGAACCTAGAGTGCTTAAGTTTTGGTTTCTTATTGTGCCAAGATTCAAAGGAACTTATATCTTTTAAATATTTATGGAGAACCTGATTCTATACATAACATGCACAATTAATGGCTTTTTCCCAAAACTGTAGATTCAATGATTTAGAGTGGATCATATAGTTTTCAATCAATTTCAAGGACCTATTTTTACATTTTGATATGTCATTCTACTGAGGAGTGTAAATAATTTTCCTTTGTAGATCAATGCCCTCTATGGTGCAAAAATGCTCAAATATGTTGCTAACATACCCCCCCAATTATTTGTTCGAAGAAATTTGATGCATTTCCCAAATTGTTTCTTAGTGAGTTCCTTGAAGTCCCAAATGTATTTGAACACTTCAAACTTTTGACTGAGGAAGTAGACCCATGCATATCTGGTAAATTCATCTATAAAGGTGAGAGAATATTTGGCCCTAGTGAAAGAAGGATGGGGAAAATCCCCTGTGACATCATTGTGAATCAACTCTAAATGTGTTGAAGCTCTCCAAGATTTGCCTTTGTCAAATTTATCTTAATGGTGTTTTCCAAAAGCACAACCCTCACAAATTCCCTTTAAGAAACTAACTTTAGGAAGTCCTATAACCATGTCATGATGACTGAGATGCTCAAGGTAGTAGTAGTTAATATGGTCAAACCGCTCATGCCATAATCTTCTAACTCCATCTAAATGTGTGAGGAATGTAGTAGGGGAAACATCAGGTGTAAAGTATGAGAAAGTATATAACCTAACATGGTGATCTTCTCTTCCCACTGCTATTGTGATGTAGCTATGTAACTCCCTAATCTCAATTGAATCTAGATTAAATAGTACTTTCATGCCCTTCCCTATATGATTCATTTTATATACTAATAGGAGATTAGTTGAAAGTGAATGTATAGTGAGAACATTTGTGAATGTTCCACCTTTGACTTCAACATGCCCTCTCCTTGAAACTATGGTAAGAGTATCATCACCCAAAGTGATGGAGGACATGTTACAGGGCTCGAAGGAATAAAACTTAACCTGTGATGAACCCATGTGGTGTGAAGCACCATAGTTGATAACACAAGAAGGAGTAGATGAGGATGCAACTGTAACCAGTGCCTTTCCCTTATATTTCTCTTTATATTTTCCCTTTTCTTTAGTAGATTCTTGGGTCGATGAAGATTGTTTGATATATTTAGGGACTCCTATGTTGTTCTTTTCAAGGAGATGACCGATGTGGTTAATCTTATTCTTTATAAATTTGTGCTCATTATTCCCAAGTTTCTTGCAATAGACACACTTAACCTTTTTCCTTCTTAGGTTTCACGTTTGAACTATAGGTTTTATTGGTAGACTTGGAAGAGGTAGTGGATTTATGTTCTTTCTTCTTTTTTAGATCCTAGTTCTTTTTCTTCTTCTCTTGGTTGCTAGAGAATTTCAGTTTCCCATTCCTGGCTATGAGGGCTTGAAGTTTGGATGATTTCAAGGTGCCTATTTGAATTAACTTGTCTTGCTCCTTGGTCAAATCAAAAATAAAATCATTTATAGATGGCATAGACCATGTGGATCCAAGATCCCTCTTGGTATCATATAAGGTGGAGACAAAGATAGAGCAGTCAGGAACTACTTTAGAATGCACTGAAAGAACTAGTAGTTCATCCTTTTTTTTGTTCCACATACTTTTAACTGCAATCGTAAGGACTTGAGATTGGTAAAGAAATCTTCCAAGGCATCAAATTTGCTAGGATTTAATATGATAAGTTATATTTATAGCTCATGTTTGGGAGATGTGAATGAATCTATGTGAAAGAGGAGTTTGAGAGACACTGAAAGACACAAAATACCAAAATCTTCATCACACTTACTAGGCTCAAGCTCTAACCCCATTTTGATATGGTACAACCCTTTACTCCTAAGTGCAATGGTCATTTTTTAATTTTCATTCATGGTATTTAAAAGGTGTAAGTGGGTTAATTATACTTAGATCCATTAGTCCAGAAAGAAAATTTGTGGTAATTGTTACAAAAACAAAGAAATGTGTAGAAAAAAGAATTTCTAAACAAGAGAGGAAACACATTGCGCACCCCCCAGAAACTATATCAAAAAGGTTCCCCATAGTTTTGGCACTTTATAGCCTAGTGCGTTTCAGAAAATAAATAGGTCCGATGATTTGGGAAATGAAAAATATTTAACATTTGCAAAAAATGAAAATCAATATTGATCTATCAATCAAAATTTTTACAATAATTATTTCCCATAAATAATCCCTGTTTTAAATGAATTTGCACAAAACTTAAAATTCACTTTTTTCACTAAAATATAGTTTATGAAAAAGGAGGAGGTGGGTTTTGATGAATCCAAGATAAAGAATTTTTTGCATCCATACACAGGCTATGGCCACGTTGGATAGAGAAGACATGCATTGCAGCTCTTAAAATTCCATAGATTTGTGTAGCTTAAAAAAGTAACTCAATTTGGATCTTCAATGCGTGTATGGGTTGTTGGAAACTTTTTTGTGGGTCTAAAAACACCTCTTGATTAGGAAAAATACCTTTTACAAGTCTGAGCATGAATACAAAACACTACCATAGGTGAAAATGCCCTTCACAGGTCTGAAAACACCTAGATCTAGATAAATGTTCTAGTGATCCTACAACAATGATTTAGGGCCTGCAAAAAAGCAATCTCCACAACTATATATGTATTATGTGGGATTGTAAACCTTAGAATCCTAAAAATACGTTATATACCCACAAACCAGGAAAAACCAACACCTAAATACTTACAAATAATGACCTCAAATGAAAATAAACTTGTAAAATAATAACAAGACAAACTCAATACTAACCCAACCCTGATACCAAATTAGAGAAGTGCCACAAATATGTTGGTTCAAAGAATGCATAGGTGAATAATGCGAGATGTGAATTGTTCTAAGAAAAAAAAAGCAAACATACTGATTTAACAAATATTGAATTTGTAAAACCCTAATTCCAAAACCACGACAAAATAATAATCAATAAAGTATAGATCTGACCTAAGCAATGAGATAGATAAAATTAAAACCCTTGGTGCAAGGGAAGGGATAAAGTACTTAGTTGATTTTGCAATAATCCTGAAGATGGATTGAGATGGAAAACTGATGGAATAGAAAGGAATATTGTCGCAATTGAGCCCAGAAAATTGCAGAAGTGTCAAAAATGTCAGTACTATGGCACTTGGACTGGGTCAGGGGTGCCTAGGCACTGAAGATTGGTTTTGGGCACCCGTGACTACGCAAAACCTTTGAAAATGATTTTCATTGTGTCACTTCAATGTCATTGCCCTTCATTTTTTATCGCATGTATGTCACACTATGCCCACAAAATTTGCATGTAACCTATAAAGAGAAAAAACATACAAAACCACAAAACACATCAAATCCTAAAAATAAAAAGATGCAAATGGGGAGTCATACTAACCCCGGTGGTCACCCAACAGAGTGAGCTTACAACCAAGCATTGCACTACATTTAGACTCCATGTAGTTTTGCACGTGTGTGTAGAATCATGCCCTAGATGGTTCATATGTAAGATGCACTTGATACCGAGTAATATATAGATGTAGAAGATGTAAATAGATGTGTGCATGCAAAAAATGAAATTCCCCTCCTATGAAGTGTATGCAGAAGAATACAATTCGTTTTCCCTTGTGTAGATGCTAGATGGATGATCTTGAAATGCCTTTAGATGCAACCTTAAGTGGTGATAACAGGTGCTTAGTGCTTGGTCCTTTATTATGGTCACATAGCTTTGTATTTATATGATTCCCTTGTTTGAATTTTTAAATTAACCACTAAAATGCTGACCCATAAGAAAACAAGATGTCCAATGACTATAAGAGGCCCAAAAGAAGTGAGAAAGATACAAAGAGGTTGGGGGTGCCTAATGGGGATGAGGGCACCTAGGCACTGGTGTCCTGACTGGGAACTGGTGTCCAGACTCAAAGAAGCTAAAGTATCAAATGTCAAACTAGGTTGTAGGGTATGTAAGACAAAAAAGGAAACCAGAAAGAAAGCAAAGAGGCTGAAAATAGTGGTCAATTAGTACTTTTCTTACTTAGGAATCATATGAATAGTGGTATGTGATCAGGACCTAGAAATGTACCCAAAGTGTATGATTTAGTGTCTATAGTTTCCTCCACTTTACATTGTTGACTGAAAGCTTGATAACATAAAGTAGATTAAATATATGTACCTAATAACCATGTAGATTGATAGTGAAAGGATGCCAAGGAGACAAGAAAAAACATGGAGTGATAAAAATGAAGCGTGGAAGATAGAGAAGAGGAAGTGACCCTAGGGGTGAAAGTGTATTTGTATATGTCGTGTTGTAATATTTTCCATTGTCACTTGTTGTGCTTAATGATGTGACTTTTTCTTCCCATAAGGACAGACCTATAAAAGAGAAGAGCAAAAGAGTAGTCAAATATGTGTATATGAAAATTCGATCCAAATATGTTTGTAAAAGTGTATAAAATGTGAAAAGGAACATGTCCACATGATCCATGATGAGTGAAGAGTGTAGAAAGAATCCTGAAAATGTTGTAGAAGGATGAGTTTTTTAGGTGATCTCACGCAAAGTATGAGTTTTTTAGGCAATCTCACGCTAAGTGCGAGTTTTTTGGGTGATCTCACTCCACGATAAAATAAGTATAAGGAGAAAGGTCTAGTGCTATTCTACATTATTTGACCGATTCCCAATTATTTATATACCACTGCAAATGGTATGATCCTGCTTTGTTCAAATTTGATCTAGTTTGATCCAACATGAATAGAAAAATGGAGAAAACATGCATGTTGATTGTTAGAGGATTGTGCCTATACTGAGAAAACTGTTGTGTAAAATTGTGAAAACTATGTTGATATGAGAAAAACATTATAATTGTCCCTGGTCATAGGAACCCAGGAAGGGTAAGAGGAACCTAGGCACTCATGTCTATGTTTGGGTGTTGGCGTCTATGTTGTGTTGAAGACCCAAGTAAGATTCTGGGCCATTTCTGAGACTAAAGACTATGTTATACCGGTACTGAACTATGATGTACTATGACTCTGAATTTCTGAATGGGGTGACTATTTCACCCAATGTATGCCCCCCTTGTTTGGGTACATGCATGTGACATCGCTAGGAGAATGCAACTCAAAGGAGAGGACTGGAATTTTATCTGAAACTTATGCCCCACAAGGTGGGAATGTTCTTGGTAAAAACCAAGGAAATGCAAACAAAGTGCCTAGAAACAAGTGTTAGTGTAAACAAGACAAAGATGCATATATAAGACAATGTGTAATCTAGCAAGCAATAAAATAATGTAGATTGCAAAAAGTGGGTTTCAAACATATGACATCACTCATAATGTCACAAGACAATCAAGGACAAATTGGTCAAAAGCATACAATGTGCAAACAATACAAAGAGAAAATCCTGCACACAATGGAAAACAATGACAAACAGTAGCAAAAAAAGTTACAGACAACCATGGTGGCAAATGACCTTGAAAAGAAAATGTTGCACAAGAAGCACTTGTTAGCATGTTAGAAAGATAAAAATTATGTCAAAGTATGTATGATCCAATATAAAGGAGCGTGTTAGTAAGAATAAGAAGCACTATAAAATGAAACAATAACACATGTGATGTGAAAGTAGATGCCCCTTAAGAGCCGTTGTGGGACTAGTAAGAGGTGCAGTGCCAAACACATATGCCACATGTAATGATTTGTGTAAAGGTTTCATTCACAACTAGAAGGCAAGTGAACGTGTATGTGTATATGATAAAGATAATGACATATAATGTATCTATCTAACATAGTAAGCAAAGTGTACATGTAAGTATAAGTAAGCAAGAATAAATGTAACCAAGATATGCAGTATGTTGTGAGTGAGTGAGATGGGATGATATGCAATGTGATTATGATAGGGAAACATGCCCCCTGAGTGAATGAGTATGCATGAGATGAATTTCATTAATAAATTCCCCCTCAGTAGTCGAGAATGAACCATAGAACAAGAGTGCATCATCGAGAAATGGTTTGATAGTGAGCACTAGAAAGATATTATCGAAAAATCATAGAGCATAAAGAGTGAGTGAGTGTGATGAGTTTCTTTTCAGAATTAGACCCTAAGTAGTCAAGTATGAACTGTGGCACTAGAGTGTGTCATCGTGTAGTTTGTTGTGTGAGAGTGTGATGCTAGAAAGATATGTTGTGAATGCACAGCGTATGAAATGTGGTGTGTGATGTGAGGTTTATAAATGTAGTATGGCATCAATAGTCAAGTGTGAAATTTAACAAGAGATTGTGTCATAGGGTAATGATGATGAAAGTGTATCACGATGTACTAGAAAGATGAGATTCAAAATATGAAGTGACATAGTATACATGGGAGACACCTGACAGTGTTAGAAGGGGGGAAGAGTAAGCATGATGCCCCCCAAGTGTATGATGGTAAGTGATATATCTGATGAAAGTGAAGGATGAGGGTCCTCCACCTGGTTCTTGCAGAGATAAAGGCATTTGGTCATGCTTAGAGATTGGTGATATAGGAGATTGACAGTGCATCGGTGAATGATACCTATGTGCATGAGACCTAAACGATGGTGAAAACCTAGGAAAAGGAGACTAAGGAGGTGATATGCACCTATGCAAAGTAGATAGTGGAGATGATGTATGCATATGTGAAGAAAATTGAGGAGGTGATGTATACCTATGTGAAGGATCCATTCGAGTGGTTAACCTAGACTAATGAGATGGACTAATATATTGATGAGACCAAATAGGTCATGTGAAAACATGTTGAAAGCTAGGATGAGAAATTACGCTTTAGAAATGGGAGTTTGATGTGGACCTAGATACTCTAGTGAGTGTAATGGAAACCTCAAGAGGAGTATATGTAAGCCACTGTGTGCATGGTAAAAAACCATTGATAGTAATGAATTGCTTTTTGTGAATAAAATTTAGACACGGGTGATTCATGAAAATGATAGATTGAGTAGCATAGAGCCAGGGAAGACCTAAGAGCATGTCACATCCTTTTACGGAAGGTTCCACAAGAAATGGAACAAGCATGGTGAGAGGACCAACAGTGACTGGAAGCTTGACAAAACCATAAGATTTAGGCACTGGATATGAAATATGTGATAACATAAATCGATAGCAACGAAGAAGTGCAATAGAACACACACACAAAGAAGACAACATGTTGATCATAGTATTGTTAATAACATAAGATCAAATAGAAATCATTGATATGCAATGTGTCAGAAGATAATGTAACATGATAATCATGATCAGAGAATGTAATGAACAGTGGTGAATAGATGCATTAGGGTGAGAAACTAGAAAATCAAGATCCCCTGATGAAGCTAGGAGGCACTACATGATATGTATGATTAGCTGAAGAATCAACTGCTTACTTGTCATTCTTAGGAAGAGGATTGTTAAATATATTGAGCTTGTGGTTTTCATTGACCAACAGTAGAATTTGTAGGATCAAGAAGCTCAATTACATTATTATCAATAAGATCTTGACTAAGATTATAAAGTTTGAAGCATCAATTTTTAGAATGCCCAATTCCTTGATGATAATCACATCTACAATTTCATTTTAATTATGACCTTTAGGGAAATATGGGTCCAAATTGAGTGGAGGAGGAAGCATAATAAGATTGCTCTCAATGAGTTGTGGTAATAGAAGATGTGGAGCAATAGGAAATTTAGTAAACGTACACTTCAGAGGCTGCCATTGAAGCTTCTCAGGAGTAGTAACAACCTTAAAAATTGTTTTGGCTTTGGTAGGCTTAGTAGAGGGCTTGAAATTTGATTTACTTTGAAATCACATAGAAGATGAAGCCTAATCATGATACTTAAGTTTTCCCATATATAGTAATTTGTTTTCTCATAGCTTAAGAGTATGACATATGATGATCGAATGATGGAGATGTCTCAAAGATGACACTTTATTGTAGATAGGTGATAATAGAATTTGATGAAAAGATATATTGAAGTTCAGAGTCTGCAAAAGTACATTAGACATCTTAGCTAATTTGTTCTTATATCGCAAGACATAATCTACTAGATGCTTCATTAGATCCTTGTTTAATTTGTGTAATTTGAGCATATGATATTTTAAAGCTGATATTGATAGAGAAATGAGCGAGAAAAACATCATCTAAATGTCTGAAATATGTTACCGAGTGGATAGGTAGATTGTAGAACCAACACATTTCATAATCTTCAAGACTACTAGGAAAGAGATTTGCAAGTAAAGTGTGATCATCTGCATAATATATACATGCTACATGAAATGCTAGAAGATGCTCTTGAGGATCACCATGGCCATTGAAAATGGTCAGCTTGGGAGTGATGGAACTTTGGAGGAAGTGCATAAGTGGAAATGACAGGTGTGAAAGGAGTATGAAGTAGTAATGTGGAATCCATAGATGAGAGATGCACATGAGAAGTAGTTTGTTGCAATTAATGGATTTGAACTTGAAGATCCTGATAAAGATAAGCTAAGTCTTGAGTGCTAGTGGAAGATACTTGTCGCGTGTGAGAAACAAAATGTAGAATTGAAGTGATTGATGGGATTAGGAATAAAAATGGGAACAATAGAAGTAAGTGCAGAAGAGTGGAAGCAATCAGGTTGAGTAGCAATAGGCATGAAAGCAAGGATGGATGTAGGAACATTAAGCTTCAACAAGATTGGTGGCCTCCTCATGAGCAAGTGAATAAAAGAAGATCTAGATCTTGAGGATGTTCAAGAAGATGATCATTGAGCTATTGAATGTGGGCTTCTAATAAATTTACCATAAGATTGAGCCATAATAAGGAGATGATAAAAGACCTAGAAGAAAGGTGGGTTTGAGCAAAGGGTTCACCAAATGATTTAACAAATATGGAATATATTTGTAAAACCCTAATTACAGAGTCACTATGTAATAGATAAGAATAAAGTACATATATTGACCTAAGAAATAAGCTCAATAAAATTAAAACCCTAAGTGTAAGAGAAGGGATAAAGTACTTAGCTAATTTCATCAATTAATCATGAAGATTGTGACCAAGCTGGAAAACTGTTGAATAGGAGGAGGAAAGATATCACAACCAAACATAAAATTGTAGAATTATCAGAAATCTTCTTGGAATAGGGGATGCCTAGACTGGGTCAAGGGTGCCTAGGCACTGGAGACTGCTTCTGGGTGCCTGTGACTACGTAGAACCTCAGAAATTTATTTTCATTGTGTCACTTCAAGATGTCACTGCCCTTTGTTGTTGGTCGCATGTATTGTTGCACTATGCCTGTAGAATTCACCTGTAACCTGATAAAGAGAAAGAGCACCTACAAAACCCCAAAAACATTAAATCCTAAAAATAAAAAGATTCAAATGGGGAGTCATAGTGACCCTGAAGGTCACCTCAAAAAAGTGAACTTACGACCAAGCATGCTGCACTACATTTCAGACTCCGTGTAGTTCTTGTGTGTGTGTAATAAGTGTTCCCTAGAAGGCTCTTGTGCAAGATGCACTTGATAGCGATACAATAGCTAGATGTAGAAATGTAGATAGATGTGTGCATGAAAAAATGAACTTCCCCTCCTATTAAGTGTATACAGAAGAATGCAGTCCCTTGTCCCTTGAATGTGAAGCTAGATGGATGCTTTGATGCTCTTGAAATTCCTTTGGATGCAACCTTAGGTGATGATAATAGATGCTTAGAGCTTAGTCCTTTATTATGGTCACATAGCTTTGTATTTATATGATTCCCTTATTTGGATTTCATAATTAACCACTAAAATGTTGACCCATAAGAAAATAAGTATTCCCAAAACTAAAAAAGGCCCAAAAGATTCGAGTAAGATACAAAATAGGTTGGGGGCACCTAGAGGGGACGAGGGTGCCTAGGCGCTTGGCATTCTAGCTAAGGTACTGGTGTATAGATTCAGAAAATATAAAGTATTGAAATTCAAACAAGGCAAATAGGGTGTGTAAGACCAAGAAGGAAACCAAAAAGAAAGAAAAGAGGCCAAAAATAGTTGTCAATTAGGTACTTTTCTTGTTTAGGAATCATATGAATAGTGGTATATGATTAGGACCTAGAAATGTACCAACGTGCATGATTTAGTATTTACACATAGAAAACTCCAAATTATGAAAATAAAAGAGAGAGATAACTATAATAACACATAAATATCTCTAACTCAATACGATTAAATAGAATTATGCTTCGAGATGTACATATAGGAGGTGAATAATGTGTACCTCCTCCTAGAGTCATGACAATCTCTACCTAAAATAGTGGTAACCAATTCCTAGCACATGGTGTAGTCAAGTGGTAACCAATGCCTAGAATAGTGTAACAAGTGATTAAGGTGATACACCTAGAATAGTGTAGTGAAGTGTATACCTAAGTGAACATATCCCATAAGGGTGTAAGGAAATCCTACCAAGTGAGGTGGAATATCCTGAGTAGGATAATACAAATGCAAAATGCAGAAAATAAAGCCTTGGGACACTAACATTAGTGAACGAAAGGGCGGTTGGATAGAAGGTAAGTGCTCAAAAGTCAGTAGTTTATTTCTTAAATGTGCAACCAGATTGAGCAACGTAGTATAGATGACATTTTTGGATTTTTCACTGGGTCTCTTCCTAACATTTATTTAGGTATGCATTTGATTGGGGGTTTGGCAATGGGAAAGTATTATGGAAACTAGTGGTAGATCGAATTCAGATAAATTTGGCCTCTTGGAAAGGCAACTTGGTTGAATATAGCTAGAATATGAAGATGAACTTGAGTCCAAGTCATCTCCTTAAACATATCCTTCTTATTATATGTCTCTCTTTAAAATTCCTGGGGTAGTAGCAAAAGATTATAAACTAGGCTTCAAAAGAACTTATTATGGAGTGGTTCTGCGAGAGAAAAAGAAGCTTATTGTCTAGTATCCTTGAGAAGAGGTCTATCAACCTACCCAAAAAAGTTGGAGGTTTGGGTTTCAGGTACTATACTAGTGATTGAAACAAGCTTTGGGCACCAAGCTCCTTTGGAGAGTGTCATAAAGACAATGACCATTTGTGATGTAGGATCATTCGAGCAAAATATTTGGACTCTTTGGATCCTGAGAAAATTTTATTGTAGGAAGAGCACCCCTCGGGGTCTGAAGCTATGGAATTTCATTAAGATTTGTATGTGTATTAAGGTAACTGGGTAATAAAATGGCAATTACATAAGGGAAATAAGATTTATTTATGGGAGGATTTTTGGCAATCCAAGTGGGGTGTTGGCCAGTGATGCGGTAAATTTGGATCGTTTAAGGAAGATATTTGTTAAAATATGGGGTACCTTGGTGCACGACTATACATGTGTCAAGGAAGGGGAAAGATGATAGATAAGCATATCCACTAAGGATTGTGTTAATAAAGTCAGTACAACTTCTCTTGAAATGATATGTTGGCCACTCCTCCCTACCTAATTGAGATTTAGAGGATAGGTTGATCTAAAAAGAGGAAAGTTTAATGGGGAAGTCTCTATGAAAGGGGTTTACTGAGGTGTTATGTAGAGACATGATCAATATATGAGCTTTCCTAGAAAAATTATTTGGTACATCAAAGGGAAGGATTTCATGTGGAGCAAACATATTTCTATGGCTTGCATTTCTAGGTAAATGTGTGAATTTTGGAAAATTTGATAAAAGGAGGCATTCTCATCAACCAAGGACTACTTATTGTTTTTTGTGTGAAGAATGGGGGGAATCAGGAAATCATATTTTTATCCATTGTCCCTTTTCTAAAGAAATTTGCATAGATAAAACTGGAGGTAGTGGAATATTTACATCCGGGGTCCTTTTGGGCTTGGTAACAATTTGAATTAGTACATGCAATGGTATTGGAAAGTATCTCGTGAGGATTTGTAGCTTATCTATAATCAAAATAACCCCAATGGTTCGTAATATACCATATAACATATGGCTGGAACGTAATTGAAGAATTAATTCTAGTGGGTCAAGTTGTCTTTTAGACATGTGTGGAATAAGATTGAAGGTATTCTTCCCTAAAATCAGTTAAGATATGGGGCAAGAATATGGTTTGTCCAAGTATCAATTAGGATAATAGGCCTTTGCTACAAATCAACCTTAATTCCTTGGAAATATAGTCGAGAGCCTCCTGATAAACACAGTAGCATTGATTTAGATCCCATTATGGATGCCCTTATGAAAGGGTGGATAAAATTAAATTTTGATGGAGCTTCTAAAGGGAATCTGGCTAAAGCTAGTTGTGGTTGTATTTCATAGGAACTCAAAAAGTTAGCCTTTTAGCATGCACTATGAAACTTGCAGGAAAATACAATAACTAAAATTGGTTATGGAGGAACCGACACCAGTCACTTATGACCGGCATCGGTCAGGCAAGGAGGAACCGACATCGGTTAGGGCTAACCAGCATCGGTTACCTATGTGTGAGTGTTTTAATTAACTCATGGGAATTAGATCTAATTTTAGCATTAAAGTAGATCTATTGATTGTAATTGCATGGCTAAGTGCCCTAAGTTTGTATATGCCTATATAAGCATAAAAGCTAGGGTTTAGAAGTAATATGAGTTTGTGTTAATGATTATTGTGAGAATAATTATGAGAGAGAGAATTCTTGGAGAAGAAGGAGAAGCTTGAGAGAAAGAAAGTACTGTACATCTGAGAGGTGTGGAAGATTGTAGATCTTCAATTGTATATCTTGTGAAAGCTTTGGATAATAGATTGGCTTGTTTCTTGGTGGATGTAGCCCACACTGGGTGAACCACATTAAATCTGGTGTTGATTTATATCTCTTGTTTTGTATATTTCTTCTGGTAGAATATCCACTTTTATTGCATGTATGCTTAGATCTGATATATTATCTGTACAACCTTGTGCTAACCCCAACAACTGGTATCAGAGCTTTGTTTGAGGGTTTTGTGTGTTGACAGATTTACTCACAGAGGGTTTTCTGATTGAGTGGGAGCTACAACAATGGTAGAAGAAAACAAATACAAGGTAGAGAAGTTTGACGACCGAAATTATCAATTATGGAAGATGCAGATTGAGGATTATCTGTATCAAAGAGATTTGTACTTACCGTTGGATGAAAAGTCTAGACCTACGAAGATGACTGATGAAGAATGGAAGATTCTTGACAGAAAGGCTTTGGGATCTATAAGATTGAGCCTGACAGCATCTGTGGCTTCCAATATTACAGAAGTGACTTCTATAGTAGAGTTAATGAAATCTCTTGCTAATTTATATGAAAAACCTAGTGCTTCAAATAAAGTTTATTTGATGAAGAAACTATTTAGTTCTAAGATGCATGAAGGTGGATCTACATCTAGTCATTTGAATGATTTCTGATCTATTGTAAATCAGTTAAAATCAGTTGATATTCTATTTGATGATGAAGTGAAAGCACTTTTATTCTTATGTTCTTTACCTGATAGTTGGGATAACTTGGTAATGGTTGTTAGTAATACAACATCTGCTAATAATATTTTGAAGTTTGATGATGTGGTTAGTATAATCTTGAATGAAGAAATTCACAGGAAAAGTATAGAGGAATCATCATCTAGGAATGCTTTGAATGTAGAAAGTAGAGGCAGAAGAAGGAGAGATCCAAGAGTAAGAATAATGGGAAATCAAAGTCAAGGGATGACAGATCTAAATCTAGAGGTAAGGGAATTACCTGTTGGAAATGTGGAAAGAAAGGACATGCAAAGAAAGATTGTTGGTCAAAGGATAAAGAGAACCAACACCCAGACAAAGGTAAAGAGTCAAATAAGGAGGCAAATATTGCATCAGAGGTAATGCAAGATGCTCTTATTCTTTATTTGGATAATAGAATAGAATCATGGGTTTTAGATTCAGGAGCTTCTTTCCATGCAACCCCTAATAAGGGTTATTTTAGAAATTATGTCTAGGGCAATTTTGGACATGTTTATTTGGGTGATGATGAACCTTGCAGTATTACTGGTAAAGGGGAAGTTCATCTAAAATTACAGAATGGAAATACATGGGTATTGAAAGATGTGAGGCATGTGCCAAGCCTCAAGAGGAATCTTATTTCTGCAGGGAAACTAGGTGAATCTGGTTGCGTGGTTACATTCACAAATTCTTGGAAAGTCACCAAGCATTTTTGTTGTGGTAAGAGGTAAGAAGGTAGGAATGTTATATTTATCTACCTGTGTTATTGATTCCTTTTCTGCATTATCTACTTCAGATTCAGATGCATGCATGTGGCATAATCGGTTGGGCCATATGAGTCAAAAAGGAATGTAGATCTTAAAGGCTAAGGGTAAGTTATCAGATTTGAAAGATTTAGATCTTGATTTCTGTGAGCATTGTGTCTTTGGAAAGAAAAAGAGAGTGATATTTCTCAAAGTTGGGGCAACTAAGAAGGAGCAAGAAATTGGAGCTTGTACACTCAGATGTGTGGGGACCAGCTCAGGTAGCTTCTCATGGAGGATCCCAGTATTATGTTACTTTCATTGATGATTCTACAAGAAAGGTATGGGTTTATTGTATTAAACGTAAAACTGATGTTTTTGAGACTTTTAAAAGATGGAAAGCCCTTGTTGAGAATGAATCAAATTCAAAGTTAAAGTGCCTTAGATCTGACAATGGTGGTGAATATTGTAGCAAGAATTTCAATGATTATTGTTTAGTGAATGGAATACGTAGAGAAAGGATGGTTCCAAGAACACCACAAGAGAATGGTGTTGCAGAAAGAATGAACATAGGATAATCATGGAACATGCTAGAAGTATGAGGATACATTCTGGATTGCCCTTACAGTTTTGGGTAGAAGCAGTTGATACAATCGGTTTATTTGATTAATCATGGGCCTTCAAGTTCACTAGATGGAGGAATACCAGAGGAAGCTTGGACCGGAAAAGAGGTAGATCTTTCTTTTCTTAAATTTTTTGGTTCAGAAGATTTTGTGCATATTGATAAGGAAAATAGAAAAAAGTTGGATGCAAAATCCAAGAGATGCACTTTCATTGGTTATGGATCTGGTGATTTCAGATTCTGTTTTTGGGATTTAGAGAATTCTAAAATTATTAGGAGTCGTGACATTGAATGGAATGAAAAGATAATGTACAGGGATCAAATCTTGGTACCCAAGGATTAACCAGTTGAGAAGTTTGTGAATGAAAATGAACTCTTAGATTTAAAAATAATATCAGCAGGGTTACACAGTAATTGGTGTCGGTTGACCCTTGACCAAAATCAATCATCTAAACTGGTATCGGTTACAAAAGAGCCAAAAAATCGGTTAGCAGAACTGATGTCAGTTACAGGTGACTGGTGTCGGTCACTGTCATATTTGGATACAAATGTCCAGGAGGTCCAGAATGAGCCTCCGGTACCCCAAACTCCTGTGAGAAGGTCACAAAGGGTAAGTAAACCTCCAGAAATATTTACACCTTCTCTATTTTATTTATTATTGACTGATAATGGTGAACCAGAAAGTTTTGAAGAAGCAATGTAGGATAAGACCCACGTCTAGTGGGAGCATGGCATGGATGAGGAGATGGACTCCTTGGAATAGAACCAGACTTGGGATTTGGTTAAGTTGCCAGCAGGTAAGAGGACATTGCAGAACAAGTGGGTTTATAGGATCAAGGAAGAAGAGGGTGGACAGAAAAGGTACAAGGCAAGGCTTGTAGTAAAGGGATTTGCACAGAAAGTAGGTATTGAATTTGGTGAAATATTTTCTCCTGTTGTTAAGATGACTTCTATTCGTACTGTATTGAGTTTAGTTGCAGTACATGATTTGCATTTAGAGCAACTAGATGTGAAGACGACTTTCCTTCATGGTGATTTGGATGAAGAGATTTATATGTAGCAGCCGCTTGGGTATGAAGTCAAGGGTAAGGAGAAATTAGTGTGCAGGTTGAAAAAGAATCTATATGGGCTCAAGAAAGCTCCAAGGAAATGGTACATGAGGTTTGATAGTTTCATGCATGAGCATGGTTACATGAGATGTGAATCTGACCATTGTGTTTATTTCAAGAAGCTTGAAAATGGGAGCTATATTATTTTGTTACTGTATGTGGATGATATGCTTATTACAGGATCTAGTATGCAGGACATTGGTGAGCTTAAGGGAAAGCTAGCTCACACATTTGCTATGAAGGATTTAGGAGCTACAAAAAGAATCCTTGACATGTAAATACATAGAGACAGGAAGAACAAGAAATTGTATTTGTCTCAGGAGGCTTATATCAATAAGGTGTTGGAAAGGTTTAACATGCAAGATTCAAAACCTGTAAGTACACCTATGGCTGGACACTTCAAATTGAGCAAATATCAGTGTCCTTCATCACATGAGGAGGTCAAATACATGACACAAGTACCATATGCTTCAGCAGTTGGGAGTCTCATGTATGCTATGGTTTGTACCAGACCAAACATTGCACAGGTAGTGGGAGTTGTGAGTAGATTTATGGCCAATCTAGGTAAAGAGCATTGGAAAGCAGTCCAATGGATACTCAGGTATTTGAGAGGGACATCTAGCATGAAGTTATGCTATGGAGGTTCAGATATTTCATTATGTGGCTATGTTGATTCGGATATGGCTGGAGATATGGATGGTAGAAGGAGCACTACTGGATATATTTTCATAGTAGGTGGGATGAAAGTTAGCTGGATTTCGAGATTACAGAAGGTTGTGGCTTTGTCTACTACAAAGGTAGAGTATGTTGTAGCTACAAAGGCTAGCAAAGAGATGATATGGATTTAGGTTCATGGAATTTTGGGATTGGAGCAAGATGATTGCAAATTATTCAGTGACAGTCAGAGTGTAATTCATTTGGCAAAGAACTCAACATTTCATTCTAGAACGAAACACATTCAGTTGAGGTATCACTTCATATGGAAGGTATTGGAGGATGGGCATCTGAAACTGGAGAAGATTCATACGAGTGAAAACCCTATGGATATGCTAAGGGTGAAGCCATTAATAAAAGAGAAGTTAGAGCTACACTCCATTTATTCTATTGGTCTTCAAGTTTGAGACTTGAAGAGGAAGAAACAAAGCTAAGAAGGATCCAAGAATGATGTTGTACAGGTATAGTTTAGTAATTTATCTCCAAGTGGGAGATTGTTGAGTTGTGGAGTTTAATTACTTAGATTAGCATGTAATATGAAACTTGCAGGAAAATACAGTAACCAACATCGGTTATGGAGGACCGGGTCACCTATGGGTTAGGCAAGGAGGAACTGAGGGTTAGGGCTAACCACGTCAGTTACCTGTGTGTAGGAGTGTTTTATTTAACTCACGGGAATTAGATCTAATTTTAGCATTAAAGCAGATCTATTGATTGTAATTACATGGCTAAGTGCCCTAAGTTTGTATATGCCTATATAAGCATAAAAGCTAGGGTTTAGAAGTAAGAATTAAGGGTTTATGATTATTGTGAGAATAATTTAAGAGAGAGTTTAATTCTTGGAGAAGAAGGATTTAAGTTTGAGAGAAAGAAAGTATTGTACATCTGAGAGGTGTGGATTTAGATTGTATATCTTTTGAAAGCTTTGGATAATTATTGGCTTGTTTCTTGGTGGATGTAGCCCACACTGGGTGAACCACGTTAAATCTAGGGTGTTGATTTATATCTCTTGTTTTGTATATTTCTTCAGGGTAGAATATTACTTTTATTGCATGTATGCTTAGATATGATATATTATATGTACAACCTTGTGCTAACCCCTCAGTGGTTTAGGGTTTAGGGTTTAGGGTTTAGGGTTTAGGGTTTAGGGTTTGGGATTCATTGTTTATGGTTTATGTTTTAGGGTTTAGGGGTTATGGTTTCGGGTTTAGGATTTAGTTTTGAGGGTTTAGTGTTTAGCATTTAGGGCTCATGGTTTATGGTTTAAGGTTTAGGGCTTAGGGCTCAAGGTTTAGGGATTAAGGCTTAGGGTTTAGGGTTTACGGATCATGGGTAAGGGCTGAATTTTTAAGGTTTAGGGTTTAGGGTTTAGGTTTTATAGTTTAGGGATCACAGCTTAGGGTTTAAGGTTTAGGGTTAAGGGCTCAAGGTTTAGGGTTTAGGTTTAACGTCTAAGGTTTAGGGTTTCAATTGAAGAATTTAAATGCTAAAATATTTAGGATGAATGCTAAAATCCTAAAAATTACCTATGTACTGACCAAATTATACTATAAAAAACTATCTCCTAAACCGTGACTCATGGAGTTGTGAGACTAGTTCCATAAGGTGCAGAGTGACCCTAATTTCTTATATTTACTAAGATATATTTAAATTATAAGAAATAATAAATGAAAAACTTATAATAATAGTAAAGTATAAGCATTTATTTTTTTAAATAGAAGCATTGGAAAAGCACATATAATGTTTATACTATGAAGAGTACACGTTATAACACGTACTCATTTTGTGTTTTTACTTTTTCCAAGCCATGCCTCTAGGCTTGGATTCGGCTTGGTAAAATCCCCAAGCCTGAGGGATGGACCTACAAAAACACAATAAACAACGTATTTTTGTGAATTTTTTTCTAAAATGCCACTTCTGCTATGATAATTCAAATTAAAATGATTGATTCATTTAATACAAATATGACAATGACGTAGACCATACTTTCTTCTTTCTAAAAATATAATTTTTCAATTTTTTTGGTTGATGTAAGATTTTCATAGTATTTATTTTCTAACTATTTCTTTTTGTATCTATTTTTGGAATTTTAAATACGTCCATCTTTCATCATGTATCATTTTTTAGTGTAATTGAGGAGTTTATTGAGCAGCATGTCCACTGCGTCTCTAATCTCAGCGGCATACCAGCTACTCTTTGGGGCATGAAAAAAGAAAGCAAACAAACCATTCAATAGCTAGACCCTACTGACCCTTCTCAGATGACGGCATTGGCTATGTTCACCTCCTAGCAAACTATCAAATCTATAATTGCCAAATCTGCCAAGAAGTAATTGTGGACCTGCGATGTTCTTTTTGACTTCTATCATGGTTTCTGCTATTTTGTTGTTGTTTTTTGGCTGCTCTTCTACAATGTTCGAACTGGTTAGTGGTTTTGGGGTAACTTCTCTTTGGATGCACTGGATTCTTATGTATTATTTGGATCTTGATCCTTTTTATTTTGTTTTTCACGCATATTCTGGCTTTTAGGCCCCTTTTTGTATACAAGGGTATAGTCCCTTTCAAAAAACTATTTACCAATAATAATAAAAAAATTCTATACATATTAAAAAAAATCTAATTTTTGATATTTTTTGAGGTAGTTAAAGGGGGAACATGGTCGGAGCTCCATTATTTTTCAAAATTTAAAATTTATGTACTAGAAAAATCATTAAAAAAATACTAGCTAAAAAAATCCAAAAAATAATGGAGCCAAAACTAGATGCTCCTAGCTATCTTTCTACTAAAGGGTTTTCAAAAATACTAAATGGTGCTCAAAAAATGGTGGGGCGCATGAAAGTCACTCTATTATGTTTTAACACAAAAACAAGAGCACTTGTTGGTATTTTATTTATTTGACCCACTTAAACTTAATCATTTTCAGTAAATTTTAGTATCTTAGAAACTAGATTCAAAATGCTACAATTCATGCTATTACAACATATTCCATTTTGAGTGTAACTATTTTAAATAACTTGTACAAGTTGAAGATTTTTATTTTTCAAAAAAAATGTCCATTTAAGACCCCCTTTCCTCCCCATCCAACTTGGTGACCTTACCCAATAATCTTCCAGGAATCAACACCTCATATTGTGGAAATTCATCAATATCTTCCTTTGAAAGATTAGTTTATTATTCTTCAATATTTTGAAGCGTTTCAAGATGTTCAAACATTCTTTACAAGGCCAATGCATAATTCCAAACTTGATGTTAGGATTCAGGATCACAATTTCCTTCTTCCACACTCAAAATCCTTTACAAATAATTCTCTTCTCAAGACTTCCATTTCTTCTTCTCCATATGAAAGGAAATCATCTAGAGGAAAGGACAATGTATCTTAAGGAATGAAAGACAATGTTCTTAATTTCTTATTCAACAACATGAAGTTAAAAATGTTAACTTCAGTAGATTCTTCTCCATCATGCCCTTCATACAACATCTCATATCTCTTATGAATCTTCTTCATCCATTTCTGGGATTCTTGATCATCAGCAAGTGACATTCACATTTTCTTTCTCTAGAGCAGTCCACTTGAATTGATTGTGTGTTGGTTTGGTCCTTCAGACCTGATCATGTATTTGTTGGCATATTTCATATCAACTAACATTTGAATATCCAAATTCCTTTCGTGTAGTCCATCTAACATTTGGCTTCCTTCTCCTCCTTCCATTGTATGTATATATGCAAAATATGTTAAGTAAATACTTAACCAATGTAATTCATATCATATGCATTATAACATTGGTATTAAAATAGAATATGTTCCTTCCTATTTTGCGTTGACACAAATGTGGAAGCCTAGCCATATTAAGTGTGAAATATTTGAGTTACCATTTGGCTTCGAGAATTAATTTGGATCGGTGTGAAGATTATTTTTGGACATAACAAGGAAGTAACCAAGAAACCTTCCAACTGTTGGTATCTAATGACCTATCCTAGCACGACTTATCAAATTTGCATTTGACATCAATAAAAATTGGAGACATGTAGGTAGGAGTCTTAACGGCTAAAAAGGAAATTAGACTTGTGCCCCAAATTGGTAGTGACCTATGGAAACATGGAAAGGAGCTCCAACAAGTGACCAACATTAAATACCTCTACCATCGTCCAAGGAAGACCCTCCAGTGTAGGAAATAGCCTAGATTCAACATAATACCAGAGGAGAAAGGTTCTAACCAACAACAATCAAGAGAAATTCGTGAAGACAAAGTGACCAAAAACACAAGAAGACTAAGCGAACATGTAAGGAGAACCCTAAAATGACCTTCAGAGGGATATAAGTGGCATGCAAAGGCATAAGGAAGTATTTCTAAACTAAGTATTTGGACTCGGTACTAGTATCGATAGAGAAACTTGTTTAAAGCATGGGAATCCCTTGACGTGAATGTCAATAAGAGAAAATACAAATTCAGTACAACCCTAACTTCATAAATTCCATTATAAAGCTATAAGATAAAAACATAATTCTATAGAATGTGAGTAACCAGTATACTAGGTAAATCATGAGATCTCATGCAACAATATGAGTGCATGACAATCATGTGTAGAGATGTTAATAGCACTACAAGAAACCATAGGGATGTGAAGCTTGTAAGAGACCTAAGTTAAGCACAAGATAGTTTCGATTTATACTTTATGTTTCTTAAAAGTCTCAAAAAAATTTAATTCAAGGACATAGTGCATAAAAATAATGTGTGACTAAGTCTTGTTCGACTTACGGTGCCAAACAGAGTACAGTCATGCAAATATTGAGGAAGGATATGATGAAGATGATGAAAATGAGATAGAATTCCCACAGTCCAGAGGTCACATCTCACTGCATGAGCATACCGATCTCACCTCTTCATCTGTAATTTTTTGGATATAAGAGAATATCTAGTCACAGTGATTCACATAAATCTAGACATCATCCTCACAATAAGAAGTAGAAAGGACACATCATGAATAAAAAAAATTGTAAACCTGAAAATCAATTTAAATATAATATGGAAACTTAAACATAAATTTGGAATCATATGCACATGCATGATGTTTGTTAGGATTCCGTGGTGATTTTGATTCATATGTTGTTTAATGTAAATTATGTTGATTAATGGTTGTTAGGATTCTTGATGATCTTGATTTATATGTTATTTAATGTAAATTCTGATGATTGATGGTTAGGGTTCCCTTGATGTATATGCTACATATACCATAACTCAAAATAAGGAGTTGGCACATGAGGGCGATACCCAGAAATAAGCCCACCCCTGTGTGCTTGATGCAACATACTTATTGGAACCTTGCAGACCATAACCGTATCATAACCATACTTGATAACAAAGTGAAAATATGGGCTTCCTCTTATGCTCCGATGGATCAACATCTTATTCCAATAGGGGTTGTTGTGCCTGTAAAAGGAACACCCTATGATTTTGATAAAGAGACCACTGTTGGGAGCAGGATAAATAATGTGCTGGAGGGTATGTTACAAATATGGATCTATACCCTCCAAAGAAGAACCCTTGTTTGAGACGTGCATTTAGAGTGAAGGATGATTTCAGAGGCAGGATTCTGAACTTGTGGACAAATGCTCCGGGCTTGTAATTTTACTGTTCTAATATGCTAAAGACGACTGTGGGAAACAAAGGTGCAATCCATGGGAAATATTCAGCCTTGGCCTTGGAGACCCAGACCTTCCCTAATGGTGTCCACCACCTAAACTCTCCCAATACGGTTTACAAACTAGGGCAGATCTACCGTCATACCATGGTGTATAGATTTTCAGTGCAAAAGTAGTCATCACATGTTCAATGTTAAGGATTGGTGACATGGCTTCTCAATCTATCTAATGAATTCTATCGTTTGAAGATAGTACGTCATTTCCATTGAGAACAATTTTTCAATATTGCTTTTGAGGAGAAAATGTATAGGATTTTCTTTTATGAAATAATATTTCGTTGGTTTTCTTCATTCTGTCAATTTATTGCCTTTCTTCTTATAATATGACATTTATATGGGGTCGGTTGGTTTGATCGGATACTAGGAACTTGCTTTGGAGCAGGCATTGACAACATCGACTTTAGAACTCTAGCAACATCATGCATGGTGGGTCGATTAGAGGGTCGTTTCTTGGTGCAAAGCAAGGCCAACTGGGAGATTTTTCTTACAATCCCAAGATCCCTATAGGTTGCTGCAACTTTTGTATCAACAATTTCCCCTTCTACTGTTTTCTTGCATTCCATGGTGTCTTTTTATCTTAGATTGCATCATTGTGAGTCTGTGACCCATTATTTTTTATCTCTCTTCCATTATACTGTTACATCACATTGCATGGTGTGCATTGGGTTATTTCCTTGCATTCTTCCATTTTATTGCACATTATATATGATTCTCTTCCACTGTAGTCAAAAATGTATTTTATCCTTTAAAAAGGTTGACTCACATTTTCTGGAAGTTAGGTAACTGTGGAGATGTTTGGCCTTCAAAACTATATGATGTCCTTTGTTAGAGGAATACCGAGCGTCTTGAATCCTTGTTTCAGAATGACATCCATTGCAACCTTTAGAGGTCGTTATGCATCACAAATGACTTTTACATGTTCTAGACATAAAAACTCCCTTTTGGGACGAGATGAACTAGAGGTCCTCATAGAGAACTGTTGTATGGATCTGAGCTTCCTTGTTTGGCTGAGCAATTTTGTGACTCTTTGCATCAATTGTTTGGATTCTTGTTTAACAATGACGATGCTTTACCATGTTTGATGTTCATAATAGGTGATCATCGTAATTGTTTCTACGAACAAAGACTACACATACCATATGGGATTTTACAACAATATCCCTTTTACCATTTTTGCAATTGAAGGCATGATCAGGATCTTTTGATGGTGAGAAGGCTTCAACAGTAACAAAATCTATTGAATTGGTCAAGTGAGAATGCATGCGTAATGTATATTGATGATGGAAAGATTTTGAGACAAAATACAACTCCTATAGAAAAAGTATATACCATAAGACCCTAATGTGTTGTGTGGTCCACTTTGATCGTTGTTGATGCTGTGGGATTAGAAAATGATATCATTCAAAGGGCTATATATACCTATCAAGGTATCATGTTTGGGTTTTAGCTTTTATAATATATACGTTCTTCATGAAACTAATTGATAAGTCTCTACAAGTACATGTTAGAAGGTCTTGGGCCTTAAAGTTCATTTGATTGGTATTTTTATTCTCTTGCTTAAAAACTTTTCACGATAAACCTAAAATATATTTAGGAGAAAAAATCCCTTACAATGTATGTTTTTTCATACTCAAAATATCCTTTGTAAAAAGTGACATATAACACAAAGGAAAGTTTTAACCAACGACCTTGAGGTCCCATTGATTAATTTCACTACTAACGACTCGTAGTATAATGACGTTACATACATGAATATGGGAAACCTAATATGATACATACACAATCATACATATATGTGCTGAAAATGAGATCAAAACATCCATAACATACAGTAAAAATAAGTAGTGGAAACACACCAATTTGGGACATAATATGTAATAAATTCATTAGCCTTTTCGAATTGAGGCCAGGTTTTTGAGGTTAACTCACCATAATGGAGTGCAAACCTTTTTTTAACAGAAAACACAATTAAAAAATATAACACAATGTCTCTTAATCTTCAAAATTCCTGACTGCACACATGTGCAACACCAAATCTTATTTATTTAGCCTATTTGACCCTTTGTATCCCTAACATTTGTTATAACTCACTAATGTACCGATTCCTTTATAAATTATGGATGATTAATTACCCAAACATCATCCCTAATAATCATCCAAGAAAAGTCTCTATCCTTGTAGAGTGAAGTACTCCATCATGATTGAAGTCACAATACAATCATAACCCATTTTGTCAATTGGTGTTGATAAAACCTTGTCATGTATCCTGACAAGACATAAAACATTGTAACTCATATGGATAGTCCACTTGGATTTAAGTCCCTATGTAGCCATCTTCCACTACATAGCTCAAATGCTGCTACATTGCCTTAATATGATTTTTCATACCTATGAGGAGACACCACATCTTGCTTCCATTTAAAACAATCCTTTTTAGATGTCCAAGCTTTTAGTTATAATGCTTAAAATTTTCCTCTCATGTTTACTTTTTTTTAATTCTTTATTTGCAAATACTTCTACTTTGCATTCTTTACCGTGTCCATTGATGTTTCCAACTTCATGCCTTTTACCTTTGTTGTTATGTGTTGGTGCTTAGAAGGCTCTGAATGACTTTGGTAGATTGTGGCCCATTTAAAAAAAAAATCAAATCACATCTCTATTAATCGGCTTTCTCCATTCATGTATTCCTTAGAAGCACACAACCTTGCCTTCTTCCCTTTATAGTATCCAAATTTTCACTTGACTAAAATCCCCAAAATTTGGTCCAAAATGTTCCTTGCATAAAAATATACATTTTTAACTAAAGACTCGAGGGAAGAACACACAATTTTGACCCCCAAAACATATGTTGCTTCTTAATTGGGCACACCCTTTATCAACATCAACTATGAAAAATAATAACTATCCCTCTAAATCAAATAACATATGCTGTCGGCGTTCACATTACATTGTATACATGCGATTGCTAGTTTTAGAACCCGAAACCTATTTATTCCACCCGGGATGCTTACATCCAACAAGTCTTACAATGCCAAAGGACAGGGAACCTTGCCAGCGAGAGGCGTGTGACATTCAAGCTTGTCTAACCAGGAACAATTTCAAGTCTGAGAGGTAAGAAAACATTATGCACAATTTCATATGATTTTCACATCTGGGTTGTTGCAAATTTTAATGGCATCTATTGAAAATCGTTCAACATATTATATCAATTACAAACAACGGTTATCCGTGGAAATTCTGTTCCATAACATATTGCATCAATTACAGACACCGGATATTCATGGAAATTCTGTTCCATGGTAGAGATTTTTCAAAGAATATAGCACAGAGAGATATTAGGATAAATGCCATAAATCTAGTCATTATGCTGGCCTTAAAACCCAACACATGTATTTTCCGTGTTGTAATTTTTACTGAAACCTGTTTTTTAGGCTATGGCAAAATACAATAACATCCCACCATGGCAGCACCTTTTAATATCTTTTTCTTGGTAATATAGATAATTGTTTAGAGACTCCGACTCTGCTCGGACTCGCCAGACATATTTTAGACTTGGCGTAAACCGGACAAGACGGGGTAAATTTGAAAACACCTAATTTTAACAAGTATTTCAAATTTCAACAAATAAATGTCATATTCTAGACTCAGCAAAAACTTGACAAGGCGCGGTGAATTAAACCCCAACTTTAACAAGTATTTCAAATTTCAACAAATAATTTTTCTTGTTATCAACATTTTCTTGAATAGTTTGCATGAAATCTAACATGGTAGCAAATACGTTTTCTTTTTCTTGTTGACATTTTGTCGAACAATTTGCATGATATGTAAAACGGGGCTATTTTCATTGTTTCAATCAGATCATTCTCAGAAATTTTAGGGCACTCTACTTCTGCTTAGTGGTGCAAGTGGATTCATAAGTTTGCAACCTGTAGAAGAAAAGAATGGAAGGGATGCTTTTGGGCACACAAATCATTCCAAAAAATGGTAATAAGCCATTTAGCTGGAGCCTGATGTCTTCACCTTACTTGACCACGTTAAATTAGGCACAAGACTACTTTAGAAGAGTATTTTCAGATTTAATTAGTGGTGAGGTTGGAGCACTGGCAATGAAAATGCAAACTAGAAATCGCTCTCATGTTTTGTATAATTCAATTTTTTACTGTATCCAAAAAGTCAAAAACAGAACCATAATGTTTATTTCAATTGCTGTACAAAAACAAAAGCAGGGAAGTGTACAAAAACAGAATCACAATGTTAATTCACATTGCTTACTATCCTGGGGCTGGGAATCTCCCAATTTCAGAAGCAGAAATGCAGAAATTAGAGCAAAATGTTCAGTGAACTTTAGGGTTTTACCTTTGAACAGTTTTCCTTTCAGGTTCCCGGCTTGGCTTGCAAATTTGAGAAATTTGCAGAGTCTTGATACCATGATATAGTTAATCTACTAAAGGCTATATAACTTTTCACCCATTCAGAACCCCTAATCTTTTCTCTGATACCTAAGACAGTCGTCAAATAGATAGTGCCTCCCCTATAGACTCGTGAAAGGTTCCCAATTTATAATTGTCATTGTAACAAGAAGGAACTTTCCTTCTTTTCACTAAGGAATCACATCCAAAAGTACCAAGTTATCATAGTGTGCACATGTCGCATCTATACCTAAAACCATATCTCTTTAAATAATTTTGTAAATGAAGAAGTGGGTTTTAAAAATCTGATTGCTTGCAGAACTATGCAAGTGGGAGGAAATTCGATCCACATGTCTACATACCTGTGTTCAACAATATCCAAAGTCCCATATTCTTCACTGTTAGAAGCATGCTTATTCGAAGGCATAGTAACACTTCTCGCCTTTGAGGCCTATTAGGTACCAACAACTGGTTATTTGGTCACAGGTTATCTCCGACTCTTCCTTGATGAAAAGTGATCTGGTGAATGCAAGCAAGACTGACTGTATGCTGTTCGTATAAGAGCATGTAAACTTATCATGGCCTATAATATCGGCTCTAGTCTGTCTCTAACGGATGAGGAGCAAAATCTGACCAGTGTTTTTGGAGCATTTCTATTTTTGTAACCCCAAGTAACTGGACCTTAATGTGTATATAGCTAGATGCTATGGTTCTTATGCCCCTTGGGCCTTAGATTACAAACATCCTTGAGCACAATTGACTTGTTGGAGCTGACAGCATGACTGAATGAAGGATTGGTTGATATGTTGCATTTTGTATTCAGGATTTGTTTAATCTTTTTTTTAATAAAACAAAAAGTTGCTAAAGCCTAGTCCCTGTACCTGTCTCTGTCCCCATTTCCATCCCTATACCCCCATTTTCTGATTTATAATGCAGCCCTACCCTTAATTTACTCAAGTATCCTGATTCGAAATGGCATACCCATTCCTCTATCGATACTCCTACTTCTCCAGGCAACTATGCTAAAGTATTTTTACAGATCCGTTGGGTTCTCCCAATGATAGCTGCACTCCCTCTGTTGCTTAGCGTGTTCTCAATGCTCATTGTACTTTATTGCCTGTGATTGTTTGCATTAAGGAAGAGAATTATTGGCTGGATACAAGAATGTAATGAGATTTTGTTAATCCCTTTATTGCAGGAGTTGTAAAAGAATGCCCATTTTCATGGACTCTCATGGCACAACTTCTGCTATCCCTTTTAACTTTGTACTTAAGTTGATTTCCAGTTCTCTTTATCGGATTAGTTAGCTTTGAATGGCAATTTGATTTCTTTCTTCCCTTCTGTTGAGGACATCTATTGTTGCTAGTAATTTAGCTCTAATTATTTATCAATCAAATCCATATGCCAGTGGGTGATAGAAATAAATTAAGAAGCAGGTGGACAACTGGAACAGCTGGAAAGGGAAGACATAAATAAATTAAAAATTGGGTGGGCATCTGGAAACATTAAATGTCATTGTAAGATTTGTAGCCTATATCCTAAAAAGTATAGGATCCTCCAATGTAAATATTCATTCAGAAGTAGAGTCAGATCAGTCGATATCAGAACCACCGATCAGGGCTTTTCATATCTGACATCCTCCTATGTAACTATTCATTCAGAATAGAGTCAGATCAATCGATATCGGAACCACCAATCAGGGCTTCTCATATCTTACATCCTCCTATGTAACTATTCATTCAGAATAGAGTCAGATCAGTTTTTATCGGAACTACCAATCAGGGCTTCTCATATCTGACATTTTCTGTGTTTTTTTTTTATGAAATAGAGCTATATATTACTTTAAATAAAAATAGTACTGACTATTAAGCAAAAAAGGCAGGTGGCATGGGATCACATCCCAAAGTTCAACACACTGGGTTCAAGAGGGCTGGGAAAGTAAAACACAAAAAATAGCTACAATCAAGTGGTCCCCAATTGACCAGCTGTGTACTCAACTAACACATTATATAAACATGAAGAAATTTAGCAGCCAAAGCAAGGAGCCCAGCAGAGGCATCAGATTTCTCTATGTTTTTAGAAGTTAGATAACCCAGCCTTTGATAGACTTAGCTTTTCTCTAACCTCTGATTCGCCATGACCAGTTCTACAAGCTCTGGCTATTTCCGCATTTTCAGCAAGAGTTTGAACAGCCTTTTTTGGTCCACCCTTTCCATAAATTCCTCCTTTTTGGTGCTATTTCTAGTTTGATCGGAGGTCACTCCTTCCGCAGATCTGGATAAATTTTCCAGATTCATTCTCATTGTACATTGCTTAGATTTTTGCATGAGTGTGACTTTGTTCAAGAGGACTACGTTTGACACTTGATTGTAAGTTTTTAACTAATATCCCTAATGGGATACCACTTAAAAATGCACAAAATATTGAAAATTTGCAGCCACATAAAATACTGATTTTACCAGATTTTTACAGTTAGGACAGCGAACTAAAGAAACTTAATATTTGCCAAAATGTCCACCCGAAATACTTGAAAATTTAAAGAGAGCTTGATATTATTATAAAGGACATAAGGAAACTGTTTTTGGACTTTTACAGAGATTAAACTGCTGCCAGAAAAAGCACAACGTGCCCTAGACAGCGGGAAAACTACAGAGGCTCGTAACTCTCCAAATACCAGAGCAAAAATTAAGGGTCTTTGGAAATAACAGTGATAGATATAGGAAATAGTATTTCCACCTTCAGATATGGGAAACTGGAAAACCCTCCAAATAAAGGGCACCTTCAGATTGGAAAAACCCCAAATAAAGGCTGCAAGTCACCTCGCTTGGAATGGGGTTCAGAAAATGATGGAGGCGCCTTCAACGTGCTGCCACGCCCTGCCCAAATGGCTGCCGTGAATCTGATCTGGAGCCCCACTGATTATCTTCCCAAATGCCCCCAAAACCCTCAGAATCCATCCTCTGAAACCTCTGTTAATGTCTCTGCCGCACGGCCCTGAAAGCGGCTCCAAAATGACAGACTAGGGTAGATCTCTCACTACCGAAGAATGCCCTGCTAGCTAGGGACGGGTCTCTCACCACCAAAGCTAGGGTCCCTGTGGGATTTGACTCCACAAGCTGTAGAAGCGCAACAGCAACAGCTGCACGAGAAGGGGTCAATAAAATGTATATGCCAAAAAAGTGCTCTCCTTTCTCTCCCAACTCCTTATATACATTCCAAGGCAAAAGAGCCCCAATAGACCAAGACGCGTTTCATTCCACGGAGGGGTCAATAAAATAAAAGTAACTAAAGTTACTTTTTCCCGTTTAAGTCGCCAAGGTCCAAAGTGACCCCCAAACGCCAAACACGACTATTAGTACCATGCGGCCCCTTCTCAGTAGCCCCCAGCATCCCCCGCCCCTTGGATATGACCACGGCTTGGACTCGCTTGACCCTTAGGCCTTTGGCACAGGAAAAGGGGACATTACAGTCCTCCCTTCCTGAGAAATGCTTGACCCCAAGCATTAACCTGTCCTACTGCAGCAGCTGAATACCGCGCCGTAAGTTTCTCCACCTCACCCTGTCGTCCACCAAGGATCCGTGTAATCTGAGGTAACCACGAAACCGTGAAATAGAATGATACCCAAACCATCTCTCCACTGGTGCCCGCACCAAAATTTCCAATCGGTCCAATCCCTGCCAATGCAAGGCTGTCATCACGGGATCACTCACGGCCTCTCCAACCAACTCTTGGGTATGAAAGTCCACTCTGAATCCTGTAGAATCCCCCGTATCAGCCTGTGAAACAACCTGTTTACGCACAAATGGTGCTAACTCTCCTACCTGACCTGCACTCGTGTGAGAGCCAGGCTCCTCATACTGTATCTCGATGTGTCCCGTGGAGGAAAAGTCCCAAGACTCCAACAGACAGTCAACCGGCAATATCAGCTCCATATAGTCCACCTCCTGCGCTGAATGTGAACCTACTGAATAACCATGGGTCACTTTCGTCTCTCCACTGATTAACACGTGGGTGAGGTGCTCACCGGGCATAGAAGCAACAAAAAGCATAGGAGTGTTGTCCCATGTCGATTCAAAAAAACATGGTCCCGTAAGCTCAGACTTGTCATAGTGACAAACCGTATATGCCTGTATAAAGTTGAGGAGATCCTCCCTCAACCTCTGCCATATGAACCTCTCAGACATGAGCCTGTAGGTCTCATCGAAGCTCAAGTGCCCAGTCACGGAAGAACAATGCACATGTCGCAATATCTCCATCCTCCACCATGAATCTGACACAAGGCTCCATCTTCCCCGAGAGAAGATCATCTCATCCTCCAATCTGTAGCTGTCATCCTGTATGTGGCCATCCAGAATCTCACAAGAGTGTCGGTTCTTGGAGTACTCAACAAGCAAATGAGATCTCCAGTCTACCGAAACTTCAGATGACCAACATAATGATAAACTCGGATGATCTGAACCTGTAGTCCCAATCTCTGTAACTGTCTCATGTGCAACATTTCTGGTCACACCCACATCCATCATTCTCCACATCGATCCGCAATAATTAAACTCCTCACCAAGCCGGAACGTCCTCTCCATCCCCTCAGCTGTAACCACCCTAGGTGCTCCTGTAGGTAATCCCCTCAAAATCACATTCCTGCCCTCAGATTTAAACTTCAGCTCCATCGTCTGAAATTTAGTCTGAAACTCACCAAGGGAGTGAAGCCACTGCACTCTCAGCACTATGTTGGTCTCTCCCATACCAACGATGTGGAGATCATCGGTAACTGTATAGTTACCCATCATGATGCTCACTTGGGGAACCCACCGTGTGCCCCTCATAGACTCTCCATTGGCTATAACCCCGTTGAGGCCCTCAAAATCCTCTGTTTGTAATCCTCGCCTCTCAACCAATGAGGCATCAATACAGTTGTGGGTTGCCCCACTCTCAATGAGTACCCCAACTTGTTGACCCTGCATAACTCCTCTAATCCTAAATGCCTTGTACATCAGAGTACTAGACAATGTGGCTATAATTTCCTGAGGAAAAGCCTCCTCCTCCTGCCCCGCATCAGCACTATCCAACGCAACCCCATCTCCATCATCCATCTCGCGAGTCTCTATCTCCTCACCTCTGTCACCCTTGCTCTCCTCATAAGTCATCATGGTGTGCTCTGTGTCTGCAGCAAACAACCCGTCGGAATAGGAGTCATCAAATATCCCACTTGTCTCATACCTTGTGATGTCACCATGACCCACAAGAGGTTGCGTTCCTTCACAATTCGACCACTGCAATGACATGCTTCTTTCTTCACCAATCACATCTTTTGCGATCTGCCCTTGTATACCCTGAAATCTGATTTCTTTGTTTTCCTTGAAATTTTTTTGTTTATCCACATGAGGGATGAATGCAAATTTCCCAAAAGATGGAAGCCAATATGTCCAATGAATGATTCCAACTTCAAGTAACCCAAATGTACAAACACATTCAAGTACTTCACATCTCTTAATGACAATAAAGAAATGAGTTACCTTCTTTGTGCAAGACAAGACATATCTTTCCATGGACATAACTCATCAATTCCCTGTATGTTGGGAATACACATGGCTGCTCCCTCATCATACTTTATTCTCTTTCCCCATATTTTCATTTCACCGTAAATGCAAGAGAAAGGGAAATCAATATTAGAACTCATGCATCCATAAACTTTATCATAAGGAACTTCATACCCTTTGTTGTACCCATGGATTCTCGTCATGAGAGAAGACAACACATCTGAAATAGCATAATTGGGGCTGCTCATCATACCTTTGCAACTCAGAATTTTTGACATAGGATCAACATCTTCATTCTCCTTTGATTTTTCAACCCATGCATCATCGTTTTCCTTAACATCATGCAACCATTGCATCCCAAAAATAGCCTTACCTCTAGCAAATTCAACCACAATAAATACACCACATACCTCATGTCCTTTCAATATCATGGGCCCCTGCATTTTTTTCTTTGCCAGCATATGCTTATTGGCTGAATCAAGAGCAATGTGAATGGAAGATGTGTTTATTCCATCTAGCATACCTTGAAACGTGATTATGAAATAGTCTTCCTCAATCATCCAAGCATGTAAATGTTGTCCCAAATAATAGAAACATGGCAACAACATAGGAGAACTCAACAAGCTAGGAAGATGGTAACCATTCTCATACCTTAGGATGCTAAAGTCATGAATGCACCTTGAATTCAACTCTTCTTTTTTAACAGCAAAGTGCACCTTGATTCTTTGAGCACTTTGAGGACCAAATGCCCCCACTAACCCTTCCAAGGGTTCCACCATGTAGCTGGTATAAAAATCAGTCATGGGCTCTATTAATAAAACATTTTCTCCTCTCTTTATGACTGCTGTTATACACAGTCCAGCAGGCTGAAGATGATTAAAAAATATTCTCTTACCCTTTTTAGCAATCAGAAAACCAACGCTAGTACCTTGAGAGTTACTCTCCCTTCTTGAACCGGAGTCCCCAATGAAGGAATCGTGCTTGCCAACACAAGACACATTTGAATTCTTTCTTTGGCTTATGAAATCAGTCACAAAGTTTTCAACATCAGAATTGTTAGTTTTGGATAACTGCCACATATTACCAGGATCCCATAGCTTATAATGCCCCTGAGCCCTTGTATCATGTAAGGTCTGCCATCTTCTCTTGTATCTCCTCATAAAGAAGATTATCAAAAGGTTCACCTTCTACTGCTTTAGAAACCTCCAAAATACACCATCCCTATTGTGATTCATGATTTTAGGTGGAGAATAAGTGGAACAAGAATCAACACCTTTCACAATTTTATGCTCATTACTGCTTGGTAAATCCATCCCATATGATAATGACTTATTCTTTGGAGGATTGATAGGTACCTTTTGGATTGAAATATCTTTTTCAGTTTTGACAACCAACCAGCCCTGTTTGTTCATACCTTTCAATTCATACATGTGTTTCAAGCTGCCATCAATGTCCTCAATGTCCTCCGTGTGTTCAAGATAGACATATGTTGAGCTGCCCCCAACATTGTTGCCTGAGTGCCTGTTGAAAGTATCTGAAAGCTGATCAAAAGTTGTTGGTTTGGAAATTACAGCAGGCTGCAATTTTACACCAGTGTCCATGTGAGGCTCCTCCTCATGTGCCAGCTACTCCATAGAGTCTTCTTTCGGGGGTGTAGTCTTCCTTGCATCAATTTCCCTCATCGTTTCCTTGAACTCTTGTATGTGTTGTCTTGCTTGAGTGGCTATCAACCTAGCAGCTCTAGCTCTGCTATTCCATTCCTCACACCTTTTAAGAGTTTCCATTACATCCTCCTTGCTTGCATAAACAAATTTCTTCTCCTGAGCTGGAATAATTTCTCTAATAAGCAAAGTTTCACTAATGCAATTATTTTGCTCAATGGAAATCATACCCTTTTGTTTAGAAGCTTCTTCTTCAAATGAGTTCTTTTGTAATTCAGGTACCGACATATGATGACCTCGTTTGGGCTTGCTACCAATCTTCATCATGCAATAATCTGGAAATGGCATATTATCTCTGAAACCCCTACTCAAAGATTGGTACTTCCTCCAACAAGAATCCTCATCAATCACCTCTATTGGCCGCCCTCTATCACTATTCTCACCATGTTCCTTATTGTCCCTAGGTCTACTTTGATTCACATTCTGAGTGAGCTGACTCAAATAAAGGTTAGTGGCTTCCTGTTGTTTCACCATGTTGGTGAACATTTCCTTCATAAAACCCCCTTTGAGATCTTTCCAAACTACCATATTTAACCAACACAGGCTGGAGGAACAACAACTCTGATACCACTGAAATATCCCTAATGGGATACCACTTAAAAATGCACAAAATATTGAAAAATTGCAGCCAAATAAAATACTGATTTTTACTGATTTTTACAGTTGGGACAACGAACTAAAGAAACTTAATATTTGCCAAAATGTCCACCCGAAATACTTGAAAATTTAAATAGAGCTTGATATTATTATAAAAACATAAGGAAACTATTTTTTGGAATTTTACAGAGATTAAACTGCTGCCAGAAAAAGCACAGCGTGCCCTAGACAGCGGGAAAACTTCAGAGGTTCGTAACTCTCCAAATACAAGAGCAAAAATAAGGGTCTTTGGAAATAACAATGATAGATACAGGCAATAGTATTTCCACCTTCAGATCTGGAAAACCCTCCAAATAAGGCTGCACCTGATCTGGAAAAACCCCCAAATAAAGGCTGCAAGTCACCTCACTTGGAATGGGGTCAGAAAATGATGGAGGCACCTTCAACGTGCTGCCACGCCCAGCCCAAATGGCTGTCGTGAATCTGATCTGGAGCCCCTATGATTATCTTCCCCAAATGCCCCCAAAACCCTCAAAATCCTTCCTCTGAAACCTCTGTTAATATCTCTGCCACACAGCCCAGAAAGTGGCTCCAAAATGACAGACTAGGGTAGATCTCTCACTACCAAAGAATGCCTTGCTAGCTAGGGATGGGTCTCTCACCACCAAAGCTAGGGTCCCTGTGGGATTTGACTCCACAAGTTGTAGATGCGCAACAATAGCAGCTGCACAAGAAGGGGTCAATAAAATGTATATACAAAAATTGCTCTCCTTTCTCTCCCAGCTCCTTATATACATTCCAAGGAAAAAGAGCCCCAATAGACCAAGATGCATTTCATTCCATGGAGGGGTCAATAAAATAAAAGTAACTAAAGTTACTTTTTCCTGTTTAAGTCGCCAAGGTCCAAAGTGACCCCCAAACGCCAAACATGACTATTAGTACCATGCGGCCCCTTCTCAGTAGCCCCCAGCGTCCCCCGCCCCTTGGATATGACCACGGCTTGGACTCGCTTGACCCTTATGCCTTTTCCAATGCAAGCCGAGCCTAGATTCAATCCTAGGCTGATCACCGAAATGTACCCAAACGGAGAAAGTAATTGTTTGACAAACAAGGTTATTACTGGATGTTGATAATGCCCTGGGTCGGTATCGGGCACAGCTAATAATGTCCCTCTATCACAGGTGATGATTCAGGGAGTAAAAGGCTCAGAAATAGGAATGCATGAGTACGCAGAGATGCACTGGATGTCCTAGGAAAACTGGGGATGATTATGAATGTCTAAGGGCAATTGGTAGTGACAAAAACAGTGCAAAATCAAATGAAAAGGGAAAAAGTATGTCAAAAAGAATCTACTGTGCACTAGTAGTCCAAATGTCCCAAAAGGTGGCAAAATTGTTGTTGTCACATGCCTCGTACCAAAATTAGGTGTCTACACCTTCATGTAAGGCAACTACAGAGTTATTTATGGTATATATTTTTTAGTAGAAGTTTGTAAGTTTGTCTGTATTATGGTATTTTTTTGGTTTCTTTCGCACCCTTTGTGGCATGTTTTCTATATGTGGGTGGGGGACCCGATATTAAACCCCATTTACCTATGAAAAAAGTGGGATTCATGATGATTGTATCCAGTTTTTAATTACTCAAAACTTTATTAAGGTTGTAAGGTCATAAAATTCATGTGGGTCTAAAATAATTGGGTGACAAAGTTGTGTTATTAATTTGAAATATTCGTTAAGAGCGGGCCTATTTGATTAAACTAGACCACCATTCTTTTCTAAAGCCCACTTAGAGTTGTCAGGCTGAGGCTGATATTAGGTGAGTCCATTTGAAGATGTTATAGTTACTACATCATACTTCTTATGTTGGTGGCTACATGAGTTAGTTGCAAGGGTATGGGTAGTCGTTTGTAATGCAATATTTATTAGTCCACCTCTTTGGCGGCTATGATGTGTGATAACCATTTGGGCCCAAGGTTATGAGTTAATCATTTGTAATTTAGCTCACCATGTTTATGACTGGGTTATTCATGATGAAATAAGGTTGCAAGTCATGTTAGGTTTGGCAAGTAGTTAGGGCAAGCCAATTAATAAGTTGGGTGCTTGGTCCAACTGCTTTATCGTGTATAAAAGCAAGATGAAGTGAATAATAAAGACATGACGCATAAAGCCCATCTTTGCATGATCTTTCGATGTCTTCTTATTTTTAAGCTTGAGCAATAGATTATATTATTGTTTTTATGTGATTACATCATTATTAGGAGTAGTCAATCTGCTAGGTATTCTGTGCATTAGTGGATTTTGGTGGTTACAATCAAAGGTGTATTTGGTACATTGCTGAAAATGGACATAACTACAATTCTGGAAGTGCTTGTATATGATTACATTGTGCCCTAAAGGGTTTGAGTGCATCCACATCAAAATTTTCAAGAAGTCTCTAGGGTTGAAGCATCCCATTATTGCTAAAGGGCCGTGACAAAATTTGGCCTTAACATTCCCTTAAATTATTTATGCACATACCTTGATTTGAATTGCGTCTCTGCCCCTATAAAAGTGGCCTTACACCATGTCTCCCGGTGACTATGGAACATAGTTTGGGATAATGAGCTGACCAAGGGAGAGATGAGGGCTGTGAATGTTCTAGGTGGCTTAGATGTGATATTGTGGGCCAGAAAAAGTCTTTTAGATAAGGAAGAGCTTAGATTGGTGAGCTCAATCTCTGAGATGATAAATCCTTATAGTGGTCTTTGAGGGGTTGTGGTTCTGGCTAGCTGAAGGTCATGATCCGAAATGAATCTTTCAATTGAAAAGAGATGCAATTGAAGGAATATTTTCAAATATGTACGGACCAAAGGGAGTCAGAAGGAAGGTGCAGGATTGTGGCGAAGGTGCCAAAAAAACTCGAAGTGACGGGCTTGGCACATGCTGAAACTGCCTCTGATGATATTGTGTTGAACCTGCCCAAAAAGTGCTGAACCTGTACAAGAGAAGTACGGCAGGTGCTCCAGTCTAGCTAAGTCTGTCTATATGAGTTCGTCACACATGGAACCTGTCCCATGGTCTTCCAAAGGAAAATTGTAAGTGTTTCAACCTTTTGACACTTATAAATTCATGCATTGGCTGTATATTTGAGCAGCTAGAGAGAGATCCGTAGATGATTGTGGGCCCATTATAATTGTAAGGAGTAGAAAGGAGGAGAGAGCTCATTTATTGGGCAAACAGACTCTTGTAAGAAATCCTTGTTGAAAGAGCAGTAGAAGGCATTCAAACTCAAGGCTGGAATTTTACCATTTGTTGGGCTTCTCTAGGGTAATTCTTTTGTGTTTCTTGGGGGTCAATTACTTCTGATTTTCAGTCTCTCTTCATGTTCATTTTTGCTGCATTATATACTTAAATTTATGGAGTTTATTGTATGAAGCATGTAAATCATAACTTGTATGTAAGTAGTTAAAAGTTCCGCATTAAGATTTGTGATGATGAATTGCGAATTGGATTATACAGTGCAATTACAGATCAGGTTAGGATGAGTTGACAATGAGTAGGGGTCCAAATGCAAGGGGATGATTTCAGCAGTAAACTGCGGCTAGCCAACTTAAGGATTGGTGTGGTCAGAACAAGAAGGCCCTGGTAGTGAGTTGAGGCTATTCTTCTTTGACGAGTGAAATCCGAGTTTGGTTCAAGTTCCTGAGTATAATGTTGATGAATGTCAGGATAAAAGTGGAAAATGTTCCAAGTTTTTTGGCTGAACAGAAGAGAGAGAAACAAATTACAAGCCTGTCTCCAACTATTTTAGTAAAATAAGCATCACATAAAAGCAATCTGATTCTATATATATAGCATTACACTTGCAAGGCTCCCTCATCCCATAGGAGCAATACATGAGTAATGTATGTTATCATGTCATTATGGCAAATAGGTTGGTTTATGCCAGTGACACATGGACAATGTTTATGTGTTATACAGATACCTAACCATCTGATTTCAATTATCTTATTGCTTCTAATTATTATAAAGTACTGTTGTGATGGAAAGGATATTTTGGAAGGAATAAAATAAATATTGGGTATCACCATATTGCTGCAATATTGTTGACTAAAGACCAGGAAAAAAATTATGGAGATTCAAGGAATTTACTCCTTCAGGTTGGACAGACTGAAGGATTACCGACCAGGACCCAAGTCCATAGATGAAACATGCTTTGCAGAAAGCATCGATATATTGTATCTGCAAAATATGCTCAGGGTGAGTCACCAACAATGAAAATGACATCACACAGATATGCATCTCCAGTGAGGTATAATCTATCTTCTTTCAATGCTGGCATGAGTACTTAAGGAGTCTTCCTGCACCCATGTATGTCAAGGCTGCAAATTTTACTTTGAATTTAACTGATTTTACCTACCTTGTTTACCCTTATCATTTCAACTGCTTTCAATGAACCTTCTCTGACTTAGGATTTGGTCCCGTTCTTTGAAATGTCTTCTATGAGAGGGCGAATTCTTCTTGGCAGGGCATCATGTGATTTTTTACCCTTCCCCTCAATGGTTTGGCATACATTCAACATCAACTCTTGTTTCTGGAAGTATCAACTGGGCTGTTTTTCATTGGATGCTTTAGGTTTGGTATGACAGCAGGAAGGTCCTTGGAAACTTAAGATATCTGGCTCTCAAACTGCTTGGAGAGGGACTTTGATTGACCGTATATTGAAAGAAAGACTCATTATCACATTTCAACAACCTGCTTTCTATATTATTGCGCCTCGCCACCATTCTGTGAGCTTACAGTTCAGGCTAAGCGTTTTTGAACTGCGTTAATTTGCAATGATATCTTTCTAGTTGATCAAAGTTTTGAAATGCTGTTCCCTGGTCATATGGACCACAATTCTATGTAGATTTAAAAAATGGAATTTATACATCATGTTCTGGACTCACTGTGTGGTGCTGAGGGTTGGGCTGTCTGTCCCATAAACTACTTGAATTTCAAATCCTTTGATTTTTGTCATTTATTCCATCCAATGTGGGTAATGGATTCAGGAGAAATCTATTAAGATGGGAATTGACATGTTTTGAAGGATATATGATGGCAGCTGGGGTGGCGGTGGACTGTAATGTCTGTGAGTTGTTAAGTTTTAAAGATAAATGACCGACCTCAAATTTAATGTCCACTTGACTGTCACTTAGCAGTTTTTTTTCCTTTGAGGAATCAATCGAAAATTCGTAATATCTTGGTTATACGGTGGAGTTTGGAGCCCTTTATTTTATTTTGGTTGACCCCCCCAGAAAAAGTTTTTTTTGAGCTGGACACAATAGTGTAGATAGATTGAGGCCAATTTTCGACAGTCATGGGAAATTGTCTTAGAAGGTACTGGAGTTATTAATCAATGTGGTATGTGAAAAGTCCAAGGTAAGAACCTTGAGTTTGATATCTCGCGACATTTTTTAGATGGATGTATTTAAGATATCTGTACTAGTTATATCTTGCATTTGCATCCCCTGAAGCATTAGTGTTAGTTAATAAGGGCACTTTAAAGAAATAAAATGTATAAATCCAAACAACAAAATGGATTACATCCTAAGAATTAGATAATCAATAACATATTCTAAACAATAACAATATAGTTAAACCATAAATTCCTTCTTACTTCTTAGAAAAAGTTTATATTGATTTTGATTTTGATTTTAGATTTTAGATTTTGAGCCAGTGATGCTTACAGATAACACTTGCACCAACTTATTGTATTTCTATGAGTTTTTAACCTCGATCATTAGGAAGATATACCCACTCTCATGTGCAGATCTACCCCCCTAATGTGCGCTACCACAATAGTTACATCCATCTTGCACGCTATCCCACCAACCTGGGGATCTCACTAACACATGGACATTATCAAGGGGTCCTGCCACAATCTTGCTTCTGTATGTGCCCCCGGTAAAACCTAAATGCCATCACCTCTGCATACCTATAATGACTATTCAATGCTAATTGCTATTCTTGTCAATCTAACCTAACAGTGTTGTATTTTGTGAAAATAGTTACCACGGTTAACTCCAACAATTGTTAAAGCAAAAATATGCTTTTTTCATTTCCTTGCCTTAATTTTTGGGAACATGCATGTGGGAAACGGGGAAGGCATTCTGGAAACTAAATGGAATTTGTACAGAACAGTCCACTGTGGAATAAGAGTAAACACCAGAAGGACGCTTGCCTAAGGTAAAAAGTGTGCAATCCTAATTTGCGATACTTAGAATCTGACTGGTTTTTTTTGTTGAAACTATTTGTCAACTTATCTAATTTACATAAATACTCTGCATGGGAAATTTTCTTGGTTTTTATTTTCTTTTTATCTATATTTTAATTTTTAAAATTCTTGGTTTCTCCATTCCTAATATTTAGGGATTCATTTTTCTAGCACTTTCCCCATTTCTGAAATCATAACCATTTCATTGGTAACTAGAGTTAGAGAATCCAAATGAAGTAAAATAAAAACACAATAAGTTTATCTATTTGGACTAATTAAAAATTATGGAAATAATCTGGAATTTAAGCGTCGGATTTACCTGTTCCTCTTCATTAGTGGTCTTGCAAGCCTTTTCAAGGTCTTTGCTGCACCATATTACTCATCTTCAAAGCATCCCATCATTGACCTTTTCTTATGAAGCTTCTTTACGAGCAACCAATTCCTTTGGCACCTGGAAAAGCGTTTTTTTTTTTGGATTGGCATAGATTTTCTTTGTAGTATATGCATTTATTGTTGTCAAGAGAAGCCTGAATGTAATGGTGTGTTTCTCCTCCTGGACGTTTGCACAGATCTCTGAAACATCAGTGATTTTAAATGAACTCTCTTTGAGATGTTGATGTAGTTACACTTGAAGCAGATGCAAGAGTCATAGGAAGGATTAATATCAGCTGTTTTTTTGCTATGCATCCATTTTAGTTGGTTCTTCCGGTTCTGGGAAATGTCGGCAAAGTTTATCATTTGAGATCATCATTTTCTAAACCTTTTTTTAGTTAGCCTGCATTACAACTATAAACCACAATTTTAAATCTAGGAATGGAGACTTCTTGTTGCTGCACGGTGTCTACCTTCACAATTCATTGCAGTAGCATGTCTCTCTGCCTGGTTTATTGCAAATTTGCAACACTATGTTGATCTTCATGATTTAAGGAGTTGGCAATTATAAAACTTTCTTTAGTTAGCCTGCATTACAACTATAAACCATGATTTCAAATGTAAGAATGGAGACTTCTTGTTACAACGGGTGTCTATGTTCATGATTTTTTGCAGTAGTGCATCTCTTCATGGTTTATTGCAACTTTGCAACACTGTGTCTATCATCATGATTTAAGGAATTCGTGATGTCTAAGCTTATATTCATGTGGACAATTGGGTGGATGTAGTTTATAACTACGACAAATACACCATACAACATAATTGCTAAGAGTTCTCAACCAGGTGTTTGAAAGCATTCTTGAATAAGTACAATTAGTGCTCATGTTGCAGGAGTATGTTTCTATTTCATTGTAATTTTCTTTATCATTATATCTAAACAATTGCGTTTTACTTCTAGTAATATGCCAAGGTTTGAGTTTTGTTAAGGTTATTCATCACTTTATCATTAATACTGATTGTTTTGCAGGTGTCTGAAGGTTATAGAAGCCCTACAATCATGCTGTGAGAAGTGTAGTTTTAATTCTACACATTGTGGATCCTTATCTGGGCTCTTAAGGAACAAGCCAAAAAAGTGATAATTTTGTTTGTATGGTCTTATGGTGTATTGATTTAATTCTTTAGTTTTGTACTTAAGTCCACTGTATTGTTAGATATCATATCAGAACATCTAGTTCCAACCAATTGCGTGGCTTTCAATCGTTCTTGCATTATGCTACTCGTCTTCAGTTTTTCAAGTAGCGGGCATTCGGGAATGCTTCCGTGCTGATCTGAGATTATTTGCTTCTTATGCAATTACCGACTGCAGCAGATTTCATTTTGATTTTGATTTTCTTCCTAACCATTATTGTGAAAAGTTTCAAAGAGATATGAAACAATTATCTTTATTAAGCTATATTGGGGTCCATGCTGTTGTAACCCCTGCGCGTCTTTTCATCATGTTTTACTGTCCATGGCTACTAGGAAAACAACGTTGTAATTCAGCTGGAAAATCAATGTAGGAATCCTTGGACAGAATTTTGGTCTAATGCCCATTATTAACAGCTGCATTCTGAAACATAAATCCGTCACTTCCAGGGACATTTTTGTATTCATAGAAATTCAGACATGTATCAATGAGAAACTAGGATGTTTAGTAGCCAGATCATTTAAAAGGAACAATATGGTTATCAAGATGGATTGAAGAAAATGAAAATGGTCTTTGAGGATTAACGATGTATTGATGTTTGTCTAGATAAATATCCAGAATTCAACTTCTTGTGCACAAATGGCCACAACAACTATTAATGGGATTGATATTCAGTTTTGTGTTAAAAAATAACATAAAAAGTGCACACAGAATCTCCTATCTTATCCTTGAAGCCATGTCCACAAGGTTTTTCATCCAAGGGTGATGCACTTCAAATAAACTCGGCATGATGTGAGTTGAATGTTTGTTTACAATTACCAAAATTTGTACGGCACGTTGAGCTTTAGAAAAATATGGACAAGGTGTAATTGAATTTAAGATGTAGAACATAAAAAGTAATGTTGCATGACACATAAGCTAAGTCACAAGGTTCGGGTTCGAGTTCGGGTCCATGTTTGACAAGGATAAAGTTCACTTCAAGTTTGCTGATGGATAAAGTTTGGGAAAAAACATTTTTAAGTTTGAACAAGAGATTTTTTTTCTCAATTTTATTATCTAAAACAAATGCATAAATATGCGAGAGACAGAGTGGAAAGAGCTTTACGTCATCTGCTTTCATTTGTGTACATGTATATATACACACTATTTAAAAAATAATGCAAAATCATGTAAAAATCTTCCCATGAAAAAATAATGGATAAAATTTGAGTTCATGTTTAGCAAGGATAAAGTTCAACAAGTTCAAACTTATTTTTGATAAAGTTCAAAGTAACTTGTGACATAGCACATAAATATACAATAAGAATTCAAATTTCATAGCCATGAACTTCATTTATGTAAATTGAATTTAAGGATTTTAAAAAAACTAAACTAAATTACAAAGGATTTGTGTTCAGGTAGCAAAGTGGTATTTCTACATGTAAGATCCATCTTTATAATCCACTTACTTTTTTGGGTGGGAAGGTTGTGGTAGATGAAACAAAGGCTTATTACCGTTAAAATTGCAAGGGATCTTTTATTTAGTTGATGTTAGTCATTGATAAATTGCAGTAAGAGGTGCCTCATGATACATAAGGCGTCTTAATAAATTACCCAATTGTCTAAAAGCAACTTGCAAATTACAATGCTTCAAAAATACTTAGAAATGGGTGAATTCCATTTTCACATGGTTAGAATACTTAATTGTCACTTAAGGTGTAAAGTTGTTAAAAAATCAACTACACAACAAAAATTGTTTATCATAGAAAATATTATATTCAACTAATTTATATCATATTTGTTCTTGGAACCTCGAGATAAACTTGGAAGAGATATCTCTGTTATGGATGACGACATAATTGGTATGAAATATTTTTTGATTGGAGGAAACATCGAGATCATTTAGAGTAATTTAGCATTTGTTGGTGATAGGTGCATGAATAATTGACCTTTGGCTGGGATATTTAGATATAAAGGTTCATAGGATAATTAAGTTTAATGTAGATAAAAAGTGCTTGAGATTCATGCAAAGGCCATAAAGAGTGTTATACAACATGTAGCATGACTTCGAGAATTAAACCACGCAACAAATGTCTCAATTGGCATGTCACGGGTCTTTATTATGGAGTTTACAATCAGAAATTAAAATGGTTGCACAATTTAAGTTTATATAATATCTAAGTACACTTACTGACTGTTAATTTTGGAAGGGAAGTGGTATATGATGAAACAAGTATTTTGGTAGTAATTTTTGAAAAATCTTATTAACAAAGAGGAAAATAAGAATCATATATAACCATGAAGTGTCCCTACTTTAATATTTTTAATGACAAAGGCAAGATAGACTATTTAGATTTTAAAAATATAAACATGCTTGGCATAGACATACTTGCCATAAAATATATGTAATATTGCCGCACCAATATGGGAGATTTAGATGTTTTCAAAATGAAAATTGACATTTGTAACAAATGCATATCCAACATTGGTCCACATGTGCAAGTCTGACAGGAGAACCCATTGAAAATTGTAGGAAAGCAAGTTTCAATACTTAAATTGAAACACTCAATTCTTGACATTGCTTTACGGTAAATTAGGGTTTTTTGTCCATCTACTTTGCCAACATAGATTTTCATCACTTTGCTCAAGTTTTCAATGTTTTATTTCCTTTCACAAGCCTTTGATTCATTTATAATGCCTTTGAAATCATAACACAAGACTATAGGATGTTTGATGGCTTGTTTGAACTAAAACAACCACCTAGGTGAGTGATGGTTGTGCCAATCATGTCTCTATATATTCTTTAAAAATAATTTACAAACATTTCTTTTATCAAAGTGCTTGTTTGCACTTTATATATCTCATTATTGATACATTGTAGGATTGAGGTGGGCTTGACTAGAGTTATCATGATATACAATCACAATTCAAGAACCTTTAGCATGACTCAGGCTCCTTTATTCCTACATTTAGAAACCTATTGATCCATGTTGAACTCATGAATTGTAGAAAGGACAATCCACAATGCATTAAGAGGAACAAATTCTATTTGATAGAGTTAAAAATTATAATGAAGATGCAATGAAAACTAGACAAAGTTATGTGAAAACAAAAATTACACATTTTAGACAAAAGATAAGAAAATAAGCTCTTCTATTTGTCTTGAATAAGATGAAATTCATATTACAATGCTGTAACCATGTTATTCCCTTGAGGCGGATTCTGAAAAAGATTGTATTAGCTTCGAGGTGTACAAGCAATAGGTGTCTATGGAAAGAATGGTCTATTTCTTTGTTTCGGTATATGCTCCTAAACGTCAACATATAGCACAATATACTATAAGAGAAGCAAACTATTACAATATCTATTTTTTTCCAACCACTTTCATTTCCCTTGCCATTACTGAATGTTGAAGTCAAAGTGTTTGTAATATCCCTAATGGGATACTACTTAAAAATGCACAAATTATATGAAGATTGCAGCTAAGTAAAATTTCTGATTTTTACATAAAATGACCAACTAGGACAACGAATGGTATTTAATTGATAACTCACAAAAATATTTGCCCAAAGTGGCATGAAATTTTGAGGGAAGCTTGCAATAAACAATAATAAAACACTAGAAAAAACATTTTTGGAATTTTTGGAATAATATATTGCTGCCAGAAAATTACAGCGCGCCCCTAGACAACTGGAACTCTTATTAAAATTTGTAACTCTCCAAATACAAGAGCACAAATTAAGGGTCTTTGGAAATAACATTAATAGGGATAGGAAATGACATTTCAACCTTCATATATGAAAGGGACCAACTGGAAAACCCTCCAAATAAAGGCTACAAGTCACCTAGTTGGGAAAAGGGTCAGAAATTAATGAAGATGCCTTCAACAAGCTGCCACGCCTTGCCCAAATGGCTACCGTGAATCTGATCCGAAAGCCCTCTGTTATCTTCCCCAAATGCCCCCAAAAATCCACAAACCCTTCCTCTGAACCCTCTGTTATTATCTCTGTGACACAGCCCTAAAATCGGCTCCAAAAATGACAGACTAGGGTAGATCTCTCACTACCAAAGAATGCCCTGCTAGCTAGGGACGGGTCTCTCACCACCGAAGCTAGGGTCCCTGTGGGATTTCACTCCACAAGCTGTAGATGCGCAACAACAACTGCACATGAAGGAGGCTAAAATGCATGCAACAAAAAGTTCCTCTCCTTTCTCTCCCAGCTCCTTATATATATTCCAAGGCAAAAGAGCCCCAATAGACCTAAATGCGTTTCATTCCACGGAGGGGTAAATAAAATAAAATAAACTAAAGTTACTTTTTCCTGTTTAAGTCGCCAAGGTCCAAAGTGACCCCCAAATGCCAAACTTGAATATTAGCACCATGTGGCCCCTTCCCAAAAGCTCCCAGCGGCCACAGCCCCATGGGTATGACCACGGCTTGGACTCAACTTGACCCTTAGGCCTTTGGCGTAAGAAAGGGGACATTATAGTCCTCCCTTCCCGAGAAATGCTTAACCCCAAGCATTATCCTGTCATGCTGCACAAACTAAATTCCACACCGTAAGTTACTCCACCTTACCCTATAGTCAACCAATGATCGGTGTGATGCGAAGTAACCAAGACACCCCATGTAGTGATCATGCTCTCCATGCCGTGTAGAGAACAATGTTGCTCCTAAAGTAGTATGATGCTCACATTGACTCTCCACTGGTACCCACACCGAAATTGTCAGTCTATCCAATCCCTGCCAATGCAAGGCTATCATCATGTGATCACTCACTACCTCTCCAATCAACTCCTGGGTATGAAAGTTCACTCTGAATCCTGTAGAATCTCTTGAATCAGCCTATGAAACAACCTGTTTACACACAAATGGTGCTAACTCTCCCACATAACCTGCACTCGTGTGAGAGCAAGGCTCCTCATACTGTATCTCAATGTGTCCCGTGGAGGAAAAGTCCCAAGACTCCAGTAGATAGTCAACTGGCAATATCAACTCCACATAGTCCACCTCCTATGCTAAATGTGAACCTACTGAATAACCATGAGTCAATTTCGTCTCTCTACTGACTAACACATGGGTGAAGAGCTCACCGGGCATAGAAGTAGCAAAATGCATAGGAGTGTTATCCCATGTCGATTCAAAAAATGATGAACCCATAAGCTCTGACTTGTCATAGTGACAAACAGTATATGCCTATATAAAGTTGAGGATATCCTCCCTCAACCTATGTCGTATGTGAACCTCTCTGACATGAGCCTGTAGGTCTCATCGAAGCTCAAGTGCCCAGTCATGGAAGAACAATGCACATGTCACAATATCTCCATCCTCAACCATGAATCTGACACAAGGCTCCATCTTCCCTGAGAGAAGATCATCTCATCCTCCAATCTGTAGCTGTCATCCTGTATGTGGCCATCCAGAATCTCACAAGTGTGTTGGTTCTTGGAGTACTCAACAAGCAAATGAGATCTCTAGTCTACCGAAACTTCAGATGACCAACATAATGATAAACTCAGATGATCTGAAGATATAGTCCCAATCTCTATAACTGTCTCATGTGCAACATTGCTGGTCACACCCACATCCATCATTCTCCACATCGATCCGCAATAATAAAACTCCTCCCCGTGCCAGAACGTCTTCTCCATCCCCTCAGCTATAACCACCCTAGGTGCTCCAAGAGAGTGAAGCCATTGCACTCCCAGCACTATGTTGGTCACTCCCATACCAATAATGTAGAAATCATCGGTAACTAAATAATTACCCATCGTGATGCTCACTTAGGGGACCCACTGTGTGCACCTCATAGAATCTCCATTGGCTACAACCCCATTGAAGCCTTCAAAATCCTTTGTCTGTAATCTTCACCTCTCAACCAATGAGGCATCGATACAGTTGTGGGTTGCCCCACTATCAATGAGAACCCCAACTCATTGACCCTGCATAACTCCTCTAATCCTAAATGCCTTATACATTAGAGTACTAGACAATGTGGCTATAATCTCCCGAGGAAAAGTATCCTCCTCTTGCCCTGCATCAACACTATCCAACGCAATCCCATCTCCATCATCCTTCTCTCGAGTCTCTAACTCCTCACCTCTGTCACCCTTGCTCTCCTTGAAGACCTCAATGAACTGGGCCTTCCCTCTACCTTTGCAATCATGTCCGGGAATCCAAGGTGTGTGGCAATCGAAACATAGTTTCTTTTGCCTCAACTCATCTTTGTCCTCTCGGGAAATTATTGGCTTCTTAGCCACCTCCTACCTCGGTGGAGGCGCCCTTTGCTAAAGTTTTTCTGATCCAGATGAAGGTTCCCTTTGCTGAACGTGAGGTGGAACCCTTGACTTTGGAGTGGATAACTCCAAGTCTCGAGCTCTCCTAACAACCTTGTGCAAAGAAGAAGATTCAAATGCCTTCAAAAACTCAGCGAAAACACCTGTCAAACCTAGTATGAATAGTGAAATCAACCTCATCTCCGTGACACCATGTACCATGACTGATAATCTCTGAAAATCTGCGATGTACCAGTCCAGGGGACCGATTCTCTCTAATGAGTCCACTCCCTGAAATACCTGTTAGGGTCCCTCCTATCAAATCTGCTCACCAGCCTCTGCATGAACTCTGCATAAGTAGTAATGTGTATGTGTCCATGTGTAATCAACCCATGATGCCACCAATCATGAGCGTCTCCCTTAAGATGTAAGATTGCAAACTTAATTACATCTTCCTCACGTATAGGATTCAAGTCAAAGTATGTCTTCAACTTCTGTTTCTGATGACCTCTCTTGGGTCTACTGCCAATCTTCATTTTGCAATATTCCTAGAACGACATGTTGTTACGAAATCCCTCACTCAAGGTCTAGTTCCTCTCCTAACAAGACTCCTCATCCAAAATATCTACTGGCTACTGTACCTGTGAAACTTCTGGATCCTTCAAGAAAGAAGGTTCATGAAGCCCTAAAGTCCTGACAGAAGAATGGGGAGGTCGCTGCCCTGAATGTCCACTCTCACCTCTTTGACCATGTTGTCCCATATTTCTACTTTCTCCTCTCATTATGACTGCTGTTATACATAGTCCAATAGGTTGAAGATGATTAAAAAATATTCTCTTACCCTTTTTAGAAATCATAGAACCAACGCTAGTACCTTGAGAGGTACTCTCCCTTCATGCACTGAAGTCTCCAATGAAGAAATCATGCTTGCCAACACTTGTAATCCCAAAAGACACATTTGAATTCCTTCTTTTGCTTATGAAATCAGTCAAAAAGTTTTCAAAATCAGAATTGATAGTTTTGGATAATTGCCACATATTACCAGGATCCCATAGCTTATAATGCCCATGAGCCCTTGTATCTGTTAAGTGAGCTAAAACTTGCCACCATATATCATCCACAACATGCTCATATACACATAGTTGGAGCAATGGTCCAACAAACTCCATGATGAAGAATTCATCATCTACCATACCATGCATCTCATGATGGAAATAAATTGGAATAGGCAATAATAAATAAGACACAATAGTGTGCTCTTCATACCTTTCAAGGCCATCAATGTCCTTTGTGTGTTCAAGATAGACATATGTTGAGCTTCCCCCAACATTGTTGCTTGAGTGCCTGTTGAAAGTATCTAAAAGCTGATCAAAAGTTGCTGGTTTGGAAATTACAACAGGCTGCAATATTACACAAGTGTCCATGTGAGGCTCCTCCTCATGTGCCAGCTACTCCATAGAGTCTTCTTTCGTGGGTGTAGACTTCCTTGCATCAATTTCCCTCATTGTTTCCTTGAACTCTTGTATGTGTTGTCTTGCTTGAGTCACTATCAACCTAGTAGCTCTAGCTCTGCTATTCCATTCCTCACACTTTTTAAGAGTTTCCATTACATCCTCCTTGCTTGCATAAACAAATATCTTCTCCTGAGTTGGAATAATTTCTCTAACAAGCAAATTTTCACTAATGTAATTATTTTGCTCAATGGAAATAATACCCTTTTGTCTAGAAGCTTCTTCTACAAATGAGTTCTTTTGTAATTCAGGCACCGGTATATGATGATCTCGCTTGGGCTTGCTACTAATCTTCATCATGCAATAATCTGGAAATGACATATTATCTCTGAAACCCTTACTCAAAGGTTGGTTTTTCCTCCAACAAGAATCCTCATCAATCACCTCTATTGGCCGCCCTTTATCACTGTTCTCACCATGTTCCTTATTGTCCCTAGATCTAATTTGATTCACATTCTGAGTGAGCTGGCTCAAATAAAGGTTAGTGGCTTCCTGTTGTTTCACCATATTGGTGAACATTTCCTTCATAAAACCCACATTGAGATCTTTCCAAACTACCATATTTAACACACACAGGCTGGAGGAACAACAACTCTGATACCACTATAATATCCCTTATGGGATACTACTTAAAAATGCAAAAATTATATGAAGATTGTAGCAAAGTAAATATTTTTATTTTTATAGAAAATGACCAGCGACGACAACGAATGGTATTTAATTGATAACTCACAAAATATTTTCCCAAAGTGCATGAAATTTTGAGGGAAGCTTGAAATAATAATAATAAACACTAGAAAAACATTTTTGGAAATTTTGGAATAATACATTGCTGCCAGAAAATTACAGCGTGCCCTAGACAACTGAAACTCTTCCTAAAATCTGTAACTCTCCAAATACAAGAGCAAAAATTAAGGGTCTTTGGAAATAACATTAACAGGTATAGGAAATGACATTTCAACCTTTAGATTTGAAAGGGACCAACTGGAAAACCATCCAAATAAAGGCTGCAAGTCACCTAGCTGGGAAAAGGGTCAGAAATGGATGAAGATGCCTTCAACAAGCTGCCATGCCCTGTCCAAATGGTTACCATGAATCTGATCCGAAAGCCCTCTGTTATCTTCCCCAAATGCCCCCAAAAATCCTCAAACCCTTCCTCTGAATCCTCTGTTATTATCTCTATGACACATCCCTAAAAGAGGCTCCAAAAGTGACAGACTAGGGTAGATCTCTCACTACCGAAGAATGCCCTGCTAGCTAGGGACAGGTCTCTCACCACTGAAGCTATGGTCCCTGTGGGATTTCACTCCACAAGCTGTAGATGCGCAAAAAAAGCTGCACGTGAAGGAGCCTAAAATGTATGCGACAAAAAGTTCCTCTCCTTTCTCTCCCAGCTCCTTATATACATTCCAAGGCAAAAGAGCCCCAATAGACCTAGACATGTTTCATTCCACGGAGGGGTCAATAGAATAAAAGTAACTAAAGTGTGGATAAAAAACACCTTGTTGGCAGATTCCTAAGGTGTGGATAGAACTAGAAGAGATGTTACATGCCCTTTTTGTGATTGGCTGGCTTGGGTACACTATAAAGAAAACAAGATGACATGAGGCTCAATGTCTTTACACATGTGATCAATATAAATGTTGTTAGATTGTGACTAGTGCCTTGATGACCATAAAATGACAAGTTGATATAGAGTAGTGTGCCTCCCAAATGAGCCTTGACTAGGTAGGTGTGTATGAAGGAAGACATACATAGTTAAGGTTGCAATGAAGTTGATCCTTTATATAGAAAAAATATTTTCTTTCCTTTGTAGAAGAGTGTGAAACCCAATCCACAATGTTGTGGCCTTGAATATAGAACATCTTAAAAAGTGAGGTGATTGGAGGTATGTTATGAAGTCAAATAATTTGTTATCTTTCCCTTTCTTGTGCTTTGTTTCTATGTGGAACTATTGTAGGCATGTCACCCAATTCATGTGCCTAGAATTCTCCATATTTCTTTGTGTGAAGAAGCTAAAGAGACTTGTGATTAAAGTGTGATAATTTCCTTAAGAGATTGCATCTCTATTGCTTTGTGACCTGAATGATCACACAAAGTTCCTTCTAATTGGCACATGCCTTTTTCATAGTATCATTGAATGTATTTGAATAATATTCATCATGATGTCCATATTGAGTGAGCACAACAACGAGTGTAAAATTAAATGCATTGGTCTCCATTTCAAAAAAGTTATTTGATGTAAGGCATTATAAGGACTAGTGCTGAGAAAATTCTTGTTTTGAGATATTTGATTGTTTGTTGTTGTGTAGGTGTCCATTGAAATGTTGAATTAGCTTGCATAATATGGGTCAGTGACCAAGAGGTGTGAAAACCCAAGTATGAGTCGTCGATAGAATTTAGTGAGTCAAAGAAAACCACATGGTTTTGTGTGGTTGTGAGGAGTTATACAATATTGGTTGACTTTGATCTTTATCAAGTCAAAATGAATTCTATCAAATTATTAGATAGGTTCTAGGATTTGTAGAAACTAGCTTAAGAAAAAATACCCATATGTATGCAAAAAATAAATTAATAAAATCTTTTTAAAAATGACACAAATTTATCTAGGTAGGAATGCTACCTCTTTATGTTAAAAACTTCTAATATAATATTAGCATTTGAATCATAACTCTCATCCATATAAGTACCTTACCCACTATCCCTATATGCTCTTATATAGATAAAGAGGAGGGTAGAGCTAGGGTTCAAAAAGTAGATTACTTGTAGAACAAGTCTTCTGTAAAGAAAATACTTTCCTATTAATAATGGAAATCAGTTAAGTCACTTATTTAATCGATACTCTTCTCTAATAATAGGACATGAATAAGTGTTCACGCATGTGCCTATTCAAATAATATATCACCAATAAATAATATTAATACATCCTAAACCATACTTAAGTGTATACATTATTAGATACACTAATATCCCACCTTAAGATGTACAATGACAAAGGGAAGGGTAGATGAATCAAATAACTACCCCCCTTGATGACAACCTTATTTTACTTCCAAATTTTCTATGAGTTGAACAAATATAGGCTCAAGCAAGGGCTTTATGAACATGTCTAGAACTTGATTTTTTGTTCAGAAAAGTGTAAGATCAATGACTTTCTCTTGTATTTATTTCCGAATATAATGCATATGAATATCATTGTACTTTATGTGTTGGTGCTCCAAAAGGTTGCAAGAGATGTGGATACCACTTTGAGTATTGCAACAAAGTGTTATGGGTTGGGCTTGCAGAATTTAGAACTCAAAAAGTATACATTGAATCAAAATTGACTCATATCTACTGGTGAAAGTCCTACTATACACAACCTATGTAGTAGACAAAGCAATAATATAATGTTTCTTGCAAGATCAATTCAAGATACTTTCCATAATATGATAAATATACCATGTAGTCGACTTGCAATCATCTAAATCAATGTCGGTGCATCCTATGACTAATGTTTTACCACTTGAAGTGTAATCAATAATTATGGATAACCTCTAATAAATACCCTTCATATAATGAATAATACTATGAATATAACTTAGAATGTGCTTGCTTACTTGCTTTCCAATGAGTATCATGGGAGTCCTGACAATAACATGACACTAAGACAACATTTGAAGAAAAATCAGATGAGTAAGATGCAAATGTAGATGGAAGACATCCCACTAATTTCCTATAGAATGCTACATCAACCAAAGGAGGAAAAAACTTCGTAGAAAATTTGATTCCAAATTAAAGAGGAGTCATTGTGACTTATAGATTTCCATGATGAAGTGATAAATTATGCCTTGTACATACATGAATTGATTGAAAAATATGACCTTCACAAACCACAAAATTTAAAGGCTAAAGAAAAAGTGTAACAAACCTAAGTTGGTCAATTTAAAATACTTCATCGACCATGATTTTACATCATGGATTTTGTTTCTAGAGCTCCATATAAAAACTAAGTCATGCAAATATGGGACCAAAATTAGGATTTTCCTGTCGACTTATTTTTGTGTAGAATGTGTGGTTGGAGGGAATCTGTATCAAATTAGAGTTGATGAGAAACTTTTCGATCTTTTCGTACCCACGGTAAGGATTTTTTTTATATCCATACAAATAATTTTTCAATTGTTAAATAATTGTAGTATCACCACTAATAGACCCAAGATGGTGGTACTTGTAGATTTCTTCGTGCAAATCTCTGTGATAGAAGGGAATTTTGACACCCAACATGCAACCAAAGATAGTATAAGCTAGGTGAAATTCATCTTGGAAATTAGAGAAAATATTTCATGATAATCAATACCTTCAACTTGTGAAAAAATTTTGACAACCAATTTATTGCATACTTATGTGGCACAACCATATGCACCTCACTATTTTTCTTGCTTTCAAAAGTGGAACTAAGTGCCAAGAGTCATTATTTTTGGGAGAATGAAGTTCTTTAGCCATCACTACTTGCTATTTAGGATGTCTGTAGGCCTCATTTTAAGTCTCTAGATCCTAAACCATTGGTAACAGTGCCAAGTGAGCAACACCAAAGTGATGTTTTGATAGAGTCCTACATAGATCTATAGGATTATCTTCCATGCATTGGCCTCATCATGAACTACGTAGATTTGTTTTAGTGGAAATGTGCTAGTTGTGCTAGTGCCTTCTAGAGTACTTCTAGATCATGCAGTGGAATTATGTTATCTAATGGATATGGAGGAGCTTGATGTGGCTCATACAACTCATCATCTAGATTGTAATGATACTCAAAGTTAAAATCACCCAAACTATTCTATTTTTCAAAGGAGAAGTTAGAAGTTGTGTCTAGACTAGAAAAAATTAATGGAGGAACATGAGATGTTTTCTCATAAGCCCAAGATTGTTCATCAACCAACACATCCTACCGGTAATGCCCTTTAGTGGTGCCTAAAAAAATAAAAAGGCATGATTTCACATCTTTACAATAGCCGTAAAAAAAAATACAAAACCCTTCCTTTCCATTTCTTTGCACACATCATATGGGATATGTGCCCATGCATTATATTAAACAACTTTATACTGGAAACATTTGGCTTGACACCAAACCATTTTTCTTCATGAGTCATGTCTTGCACCACTAAGTGTGGAGTACAATTCTAGATGTAGTTTGATACTAAATCGCCTCTTCCTAAAACTAAGAAGGTAAGTTTTTAGAATGTACCATGCAATTGGAATTTCCTTTATCTTACGATTCTATATTCAACCAACCAATTATAGTAAGGGATGTAGTGTACAATATGGTGGAGATGGATGCCTTCATGTTTAGAGAAAATGATCATCAAGTTGTTGATACTCTCCTCTATTATTTGTTTTGAGATGTTGATTTTCTCTCTGACATGTTTTCGAAAAGGAGTTTGAATTTTTGAAGTACTCAAAGATCTCACATTTTTTAGATAGTAAACCTAAGTGTAATGAGATAAACCACCAATGAATGTAAACACATATTTGTTTTTTTTAAAAGAAACATAAGGGGATGCCATGAGATCACTATGAACCAACTATAATTTATCACTTTCCCTCAAAAAATTTCCTTTGGTAAAATGATCTATGTGTTGTTTTCTAAGTGGGCAACTTGAAAAATCTCATTTGAAGGAAACCTTTAGGCAAATCAAGAAACAAATTGTCTTTATTGAAATATAGGAATGGACAATAGTATAGGTTACTGAAATGATCATGTCAATGTTTATTCAAATAATTTCCATGTTCAATCACGACTTGTGAAGGTTGATCAAACAAAAAAAATCCAAAATTGTACAATATGGCTTGATGATTAACCTTTTCAGTGGCCATAGTAGTTGTCTAATCTCTTGCACTTTTGGAAAGTGTAAACTCAACTAGTTTGTCTAATTGTGTGATATGATAGATGGATAGTAAGTTTGCAAACAATTCTGGAACATGTAGATTTTTTTTGAATATTCCACTATCCATCTCAATATACCTTTCACCTCCAATAATGAGAGGATTATAATTTCCCATAAAATTTTTACTTGTGAAGATTTCACTAAGAGTGTGAAATAGAGAATATTGATTAACCGTATGGTGAGAGGATTTTGAATACAAAATTCATTTAGACATTGGTGATACATGTGTTGTTGAAGAAAGTGTTTCTGATAACTTGGAGGCATGGAAATTCATCTTCTTCAAATCTTCTTCCAAACGCCATTTTCTATAAACATGATAATTCATCATGGCATGAAATGTACCAATAATTGCAATATTCTTTTCCAAACTTTCCAGTCTATTTCCCTTTTCCTTTTTCTATACAGGTATAAGAGTTGGGATAAGTTAATTGATCACCTTTAGGTTGATGATTTGATTTGATTTTTCGTTTATCTTATCTCTTGATTTTTCTAGGGTTAGGGAGTGACTTTAGAATAGTGTCCTAGACAACTAATACTCGTTTTTTAGAGCCTCTAGTTCAGATGTCACTAATGAAAACTAGTTTCTCTTATTCTGTCTAAAGTTTCTCACATATATAAAGTTTTTCAGGAACCTTGTCATTTGTTCCCATATTTACTTCAGATTTGAATAATTCATCCATGTTATTGAACATTCCTTTTTTTTCCACACATGTGATTACTACATGTACTATCCAAATACCATATTTTTTGTTGCTTTTCTCAACTACACTACATGTTAGAAATAACCTCCATTTTATGCTTTAAAGGTTTAACCTCTTTTACATTAGAGTAACTTGCATTATGAAATATGATATTACTCTTTCTTCCTATGTTCACTAGCGTAGTGCTCATACTTCTTGCAATTATAACATTTGTTATTATATGTTTGATTTATCATATCTTTGTGTTGAACCACCTCTAGAAGTGTTTCCTCTCCTTCCTCTTCATCTTTCATGTGGTTCTTGATGGTTGTTCCTTCCACCTTCTTGCTGGTTGCAAACTCTTCCTCTTCCTCTATTATAATATCCTCTCCCCATGCCTCTCACATTCATGTTTGTTTTGAAAGCTTGTTCATCAGAGGAGATGACTTTCCTACTCATCATTTGTTCATGGGTTTGGAAAGAAACCATCAATTCATCAATTGTCATTTGCCTCAAGTCCTAGGACCCTTTTATTGCTACAATAACTATATAAGATCTATTTGGAAGGATCCTCAATACCTTCTCTATGATCCTATGATCTTCAACAACATCTCCATTAGTTATCATTTGATTTACTATGGTCATTTCCCTTGTGAAAAAATCATTGATTGATTATTATTCTTTCATGAGTAGAGCCTCAAAATCTCTTCTTAACATCTATAATCTCTCTATCTTCACCTTGTCATTACCTTAAAAGGCATTTTGTAAAGTATCCCATGCATCATTGACATTGGCACTACTATGAAGATGTCCCAAAATGAACTTCATTCTCTACCTAGTATGTAATATTTGAATGAATGCAACTATGATTTGACAACCCTCTTTGACAATGCTTGAGTTGAGTTGGCCCTTTCTAAAATACTTGAGGAAGTGATATTTGAGTGCTTGTAGATGAGATGGGATGGCTCCTTGACTTGGTAAGAATATTTAAACCTATAGTGATTCCTTCCCTAATGAATCTAGGCGTGTTATTGCAATATTTAGGGAGGCTTGGGTTCCTTTTGCAAGTGTTGGAAGTGAGTGTATCAATGTAGTGCCATAGGATTTCTATGTTAGAAAATGAGGTAGTGTTTTCAGCTTATATAGAGATTCTTGGATGATATATCGAGGAAAGAATGACCTAGAGGGATTAGAAGACCAAAAAAATATGAAAATAAAAGTTGGAGAACATGTCAGTCTAAGACCGAACAAGTAAACCAATACTAGATATATTATCCCGACCAAACTATATGACCTTGCCCAAGGATGGAAAACATGTAATCTAAAGTTTGTAACTTGTCAATTGATATTTTCGTATGGATTTTATGTATTTTACTCTTAAAATTTTATGACATATCAATGTGTAAGGATAACCAAGCAAAAAAAGAGACCTTAGAATGTTTTAAGTGGAAATGGTAAAGTTGTATTTATCTTAACAAGAGTTCATTGTCAAAACTAGAAGTGTAAATGACTGAATTGCCAAATTGTAGTGTTTATAGTTAGGGCATTGGTTAGAAAAAAATGACATCACCAACCACTTGTATAAACCTTATTTGGTTTTAACTAGAAACTCTTTCATGTGTTTTCTAGGTTGACTAGTAATTTTTGTTAATAATATTTGTAAATTATTGCGAACCTTAGAGCTAATCTAAAAATAATCAATGCGAGGTACACGTTGTTTGTTCTTGAATATGATATTGTTGAGTATAAATTAGTCAATTTAGATTCACTTGAGACATATTTCTTATAAGAAACGATGAAAAAACTACAAGCTAAAGAACTTGGCCAAATATTATCTTTGCCTATGAGTTTACCAATATTACTATGAATTTTAACATTCTCCCAAATAGATTTATGATAGAAAAGATTGTTATTGGTGGTGATTAAATTATGGGAACAATTTGATGCTTGATGGAGCAATGTGTAGGAGTGTATTTGGGATATTCAAACACAACATCATATTGCTACAAGATTATGTCAATATTCTTATGATGCATTATACACTTGATAGACTTTACAATGAGAGTTATCTTTTGTGAAATGTTGCATATATATATATATATATATATATATATATATATATATATATATCCCCTCTTGAGATCAGGACTCAAAGCCATAATAGAGTAAGTTCATAAGGCTCTAGGTAGACCGTGAGTATGAAAAACTTATACACACAAGAGATGATCTCTATGTATTACTTTTCTGATATTAATGGGATGTTATCCTTTGGTGGGGAATCCTAAAGGTCTCACACACACACATTTTTTTGACCTTTTTCAAAACAACACTATGTCTATTGGTCACATCTTCAACATCAAAGTATGAGCTTGCTAATAATAATATCAATATTTCCAGTGGAACCATCTTGTAAGGGAATATTGCATGATTGAGATAGTGACATACGAGCATACAGGTTCATAATAAATCCCACATCACCTAAAAATTATTCAAAAATAAATATTTGCACAATGACGCGCCGGTCCTAAGAATATCTTGGAAAACCATATTGCATTGCAAAAGGCATAAAATCCTATCCAAATCTGTGCAAAACTACACCTGCCATGTAAACTTACCTAATCCAAAAGACTGCAAATGTCATATAATCCTAAACAAATCCACCAAAAACTATGAAATTCTCATCTAAATCCGCACAAGATTTCCCAATGCTGTGATACGCTAAGGAAGTTATCAAACACTAGAGAAGCAACACAATACAACATTCCTACAAGACCACTTCCTTCAACTTCAATGACGAGATTCGTGTAAGACATAATCTCCTATCAACATCAATACAATTAGAAGAGAGCACACATGCTAAGAGCCATGGACTAAAATAATGTTTCATTTGAGATCGATCAGGCAATGACTTGAATCTAGTCAATGGATATGAGAGGCAAGCTAAAGTAATATTCTACAGCGAACATTTTCTTTCTAAAGAATACTGTTCTCCTACCAGAGCTCTATAAATTATATAAATGATAGGGAGATGTGAAGTTATATAACATCTTAATCATAGGCATTGCATCCAAATCTTTAGCTTAGGCATTAAGGTTGAATTAGAAATTGAGGAATCATGCGGGTTTCCTTATAGTATGAACCAATATGGTTCTGTAAAAGCTTCAAACAGTTTTTAAGCTTAGGATATGTCTACAAATAGAATTGTTAGAAGGATTCTTACATCATATTTTTATAGGATTATAACTTGAGTATTGATCTATTGTACCAATTTTTTAATCTTCCCTTACATTTAATAGAGAACTTGATTATTTTCATGTCTATTGTTTCTCTTGAGAGATTTCTTACGTAAAGTATAACTCTAACAAATTACTACATAGTGTAAGGCATTCCTTTACTTAGAAACCTTGACCGTGACTAAATTAATTTTGGTATCAAAGACAAGATACAAAATTATTTCTAAAGAGATTAGTATATACAGAAAACTAGGTTGTGAGAGTGACCTCAGGATTTACTTATTTCCATTCTAGAGGTGTGGTTAGAAAGTAGTTGAAGGAATAGTTAAAATTTTTGTTGTTGGGTAGAGGGTGTAAGGCTGTAGAATCTTATTGCTGAGAAATTGTGAGAAACATATGGCACATAGAGTAAACAACGTGCCAAAAATTCTAGATTTGGTTGATGTGAATAGATGAATGCAATCCCATTTGGAGGCCATGGAAATCATACAATATAGAGGAGTTGTTGTGTATGAAGATGAGAGTGAGAATGAATGAGAAGTGAGAGAAATTACATATGAAGAAGCCACAATAAGACATGTAGACAAAAAAGGGGATCAATTATTACATGCAATCATGAGGATTGGAAGAAAATTGTGTATATAAGTTTTTTGATACTCTGAGAAGTTTGATATAGAATATATAATAGAATCGATCAAAGAAATGGAGAAATAATTTGAATATGTAAGTATGGAAGATAACATGAAGGTGAGATTTGTGAGTACCAATTTGAAAGGACACATATCCTTCTGGTGGGATCATGTGTAGGATGAGAGAGTCCAAAGAGATTAAAAAAAGTTGAAGAAGTAGGATTTAATGGTTAAAACATTTAAGTCTAAGTTCATGTTAATAGACTTAAAATAATTACAAAATTTACATAAGAAGGAACTGGGGAGCTCTACCTAATCGTCATCAAATTTGGACATATGAAAGATGACACACACCACATCTCGAGGTGTATTAATGGTCTACACATTTATATTCAATATGAACTAATATGGTTAGGATGATATTTGTAGAGGAATCCCATCAATTTTTGTTAAAAGTAGAAGAAAAGATATCTTGAAGACAACAAAGAAACTTGCGAAGAAAATGAAAATTCTTATATAGAGGTGGAAATTTGTGTAGTGATGCACATAATCTTGTGCACGAAAGAGAGTTAAAAACCTCACATGAGTAGAATCATGTAAAAAGAGATAGACGTAGAACCTCATCTAAAGGAAGAGAATGCGGAAGAGGATTTATTAGAACCTGTTTCTGTTTTAGAGAAAATGGACATCATATATTTGAGTGTTCACATGTCGTGCAAAAGAGTATTAATAGGAGGAATTTTTAATCAACATGTTTCATAGAATGAAGATATAGAAATTCTTGTGTCAACGATTAGTGTAGAAGAATGTACTCCCACAAAGAAAGAATATGTTTAGAACCATATGCAATCTTAGAGGTAACTATTCTAAGGTTATTGTTGATAGTGGTAGGACTAACAATCTTAATTATGATGAGGTAGTTAAGAAGATTGATTTGAAGATAATTGCATACCCAAACTCATATAAGTTGTCGTGGTCATCAAAGGAGCATCGATTTCTTGTGTATGAGTAATGTAAGATGTGTCTCAATATTGGCTCATATGAATGTGAAGTCTTATGTGATGTATATCCCATAGACACATGCCATGTTTTTTGGGGAAACCTTGGTAATATGATAGACAAGTGGTTCATGATGGATGCATAAATACCTATCTATTGGTGAAAGATAGATGCAAGTACACTTTGAATCCCTTGACGGACTAAAGTGTAGAAGTTTAGAAGAGTTTATAAGTATTATTGGTTTTAGGAAAAGAGTTCCTAAACACTATGAAGGGGAAATGTTTTGCATTCATAAAAAAGGCTTGTAAAGAAAAATAAGGAAGGTAAAATCATGAAAATAGATGATATATCACAAAAGTACATATATATTTGATGATGGGTATTCTAGATAGTTAACCACCTACATGTACTATCAAACATAAGATAGACTTGATACTAAGGATAGTTCACAAAATAATACAAAAATGGGCCGAGACATATGGAGAATGACAAGATGATAAATTACATACGTGAATTACTCAATAAGGGGTTGATCAGAGAGTCTCTAATCATATGTGCAGTAATTACAATACTAACACCCAAGAAAAGAGGAGAATGGAGAATTTGAATTGATTTTTAGATCAATCAACAAGATTACTATCAAGTATCAATTCCATTGCCGTGTATAAATCATTTGATGAAATTTCTAAGTGGGGTGAAGTAATTCAAAAAGATTGATATTAAGATTAGGTATCACTAGATCAAAATTAGAGAGGGATCTGGAAGGCTACTTAAAAAAAAGGATGGATTGTATGAGTTTTTTCCAATGCCATTTGGGTTAACCAATGCACTAATCATGTTGACGTGGTTAATAGATGAAGTTTTTAGACCTTTTCATGGTAAGTTTGTAATTGTTTATCTAGATGACATTGTGATTTTCAATAAATCAAAAGAAGAGAACCTAGTCCATTTACAAAGAATGTTAAAGTGTTTGCAAGAGGAGAAGTTTTCTAGTGAATGTGAAAAAATATAGTTTTATGTTGAAAAATTTAGTACACTTGGAATTTGTGATATCTCAAGTAGGGTTGAAGATGGATACTAAGAAGATGCAAGTATAGTGGATTGGCCATCATCCACAAGTGTCACGGAAGCTTAAACTTCCATGGACTTGGGAAATTTTATAGGAAGTTCATTAGAGGATTTAGTGAGATTGACAGATCAATCACAAAGGTGATGTAGAAGGAAAAGGATATTTTTTGGACCGCGGATTTAGAGTACACATTAAAAAATTTGAAGGAGAAGGTAATAAAACATCAAGTATCGACCTTACTAGATTTTAACAAAGTAGTTTAGGCTGACTGTGATGCTAGTCGAGTAAACAGTAGATCTACGGTGAGTGAAGAGGGAGGATACATCTCTTATTTTAACTAGAAATTGAATGACACGAGGAGAATACATTCACTTTATGGCTAGGTTTTTTGTGCCATTATGCAAGTTTTGAAGAAGTGGAGGAATTTTATTTACCCAAAGAGTTTGCATTATTATTTATATACAGACCACTAAGCATTGCAACTCATCAAAATCCAGAGGAAGAATAATTAAAGACACATGAAATGGATTGAATTCTCACATAGTTACTCATTTTTCCTAAAGCACAAAATTGGGAACTCAAACGAAGTTCCAGATGCATTGAGAAGGAGACGTGTCTTATTGATTGAGATAAATTCGAGTGTAGTAGGGTATGAAAAAATTACAGATCATTCACAGTAGCACTAAGTATTGACCACATGCCATGGTTAGAGTACTTATACAAGAAGGATTTTTTAAAGGCACATAGTTATGTGTGCATAAGGATGAATGTGAGGAAACTTAATCCAAGAGAAGAATTATGGAGTAATGTTAGGTTGGTTTAGAATGGATAACCTCTTATCATAATTGGTGGAGAGATATTTTTGGCTAAAAATGGCTACAAATGTTCCCAAATATGTTAAAATATGTTGAGTATACTAGTAGGCAAAAGGGAAGATTCGGAATGCATGGATATATAGAGCACTCCCAATACCTGAGAAACCATAGGAGCATATGAGCATGTCTTTTATTTTGGTATTTCCAAGAATACATAAGGGTCATGATTCTATCTTTGTTGTGGTAGATAGGTTCTCAAAAATGTATTATTTTATTGCTTGTAAAAATACAAGTGATGCTACACATATTTGTAACTTGTTTTTCAAGAAATTTGTGAGACTACATGAGTTCTCACACATGATTGTATCTAATAGAGATTTTTTTTTTGTCCACTCTTCACATACATTATGGAAGAAACTAAACAAACATATGCATTTTAATCATGCGTATCATCTATAGATAAATGACCAAACGAAAGTTGTCAACAAGATTTTTGGAAATTTATTGAGGTGTTTGGTAAGAGAAAAGGTAGGAACATAGGATTTAGTTCTTTTAAAAGAAGAGATCACTTATAAGAACTCTATCAAAAGAATCACTGGGAAGACACCTTTCCAAATTGTGTATGAAAAAATTCCATGAGGAATTGTGGAGTTGAGGGAGTTACTGCGTGAAGAAGAAAAATGTGTAGAAGTAGAAGAATTCACACAATACATGAAGGAAGTGCATAACCAACAGAAAAAGGAGTTAAAGAAGAGTACTACATAATATAAGGAATGCACACATTTTCAAAGAAGAAACTTGAAGTTAGAGGTTGTAGTTTTTTCACACCTAAGAAAATATATATTCCCATGAGGAACATATGACAAACTCAAGGGGAAGAATATAGGACCGTGAAAAGTCTTGATGAAATTTGTAGAAAATGCATATGAATTGGTTTTTTTAGAAGGAATAGACATTTATTATATCTTCAACATAATAGATCTATACCCATATTATGAGGGGAATTCAAGTGGAAGAAAAAATAAAACAAAAGTAGATTAGAGGCACCAACTACCAGAGAAGAGCCACACATATATTAATGAATTTAATAGGATCATGTCGCAAAAAAGATGTGAAAAAATGAGCATAAATAATAAATGGTAAAATAGAGAGGTATATGAGTCTAAGGTGTTTCTTTCCTTACTGAAGTAGAAATTTCTAGAATTGGTCACTCCATTTCAAACCTTTAGAATTCTAGTCGAGAAAGGGATCAAATTTCTTCTTTCCTGACTTGTATGATGCACGAGCACCTAGGTTCATAAGTAATCATGTCACCCAAAACTACTTAGAAAATAAATAGTTGCGTAATGTCATGGTGGTCCTAAGCATGTAGTGCAAAACACCATTACCTTATCCATTTTTTGGAAGTTGTGAAGTCCTTTATGAAGCTATAAAAAACTACAAATATAATGTAAGGTTACTTAAGCTACAAAACAATATGGATTCCACATAAGCCTAAAAAAATCCACACAATACTATGTAAGCTATATCTAAATCTGTGCAAGACTTCCCAATTCAAGGAAGCCTCCAAACACTAGATAAGATTTGAAATACTACATTCCTATGAGACAAATTCCATGAGCTTCAATGATGATATTTGTGTCTGAAATAATCTCTTATTGTTAAGCATTAGAAGAGAGAACACATGGTACTTGATCCATCTATTTTGACTAGGGACCAACATAATGATTCACTTGAGCTCAATTCAAGTGAATGGAACTTCTAGGATATGATCAATGGGTTTGAGAGGAAACCTAAAGTACATTCTATGGGAAACATTTGATTATTGAAGGTTTCTTGTTCTCCCACTAGAGCTTCCTAAATTCTATAAATAACAAGGCATTGAAAACTTGTAAAGCATCTTGATCAATGTATTAATATCTAAATCTTAATCTTAAGCATTAAGGTTGAAGTCCAAGTCGAGGAATTCAGAAATTGTCCTTAGAGTGTGAATTAATGTGGTTTTGGAGAAGATTCACAAAGTTTGTAAGTTTAGGATAGGTTTACGATTGTAATCTTTATAAGGATTCTCATAAAATTTTGTTATAAGATTGTGACTAGTGTATTGAGATATTATACCAATTTTGTAATATTTTCTTACATTTAATAGAGAACTCAATTATTTTCTTGTTTATTATTGTTTTTGAGATATTTCTATAGTGAGGTCTAACTATGGAAAGTGTCTGCATGGTGTAATGCATCCCTTCACTTGGAAATATTGAACATGAATGTATTATCGTTGGTATTAGAGAAAGGATTTAGAATTATTGCTGAATATATTTGTATAGACATCAATCTAGATTATGAGAGTGACCTCAAGATTTACTAATTTTGATACTAGGAGTTGAAAATTGGTACTCAATTTTACACAATAAAACATACTATTTTTCTCTATTTTTATTACAGTACCAATACATAGTTATATAGGACATGTATATCTTATAAACTAGGAAATAAATTTCCCAACGATCTCTCCAAACCATATGCAACATTATATTGTTATCCATAACAATATAATATTAACTATCTAATACAATCTTACTATATCATCCATACAGTTACTAACAAACCTATAAGTAATATTTACCTCTCAGTAAATAGGCTACCAAATGTAAATACTAATTTACCAAAGTAAATACCAATGTAAAGACTAATCCTCAACAACTCCCCTTAGTGTTTACATGGGGAGATAGTACATCTTGAGAATTGGAAATAAAATCATATGTCAATGTGTGCATTTGTGTCTGCATACTGTTGTTTGGATCTTGTTGCAGATGATCACCCGCTTCACCATAGTGAATCCATCATTGGATGACCACGCTTCCAAAAATACACCTACATACGAGAACTCAATAACTCCCACTTTCACTTCCAATGAAAGCTCTTTCACCGTCTGATCGATGAAGAAATATGACAACTAGAGAATCTCAGTAGTCAGAGGATTACTACAATCAACTTCCATTATATATAATTGTTCTCAACATACATGACATACATTCTCCTTGTTTCAAACTTTAGCAGGGAATAAATACCTTATATTATTTCTGCACACAACTTTCAGAGAAAATAATTAAAATATAAAAGGTACCACCAAATCATAATGTGGCTCCATCGTTGATAACTGACAAGAGCTCGAGGAATGACCTCTAACCTCTTGTGCCTATGTCCTATGATAAATGATGTTGTTTACTTAGAAAATGTGTTCTTGAAGCACTATTTCCACATTATGATTGTTTTTTCTTCTACTTTGCAATGTGAAACACTTTATTTTTCATGGGACGTCGAGTTACACTGAAAATGCATCCATGAGGATTTTTTTAAAAATTTTGAAAACTTTTTACAATGAAAAATCAACTATTGACTCAAAAAGACTTCAAACTTTTTAACAAAAAATGACACATTTTAAAACCAAATTGAATGGTCCTTTAGCACTTTAAATTTTAGACAAAATACAAAACATCTAATTTTAATAATAAAATTGCTATACGAAATTAGCTTTATAATAACATTTTAATTACAAATATATTTATTTGGTCATTACATCTAAAAAGACAAAATAACTTTATAAAATTTGACAACCTAAAGCTCTAACCTACATAATCTTATAAGGTGTAATGAATAATGCTATGTTTGTGGAGCCTTTTTTCATGTTAGAGTGTGGTACACCTTCTATGTGTTACACTCAAGTATTTTTACAACGGTTTATTAACCCATGGGTAATGGGTAACCGTTATGGGCTGTTTTTGGGCCCATGGTTCTTTGGTACCCATTGTTTTGATACCCACAGTTTTTTTTGCCCATGGTTTTGATACCCACGGTTTTGTATCAAATTGCTTAAGCAATTGTCTATTTATATGGTCTTATGCATATGATAGATAGAAAAGCAAATGTATTGCAGATGTGCTTTGAATTTGGGTGTGAATTTTGTAGAGTTTGTTGAGCATAGCTCTAAATGGATCTGGATATTGTATTGAGAGAGTGGAGGCTTGTAATAAAATCTGAGCAAGTGATTCTTGGTGGATGTAGCCCATATTGGGTGAACCACATTAAATCTTGTCTCTCTGTGTTGTGTTATTTATTCTACACTTTTATTTGAGATCTATAATATTTTCTGCATATTAGTTTCTACTGTTGAGATTCTGTAAGGGTTTATTCCGCATATTTTATCTCTTATTTCCTATCAAATAACTATGGCTTAAAAACTAAATTTGACCTATCAACGAAACAAAAAATTACGATAACATTAATGGAAATACAATATACTATATATGAGAGATTAATTATCAAATCAATTGACAAAACTAACCTACCAAAATTAATATACCCAAAACATGAATGATGGACAAACTTGGCATGAAACATGTAAATGACATGGAAGACACATTGGAAGGAAAATTGCACTCAATGAGTAGAGAGGAGGAAGATGATCAATGACGTTAAGAGTGGGATGCATGATAATTGACTTGCATGGAGATTTGACATTGAAAAATTATTTAATAATCATAAAAACCTCACATGAGCTAATCAAGCACTGCTATCAATTTTTTTGGGTGTCCGGACCATATCTACAAGGAATTGAATCAATGGGAAGAATTGGCACACATGTGGATTTATTGAAGATGATAAGACAACATAGGAGTCTCTTTCAAACTGCATACAAGTAATTCAAATTGTGCTAAACTACCTTAATAACTATCCAACATCAAGTTCTGACAACACGAAACTACCATCAACATAAAAATAATGACTTCCCCTAGTGTATCCATTTAAAATTACATTACATGAAAGATCAAACACAACTCTAATACCAAATGAAATTTGGTATTCAGTTTTTGCAATAAAATATAATATTTTTCTCTATTTTTGTTACATTCACAATATATAGTTCTATATGACATATATATCCTATAAATTAGAAAACAAATTTCCCAACAATCTATCCAATAAGACACATATCCTATAAATTAGGAAACAACTTTCCCAACAATCTCTCTAAATATCTCCAAATTATATGTGACATTATATTATTATCCCTAACAATATAATATCAATGATCTAGAAACTATGACGAGGAAGGCTCTGAAACCACACGTGAATGTTTTTTGAATTTTTTGTGATGGCTAGGGATATCATGACTATGTGGGATAAGGATTCAGTTTAGGTTCTCTCGCAAGTTTCTCCAAGCTCCTCCTTAGCTGCTATCGTATAGGGAAACAAGGTGACACCTACAAATGATTCGGCTGTAGTCAAGGAATTGCATCATTTTGTGGATGAGAAGGGGACCCATTTCATTATTCCATATGCTCTGGTTAATAGATCTAACTTATTGGTAAGTTCCTTGGCCCCAGACCCAATATTGATATCATAAGAAGGTGGGCAACAAGAAAACGAATGCCAAAAGGGTTTATGGAGATTTCTGCCTTGACTAAGGGCTTTTTCTTAATACAATTTACTAATAATGAAAATTATTTGCTTGCATTGGTTGATGGTCCCTGGTTTCTGGGAAAGATGGGTTTATATCTTATGAAATGGACTCCATTTTTTGATTCAGACAAGGTTAACATCAAGGTTATTCCTATATGGATCAATTTGCTTGGTTTTCCTCTAGAGTTTTGGGATGTTGATATATTAACTGAGATTTCTGAATATTTTGAGTCACTCAGTACTTTTGATGGAACCACCAAATATCTAACAAGACTCACACATTCTAGATTTTGTGTGAATGCATTTTTTGATAGAGTTTTTCCTGACTCGATTTTGATACATTCCAAAACAGGAACTTGGTGCCAAAATGTTGTTCTTGATCTGGTCAAGCTTAAATGTAAGACGTGCTCCAAGTTGGGCTATTCCTCATGGATCTTTCTAGATAGAAAAAGAGAGAAGAAAAAAAGAAAAGAAGAATAAGTCTGGAGAATATCCATTGGGGAGAAGGGAACATACACTGAGAGGATGAAAGAAGATGGTGATCCTATAAAATAGGTCGTGTTTCAAGATGTTAAGCTAGAGAGGAAGGAAAAATTCCAGTGGAGGAAGGAGAATTTTTAGAGATAAATGTTGAGACTAATGCTGAGGGGGGAGATGGAGAACCTCCGGAGGAGGAAGAGGTTGACATAGAACAAACAACAATGACTGAAGAAGAAGAAGACAAGAAGGAGGAGGCCTCTTGTTCAGAGGATGCATAAGACAATGAGGAGGATGAAGATGAGGAAGTGGAAGAAGAGGTAGAGGAGGAAGAATACTAGAATGAAGAGGAAAAATCCATGGTCCAATCAAATTTTGATGAGAAAAGTGATCCCAACCAACACTTTATAGTTGCAGATGGGAAAAAATCTGATCAACACTAGGAGAAACAACTTGGCCTGAATATTTCTGAAGAAGAATGTCTTATGGGGAAACATGATATTACTAAAGAAGAACCTTTATTTATTGGTTCTAATCTCATTTCATCAGATAATAGAGGAAAATGGATGAAAGTAATGAGTTGTTGGGAAGGCCCTTGCTTCAAAAATCATATTAATTTTTTTGGGCCTGAATGGGGATTTCTTTAGAGAGACCCCTATGGAAGAATTGTGGACTAAAGGGGTTAGAAAAAAGAGAAATATAGGGAGGAACTATCCTCTTAGAACTAGAAGCACATCCAAAATTTTTTAGGGGGCATCAGCTAGGTGCTCTACCTCTTGTAAGCTTTGGTTGATTTTCTAATGTAGCTTTCTTGTGGTATTGCACTGCTATTACCGTGGTTTTGATGTGGTTTTGTTGCTTCTTAGCAGGTGATTGATTTTGTTTCAGGAATGTCCTCTTTCACCCTAATTTCTTTATCTATGTGTTTAGAATTTTTTTTTGTTGTACCAAGGTAGGGCCCTTGTCAAAAAACATTTACATTCATGTTTGGTTGTTCCTTCAGTGTTATCTTGTTGTGATTTAGTTTCTTTGATGTTTCTGTGCTGGGTCAAAGCATACAAGTGTGTCCCACTTTGTGGCCATAAATATTTTAAAATCTGACTAGTAAATAAATAGTTAAAAAATACTATAAAAATTTAAAAAATCAGGTAAATTTTGGATGCCCTGCACCTTGGTATTTAAAGCCTCTTAAAAATACATGTTTGGTCATTTTATACGTGTTTGGTCATGTTTTGGTTGTCAGACATAGTTTGCTGAAAGTACAAAAACTACAAAAAAGTGGGACACAGTTATATGCTTTGACCCATAAGTAAAAGAAACAAAAGGCCATTATCTATAGTTTATTATGATAAACAAAGGGGGGAAATGTAATTTATCATCAATAAATCACAACTAAATAGAAGATAAAACATGTAGTAAATTATTAACAAAAAATTACATTATTTAGATTTAAGAATCCATTTAATTAGAAATGAAGTTTCGTTCTATTTAGGCCTTAATTATAAATGAGAGACTTTACGTTACTTAACTTATCCCATGCTTCTTTGGTTGTAATTTTGGCATCTAGAATGGGGGGTTACACATCATCAAACACATAATAAATAAGATTACAACTTTGGCCTTTTGATTGGCCTTGTCAAACTATATTTGATGAGATGCATCATCTGATGACCTTGTTACGAAGCATTAAAAATAGGCCAAATATCTTCAAACTCAAGTTTTGTTCAATTTTTGGTCTTCCATGCGACGTGATTATTTCCATGAAACAAGTACCACTAAGGAAAAAATAATTTTGGAGCATTGTTCGTCATAGTGGGTGGTTAGAAAATTTCGAGCTATATGGCTTATTAGCACACTGTAATGCAAAAATACACTAAAAATAATGGCATGCATTTTTTTGTTTTGTGAGGTCCTGGTGGCTTGTGGAGCTCATAATGGTTGAAAAACTAAAAACACTTAAAAATAGTTCTATTTGACCCTTCAAGTACCCTTCCTTTGGATTCAAAATTTCTCAAAATGTACTTTTTAAGTAAAATGTTAGAAAAAAATTGATTTTTACCCCTTTTGGTCTTACACTCTTTCTATCTCAGCATGTATTTTCACACCTAGTGACATTTGATCATCTTGGACACCAAGCATTTTATGATAGGCACCAGCACAACTCCCCAAATTTTAAATACTTTGTTCATGGTTTTGGGGTTTTCTAACCATTTGAGAATTTATCTTTTTGGTAGTTGTCCTTTTCAGGATTAATTATGAAATTCAAGCAAGTGAATCATATAAATATAAAGCTATGTGATCATAATAAAGGACCAAACACTAAGCATTAACTATTACCACCTAAGATTGTATCCAAAGTCTATTCAAAAGCATTCAAGCATCCATCCTAGCATCCATTCAAGGGAAAGAGAATGCATTATTGTGCATAAAATTCATAGGAGGGGAATTTCATTCTATTCCATGCACACATCTATTACATTTCTTTACATCTAGCTACTTGCTTGCTATCAAGTGCAACACGCACAAGAGCCACCTAGGGAACAATTCCACACACACACACACACACACACACACACACACACACCTAGAATTACATTGGGTCTGAAATGTAGTGAAACACTTAGTTGTAAGTTCACTTTTTTGATAGACGAGGAAAGTCTGACCCCTCATTTGCATTATTTTATTTTTGGGATTTGATGCACTCTTGAGGGTTTTGCAGGTCAACCTTTCATAGCAGGTTATCGATGACATTGAAGATCATTGTGTGATCTAATAGTGACAAGAAGTGAAGGAAAAAGAACATCTCATGACCCTACGAAGGAGGTTTTATGAGGGTTTTAGTACTCATAGGCACCTAGAGTAGGTCCAAGGTGCCTGTAGGTGCCCTGCCCCTTTCCAGGCACAGGCCCTAATAGGCAAGATCTAAAGTTAGCTCATACATTAAGTTTGAGGCACTGTGTAACACTTCTTCCTCTCTATTCACCTATTCATCACTTCGGCAAAGTCTAGGATTAATTGCAAAACAACTAAGTCATCTTATCTCATGTTTGTAATTAGGGTTTCAATACTTAATTTCTCAATTTGCTTGGGTCTATTTCGTACTTAGTGTTTATGTAGGGTACGTTCTGATTTTGCAACTCAGATTTAGGACATTATCTCCATATGAGCTTAATCATTTTTCCTGAATCTGACTATTTCAAACCCTTCCTTTTGAATATTTCTTCACCTTATCAAGTCACGAATCAATCGTCTTATCCCACTTTTTCTCCCAATAGGGTTTCTGACATGGCTACTACTGTTGTTGATTTCATGCAAGTTTTTTACTCATCCTCCTCCTCACTTTGTTACGCCTATGGCTGATCCTTCTATCAATGTAGTGATTACTCTCTGCACTCGTCCTCCTCTAGATCCACCCATTTCTATCCCACCACCTATTACTTTTATGGATCCTACTACTTCTAGGGGCTATTATATCATTGAGCAACTTAAGAATACACCGACCAAAATCTCTATGACTTATTACGTAATGCACCTAGTTGTCGTCATACATTAGAAGCCACCCTTTGTTCTACTCATATTTAAAGTGATAATTCTTTAGTGGCATTCACACACCTTATTTAATCTCTCAAAAATTTTCCTCATGCTATATCATTTACTTATGAGGACATAGTGTCATTTGCTCTTTACAATCCATATGCACCTTTTCTTATCATTGTTATTATTAGCGCCACTTGTATTAAGTGTGTACTCATTGAAAATGGCTTAACTATTAATTTATGTGCTCATTCTCTTCTAAAACAACTTAGTATTGAACACAATCTAATTTCTAGGAATTCTACTCTTATTCATGACTACGATTCAACTACCCACACATGCTTAGGAACCATCACATTACATATCAAAATTAGGCCTAAGACTATGCTTATGGAATTCTTCATTATTGATACTTTATTTCAATTAAATATTTTATTGGGTGGGCCTTGGATTCATGTAATGCACATGGTTCCATACACTATTCACCAATGTGTCAAATTATTGCATGATGGATATGAACATACCATTGTTATAGACCCTGATCAATTCAAATTATGTCGCATATAACCTGTTACTACTATGCCTATTCCTCTGTCACAACCTATTCCATATAATAATATTGATACATATGACATTGATTAGTCTTGTGCTTCACAATATTCTTCCACTGCTCCAGACACTCCGGCTATTTCTACTAACACTATTGCCATCATTTCACCCATAATGTATGCACCTATAAACACTACTACTCCCCTTGTTGAGGTTCCTCTCATTCCTACATCTAGTGCATCTCCTACCAATATCCTTGAAACAATTAAACAACATGACACTTCCAACACAAATGAATATGATGATTCCAATGATGAAGTCAATACTGTTGAACTTACTGATGAAAAATTATGCAATCTTAATTTCACTCCTATCGATGTAGATGACTCATATTTCAATGACACTTTCATTGTCGATTTCCCTAGTGAATACAAATTCAAAACTCCCCTTCTACTAGTGCTATGGTACTTTATCAGGGATATGTGCATACGTTGGATGCTATTTCAGTTTCTCATGGGCAATCTGCGTCCGTACCACTTCCATTCACACACACGCTTTTCATCAATAACTATTATTGGCATCATATTCTTTTGGATCATACTTGCTTTGATACTATTTGCACATATGATGGATTGAATAGGATTGGATTCACACTCAATGATATCCTACTGTTAGGAAATAAGGGATAAAATATGCAGAACAATTCCTCACAGAATCGCAACAATAGGAACTAATATGCATAAAATATTACAGATCTCAAATAAAAGTGCATAAAAAAATAACACAACACAAAGAGACAATATTTAACATGGTTCACCCAATTTGGGCTATGTCCACCAAGAATCATTTGCTCAAATTTTATTACAAGCCACCGTTCTCTTAATACAATACCCAGATTTGTTTGGAGCTATGCTCAACAAACTCTACAGAATTCACACCCGAATTCAAAACACATCTACAATGTTACATAATACCTACCATATGCATAAAACCATATAAGTAGACAACTACTTAAGTAGTTTTACAAAACTGTGGGTATCAAAACCATGGGCCAAAACCGTCCCATAAACCTATGGGTCAAAATCCCGCCCATATGAGAAAAACACATTTCCCGATATATCGGGCATGTTTTAAGGCCAAAAAACATTTTCTCGAGGGATGCGTCCCCAAACCCCAGTGAGACAACTATGGAAAGTGTACAATACTCTTAGTGTACAATCTTCAACACTTTCTCACATGAAAACATGCTCCACAACCTAACAATATCCCACTTAGAGACTAGTTTTCCTCTGAGAAAGCTTCTCAACCCTTCACTAGTTTCCATGAAGACCAACCAAAGCTGAACACAACTTTAGTTTTTCCCTTGTGACCACCTTGGTCATCATGTCTGCAGGATTCTGGCTGATATGAATCTTCTCTAGCTTTAACTTCTCTTCCTCCAAAGATGTTTTAATGAAATGGTACCTTAACTATGTATGCTTCATCCTAGAGTGGAAAGAAGAGTTCTTAGTTAGGTGTATAACACTCTGACTATCACTATGCAACTTTGCTTCCTCCTGCTTATGCCCCAAATCCTCAAGCAATTTTTGTAACCAAATCATTTCTTTGCTTGCCTCTGTGGCAGCAACATACTCAACCTTTGTGGTTGACAAAGCCACCAACTTCTGTAGTCGTGAAATCCAGCTCATTGTTGTCCCACCTACAATGTAAACATAACCTGTCGTGCTCCTCTTGCTATCTACATCTCCAGCCATATCTGAATCTACATAACCACACAAAGTGGTGTCTGATCCACTGTAGCACAAAACTGTCCCCATGGTCCCTCTCAAATACCAAAGGATCCACTTTACTGCCTGCCAGTGATCTCTACCTGGATCACTCATAAATCTACTCACTACTCCCACTACATGGGTAATATCAGGCCTGGTGCACACCATTACATACATCAAAGTGCCAACCGTTGATGAGTAAGGTACCTTGGACATCTGATTTCTCTCCTGATATGTCTTGTGACATTGCTCCTTTGATAACTTGAAATGGCCTACCAAAGGAGTCCCAACCGGTTTAGCATCTTGCATATTAAACCTCTCCAAGACTTTCTTATTGTACTCTTCCTGAGATAAAGTCAGCTTCTGTTCCTTCCTATCCCGAGATATCCTCATACCAAGGATCTGTTTGGCTTCCCCCAAATTCTTCATAGCAAAGGATTCACTTAGCTGCTTCTTGAGTACTTTTATTTCCTGCATGTTTTAGCCTATAAACAACATGTCATTCACATACAGACAAAGGATAATATAACTTCCATCCTCAAATTTCTTTATATACACGCAATGGTCAGAATGGCATCTAATATAACCTTGCTCCATCATGAAGCTATCAAATTTCTTATACCATTGACGTGGAGCTTGTTTCATGCCATACAAGCTCTTCTTTAGTTTTCACACCATCTCCTCTTTACCTTTGACCTCATAGACCTTTGGTTGTTGCATATATAGTTCCTCCTCCAAATCACCATAGAGAAATGAAGTCTTTACATCAAGTTGTTCTAAGTGTAATTATTCTCTTACAACTATTTCTAGAACAATTCTAATAGAAGTCATTTTTACTACAGGAGAAAAAATCTCATCAAAATCTATACCTTTTTTCTATGCAAACCCCTTGACCACCAACCGGGCCTTGTATCTTTTCTTGCCTCCTTCTTCCTCTTTGACTCTGAACACCCACTTGTTCTATAATGCTCTTTTTCCTTCGGGTAGCTTCACCAAATCCCATGTCTGGTTCTCCATGAGAGCCTGATGCTCCTTATTCATGGCTTGCTCCCACTTCTTCCTGGCATCTACCTGCATTGCTTCATCAAATCTCTCTGGCTCTCCACTGTGAGTGAGTAATAAATAATGAAGAGAAGTATAAAAATGTTCAAGTTCTCTTGTTTCCCTAGAAGATCTCCTTAATATAGGAGTTTGGGGTTCTTGCTGAGGAGGTTCCTGAACTGATTCATGTGTCACTTTCCCATCTGGAAGATCCTCTACCGATGCATATTATTTCTTAGATTCTTACCTCTTTTCCTGCAACTACTGCTTATACATGACTTTCTCATTAAAAATCACATCCCTAGATCGAATGATTTTCTTGTCCTTAATACTCCAACATTTATATCTAAATTCATCACCACCATAACCAATGAAAGTACATTTTTATGATTTAGCCTCTAGTTTGGTCCTATCATCCTTGTCTATATGGACAAACACCTCACATCCAAAGACTCTAAGAAATGAATAATCAACTTTCTTACCATACCAAGCCTCCTTAGGTATGCCTCCATCCAAGGCACTTGAGGGTCCTCTATTTATCAAGTACACAACTGTGCTCACCGCTTCTATCCAAAAAGAAAGAGGCAGTCCTGCATGTAACCTCATGCTCCTAACACATTCCATTATTGTTCTGTTCATCCTTTCTGACACCCCATTTAGCTACGGAGTTCCTAGAACCATTTTTTTCCTGCGGATTCCATTCTTAGAATAGTAATCATCAAATTTATTACTGCAATACTCCCCTCCATTATTTGACCTAAGACATTTTAGCTTAAGACCTATTTCATTATCTACCAAGGCTTTCCATTTAACAAAAGTATCAAATACATCAAATTTGTTTCTAATACAATAAACCCAAACTTTCCTTGTTGCATCATCAATAAAAGTAACATAATAACTTGAACCCCTAAGAAGATGATACCTGAGCCAACCCCCATACATCATAATGCACCAACTCTAACTTACTCTCTTTCTTTGTAGGTCCAACCTTGAGAAACCTTACTCGCTTCTGTTTCCCATATATGCAGTCCTCACAGAACTCCAAACCTATTTCTGTATATCCAGGAAAATCCTTCTTTATGATCTCCATGCCCTTATGGCTCATATGACCGAGCCTATAGTGCCACAATGTTGTATCTACTTCTGAAGCCACAAGATTACAAACATTAGTGCTATAAGTGGTTAAATATAAGGTTCTAACCTTCTTACCTCTTGCCACCACAAGAGAACCCTTGGTAACCTTCCAAGAGTCTGCTGTAAATATCACAGTACAACCATCACTTCCCAACTGCCCTGCTGATATCAGATTTTGTCTTAATATAGGAACATGTCTGACATCTTTTAATAACCAAGTATTCCCATTCTGCATCTTAACCCGAATATAACCTTTTCCAACTATGTTGTAAGGCTCATCATCACAAAGAAAAACATGCCCAAAATATCCTTGAACATAATCAACAAAATAATTCCTATGTGGAGTAGCATGGAAAGAAGCCCCCGAATCTAAAACCCAAGATTCAGTAATATTGTGCAAAGAAAGAATCAAAACATCCTGACATACATTACCCGTTACCACATTTGCCTCCTTGTTTTCTTTCTATTATTTCTTCTTGTCCCGAAGTTCCCAACAGTCCTTCTTTGCATGCCCAGACTTTCCACAGTGCCAACATACTATCTTGCTTTTGGATTTTGACCTTGCCCGATCCTTTGATTTTCCACGGCTTCCTCTATTCTTATGTCTCCCTCTAGTTTCCATTGTCAAAGCATTCCTTGAAGTAGAAGATTCCCCAGAGATTTTTCTTCACATTTCCTCACTTAGAATCACCCCTACAACATCCTCAAACTTCAACTTTGAGTTAGCTGGAACCGAGTTGCTTACCACCATTACCAGGCTATTCCAACTCTCAGGTAAAGAGCACAAAACTAATAAAGCCCTAACTTCTTCATCAAATTCTATTGTAACCGAAGCTAGCATATTTACAACTGTATTAAAATCATTTAAATGATCTGCTATTGAACTATTCTCATACATCTTCATATTAAACAAAGTTTTCATTAAAAATATCTTATTAGAGGCAGAGGGTTTTTCATACAACTTCCCTAATGCATCCATCAGTTCTTTTGTAGTCTTTTCCTTTGAAACATTAAATAATACCTGAAGATGCAAGACATAGCCAGATTGTCCCAAGTGCCTTCCTATCCAGCAAATCCCATTCCGCATCCATCATGCTCGAGGGTTTGTTCACCTTCTCAGACAATAGAATATAAAGATCCTTTTGATAAAGGTAATCTTCCATCTGCATCTTCCAAAGACTGAAATTCTACCCGTTGAATTTATCAACCCTTGATCTTCCATCATCTGCCATAGCTCCCACTCAAGATAAAACTTTCCCTATGATTCAACACTTTAGAAAACCAAACTAGGATCTGATACCAATTGTTAGGAAATAAGGGATAAAATATGGGGAACAATCCCTCACAGAATCGCAACAATAGGAACTAATATGCAGAAAATATTACAGATCTCAAATAAAAGTGCAGAATAAAATAACACAACACAAAAAGACAATATTTAATGTGGTTCACCCAATTTGGGCTACGTCCACCAAGAATCACTTGCTCAAATTTTATTACAAATCACCGCTCTCTCAATATAATACCCATATTTGTTTGGAGCTATGCTCAGTAAACTCTACAGAATTCACACCCGAATTTAAAACACATCTGCAATGTTACATAATCCCTACCATATGCATAAAACCATATAAGTAGACAACTACTTAAGCAGTTTTACAAAATCCATGGGTATCAAAACCATGGGCCAAAACCGTCCCATAAACATATGGGTCAAAATCCCGCCCATATGAGAAAAGCACGTTTCCTGATATATCGGGCACGTTTTAAGGCCAATTTTTTTCTCGGGGGCTACGCCCACGAACCTCGATGAGAAAACTATGGAAAGTGTACATTACTCTTCGTGTACAATCTTCAAAACTTTATCACATGAAAACAAGCTCCACAACCTAACACCTACCGTTGCCTCACTCACCTCATCTCTATTATGGATATGTTCACATTACGGCTACCTATGGTCTTCGTGTTTTCCATTTAGAAATATTCATTGCATGTACCATGCGTGTTCCTCCACCAACGCTTGGGAAATATTGGCTTGATTATATTAGGGGAACTTTAAAGTCTAGTCACACTTCTATAAATTTTCCTATGTCATCCGGCTGTGTTTCTATCGGTAATGATTCATAACTCGATTATTCACAAAACCTTACTCATTGGTACGCAAACAGGTGTCTGCTAAAACATTTTACCAATGAGGAGTATGCAATGACCATGTAAACCTTATATCACAATGGTTATTTATATGATCCACCTCATACTATCACTTATCAAGTCTCTAATGCATCTCCCGTTGGCTGGTTCGATCTGGAAAATGACGGTCTTTTAGACAATGACATTACTTGATCTATTTTATCATCACACACTTAGGGGGTGTAACACTATTTGTTCCCCCCTCATTGCATCAAAATGCATATTATATTCTCATAATTTCACATCCAATCTCTCATATACGACATACATATATTGATACATTAGTATCGCCATTTCCCGATGACGCACTCTTGTGCTTTGGTTCACACTTGACTATTGAGGGCACCCTATATACATGAACCTCACACACTACACACTACACTACACACTACACACTACACATTACACTCTTCACACATCATGTGCTATTTAGAAATCTTTCTCACAACATCTATCACATACTATGTGCACTATTCACTCTACACATTCATGATACATATTTCTTGTATCTACTTCTACACACCACGTTCATTTCCCAATGATGCACTCTAGTTATATGGTTCATAATTGAATGCTAAGGGTTTTAATCTAAAATGAACCTCACCACACTCACTCACTCCTTCACTCACTCGCTCACGTGCTCTCCACAATTTATGCTTTGTCAATCATATATTTCTAGTGCACACATTCAAACCATTTCCCGATGACGCAGTCTTGCTCTATGGTTCATTCTTGATTGTTTAGGGGGAATTTATAAATGAACCTCATTTCATTCATACACATCCAATCAGGGGGCAAGATGTTCCTATCATTCACATTGCATTCCATTCCATCTCATCCACAACATACTGCATATCTTTTTCACATTTACTCTTGCTTTCTTATTCTTTTACATAATACACTTTATTACACATGGTAGATAGATATCTTGTATGTCATTATATTTATCATACATAGAAGCATGTTCACTTTCCTTTCTACTTGTGATCATAGATTCTATGGATCCATACATATAACATGGATGCTTGGCGTAGTACATATTACTAGTCCCACAACGAATCCCCGGGGCATCCACTTTCATATTATACATGTGCTATTGTTTCATTTTTCATAACACATTAATTTATCGGATTATACATTCTTTGACATAATTTTTATCTTTCTAACATGCTAACGGGTGTTTCATGTGCAAAATTTATCTTGCAGTTCTATTTTCTACCATGGTCATCTGTTACATTGTTTATTATTGTCTGCCATTGCTTGCCATTTTTGTGAGAATTTCCCTTTGTCTTGTGTGCACACTGTGTACTTTTGGCCATCTCATCCTTGATTGTCTTATGAAATCCTGAGTAATGCACCATGTTTACAACCCACTTTTCGCTGTCTACATTGTCTTTTTTTGCATCTTAGCTTACACATTTTCTTCTTGCTTGATAGCGTACATATTGTCTTCTTACATGCGTGTTTGTTTTTTCTTACACTAACACTTCTTTCCTAGCCACTTTTTTTGTGTGTGCCCCTTATTTTCTACCAAGAACACCCCCTCCTCCCTGTAAAGCATCAATTTTAGCACAACAGTTGGTCCTCTTTTGGGCCACACACTACTCAGCGACATCACATGCACCCCAAATGAGGGGGGCATCATTTTGGTGAATTAGTCACCCCATACATCATTTTACAGTCACAGTTCAACACAACACAATACTGGTACACTATAGTCACCAGTCTCACACAAGGATTATAATCAGACTTGGGTCCTTATCACAACATAGACACTAACACCCAGACCAAGATAGTAACACCTGGGCACCCTTGACCCTTCCTGGATGCCTTTGAATAAGGGGTAGTTACATAACATTTTTCAGCTCAAAACAATTTTCAACACTTCACACAATGAGTTTTTACAGGGTACATGGTCCTTAGCACTCGACATGCATACACTACACAATTTTTTTTACTTTCCGATTGGATCGGAAGTGTTCAAAATGGATTATATTTTACACACCATATGCAATGGTGTTCTATATTGCGGGATGTAGTTAAAGTTTGGAGGATGACACCAAAATTTTATCCCTACATTTATTCTGGTTCTTGGCATGAGATTACCTGAAAAACTTGTAGCTGATACAACTAGCATGATATCACCAAAAAAACTTGTTCTTCTACAACATCTTCAAGATCCTTTCCATATATTTCACTCATCACGAATCAAGTACACATGTTCCTTTTTTACATTTTACACACTTTCAATTTTTGATCGTATACACTCGTATTTGAATACTTGATCATTCTTATCTTTTACAGGTCCATCCTTATGGGAAATTGTACTTAACAACTTTCGCATCATCCTACATCAACTACATCAATTACATCAGCATCAACATCAAGAAACATGTACAAAAGTGACATTTACACATGCGTTCCCACCCTAGGGTCATCATCATCATCATCATCATCACTTTTTCACTTTCTCCTCTCTAGTGTCCATCCCTCAGATTTTTATCACTCCACGCTCTTCCTTGTCTCTTGGTACACTTTTCACCATCGATCTACATGGTTATCAGGTATGCATCTCTTCTCTACTTTATGTTATCAAGCATTCAATCAACAACATAAAATGGGGGTAAATATAAACACAAAATCATGCATTTTGGGTAATTATCTAGTCCTGATTGCATACTACTATTCATATGATTCCTAAGTAATAAAAGTACTAATTAACCCATGTTTTTGGCCATATTTTCTTTCTTTTTGTTTCCACTTTTGGTTTTACCCTACTTTCCAGCTCAGTTTTTCTTTTCACACATTGACATTTATCATCCATGACACTAGCAACCAACTCAGGACGCCAACGCCAGGCACCCCCATCCCCTCTGGGTGCCCCTGACCTTTGTATACTTTCTTTACACCTTTTGGGTCATTTCTATCCATTTGAGCATCTTATATTTTTGGTAGTTGAAATTTTTAGGGTTAATTATGACATTCAAGCAAGGGAATCATATAAATATAAAGTTATGTGATCATAATAAAGGACCAAACACTAAGCATTAGCTATCACCACCTAAAGTTACATCCAAAGGCTATTCAAGAGCATTCAAACATCCATTCTATCATTCATTCAAGGGAAAGGGACTACATTCTTCTATATGCACTTAATAGGAGGGGAAGTTTATTCTATTCCATGCACACATCTATTACATTTATTTACATCTAGCTACTTGCTCGCTATCAAGTGTGATACGCACAAGAGCCACCTAGGGCATAATTCTGCACACACACTTGGAACTATATTGGGTCTGAAATGTAGTGCATAATTTAGTTGTAAGTTATCTTGTTTGACAGTTGAGGATAGTCTGACCTCTCATTTGCATTCTTTTCTTTTTGGGATTTGATGCACTCTTGAGGGTTTTAAGGTCAATATTTCATTGTAGGTTATCAGTAACAATGATGATCATTGCATGACCTACTAAAAAAATAAGTGAAGGAAAATGAAAATTTCGAGACCTTGCGTGGGAGGTTTTCTGATGGTTTTAGTAGTCATAGGCACTCAAAGCAGGCCCAAAGAACCCCTGCCCCTTTCCAGGTGCCCCAATCTAGGCAGATCACCAGCTCACACATTTTCTTGAGGCACTGTGTGAAACTTATCTCTTTCTATTCACCTGGTCATCACTTCGGCACAATCTATGATAAATTGTGAAATAACTAACTCATCTTATCTCCTCTATAAAACTAGGGTTTTAATACTTAATTGCTTAATTTTCTTGGGTCTATTTCGTACTTAATTGTTTATTTATTGACTGCTACATTGCAATCAAATTTAGGAATTTATTTCAATCTTTACTTAATCACATAGAATAGATCATGTTTAAGATATACACATTCATATTCAGTATTAACTCAGTACGGTTAGGATGATATATATAGAGAAATCTTGTCAATTTGTGTTGAAGTCAGAATAAAATTTGTCCTAAAGATAATAGAGTAACCTTGGAAAAGGAAAATTTCTACATAAAGGTGGAAATTTGTGTAGATATGCACGTCATATTCCACATGAAAGAGAGACAAGTACCTCACTTAAGTAGAATAATTCACAAATAGGTGGAGGTATAACCTCACCTAGAGGAAGAGGACGTGGAAGAGAATTTATCATAACATGTTTCTATTGTGGAGAAAACAGACATAAATTCTTCAAGTGTCCACATGCCATGTAAAAAAATAATCGTAGGTGGAAAAATGTTATTAACATGTTTTTCAGATAACATATGTATAAATTCATGCATAAGTGAGTAGCATATAAGAACCAGAACATGGATAAATGCTCACGATGAAAAGAATGTTGTTAAAACCCATGAAGGAAGAGAATGTGCCCACATAGAGAAAGAATATGTTAACAAATATTTTGGAGGTATGTGTTATAAGGTCATTATTGATAGTGGTAGAAATGATAATGTTTTGTCTAACAAGATAGTTAAGAATCTTGGTTTAAAGAGAATTTCACCCCAAAACCCATATAAGGTGTTGTGGTTGTTGAAGGGGTGTCAATTTATTGTGAATGCGAAATATAGGGTACATCTCAAGATTGGGGCCTATGAAGATGAAGTTTGATGTGTTATAATTCCCATGGACATATGCCATGCTTTTTTAGGAGACCTTGACATTGAAAAATAAGTGGTTCATGGAAAAATAAACACCTGCACATTGGTGAAATATGGATGGATGTACACTATGAATCTTGTAAGTACTCATGTGAATAAGTTGAGAAGTGTCTATAGGTATTTTTGGTTTTGTGAAAATATTTCTTGAACACCACGAAGGGGGAATATTTTTCATTCATGACAAGGCTCACATAGAAAATAGAGGAAGGAAAAACCGTGTAAAATAGCAGATCAATTTTTTTTTGGAAATATTTGATGAAGAGTACTCTGGATGGTTTATCACTTGCAGCTATTATTGCTCGTTAGATAAAATTGATGCCGTAGATAGTTTACAGAATAAAGATACATATACGTTAATATGTGTGGATAATGAGTAGATGCAGAATCAAGTACAAAATTTACTTGACAAAGGGTTGATAAGATATTATCTAAGTGAGTGTCCAATATCCATATTATTGGCTCTCAAGAAAGGAGGATAATGTAGAATGTCCACTGATTCTATAACCACCAAAAATATTACTATCAAGTATCAATTTTCATTTCCACATATGGACGATTTGATGGATTTTTTAAGTTGAGTAGATTACTTCACAAATATTGATATAAGAGTGGGTAGTACTAAATCAAAATCAAAGAGGGAGATGTGTGGAATATTTTTTCAAAATGCACGATGGATTTCATGAGTGGTAAGGTAGGTCATGCTATTTGGGTTAACCAAAACATTAAGAATGTTCATGCTATTGATGATCAATGTGTTGAATTATTTTCAACTTAATTTTTTTATTGTTTATATGGATGACATTCTAATTTTTCAATAAAATACAAGAATAAAAATTAGTCCATTTATAGAGAGTATTAGAGATTTGGTAAGAGGAGATTTTTTTTGTGAATTTCAAGAAATGTAGTTTCATGTGGATAAATTTAGTATACTTGGGATTTGTGATATCTCAATCATGGTTAAAGAAGGATATTGAAAAAGTGGAGCTATAGTGGATGGGACATCGCTAAGAAGTCCCAAAGCTTCCATGGAAATTTTATTGTCTATAGGATGTTCACTAGAGAATTAAATGATATTTACTAATCGATCATAAATGTGATATAAAAGGATAAGAAGGAGATTTTTTCATGACAAATGTAGAGTTTGCATTCTAGAAGATGAAGGAGAAGGTCATAAAGAATTCATAATGACCTTCCCTGATATTAAAAATGTATTTCAAGTTGATTATGATATTATTATAGTAAATATTTGAGTTGTGATGATTCAAGGGGGAAGAACCATCTCTTATTTTAGTGAGAAACTAAATGACATGAGGAGATGATATTCAATTCATGACTATTATTATTTTTCCATTGTGCAAACTTCGAAGAAGTGGATGCGTTATTTTTTTTCCGTAAAGAGTGTTATATAAAGGACAACTAAACATTACAATTCATCAACAAAAAGGGGATGGTGAATCAAAGATACATGAAATGGGTTGATTTCTTATAGAGTTGCTCATTTTTATTGAATCACAAAACTGGAAAATAAAACAAAGTTAAAACTGTAATGAACATGAGATGCATATTATTGACTAAGATACATGTTAGTGTAGTAGGGTTCAAAGAAATAAAGGATATCTACACAGAAGATGGATATTTTACATAAGTATGTAGAGAATGCAAAAAACTAATGAAAATAGAACATAATCCATGGTTAAAGTAATTCATAAATGAAGGATTGTTATAAAGAAGAATACATTTGTATGTGTGCAACGATAAAAGAAAACTTAATATGGGAGAATCATTATGGAGAAATTCCATGTCACTTTGGTATGGATAAGACCTTAGAACAATCTATTTAGTAATGGGTGTTTACAAATCTGAGAAAATATGTGAAAACATACGTAAGATACCAATTGACAAAAGAGGAGAGTCATAACACATTGTTATATAAACCAATTCTAGTACATGAGAAATCATAGGAGCAAATGAGTTTGGATTTTATTCTGAAATTTCCTCGAGTATAGAAGGGTCATGCTTATAACTTTGTTGTGGTGGATATATTATTAAAAATGGATTATTATATTTTTTTGTAAGAATACACACGATTCTAAGCATATCAATAACTTATTTTTAGGGAAGTTATGAGACTGCATGGGTTTTTGTGCATGATTTTATATAACGATGATATCAAATTTGTGGGGCACTTTTGACACACATTATAGAATAAATTGAACGTAAGGTTACTATTTAATTCTGCATATCACCAAAAAATTGATGAAAAAATGAAAATTTTCAAAAGGAGCCTTGGAAATTTGCTAAGATGTTTGGTAGGAGAAAATGTAAGAATGTGAGATTCAGTTCCTGCATAGGTGGAGAAACCATATAAATTTTTTGTTAACGTAATCACTTAGAATTTATATTTATAGATTGTGTCTAGAACAATTCCACAAAGAATTTTAGATTTTAGGGAGTTATTGTGAGAAGAAGGGAAACGTGTGTAAGTAGACGACTTCATATAATACATGAAATGCATGCATGAACAAGTGCACTAATAGTAGGAGAAGAGAAATATGCAATATGAGGAACATGGAAATTTTTGGAGGAGACAATTTGAGTTTGAGGTTAGATATTTAGTTCATGTGAACCTATATAAAGAGTGGTTCCCATGAGGAATGTATGATAAAATCAAGTGGAAGAAGATTGGACTGTGAAAAGTCTTGAGGAAATTTGCATAGAATTCATATAAGTTTGATCTTCCAAAAGGGATATAATTTTTTTATATCTTCAACATCATAAATCTATGTGATAGAAATTTTTCATATCTCAACATCAAGAATCTATGCTTGTATTTTTAGCAGAAGATAAGTGAAAGAGAATATAATACATACATATATTGGAGGCACGAAATACTCAAGAAAATGGACATAGAAATTGAATTATTTTTACAGGATTGTGTTGTATAAATGATGTGTAGAAAAGAGAAAAAATAAGATCTAGTAATATGGATAATAGAGGAGTCTAAGATGCTTCAGTTCTTACTAAAGTAGAGTTTTCTATATTTGGTCATTCCATTTCATGCTTTTAAAATACCAGTTGACTAGGTCTCAAGTTTCTTCTTACCCGAAATGTACGATGCATGAGCATATTGGTTCATAAGCAATTTTTAGTCACCCATAATGATGCAAGAGCATTAACTAAAACAAGGAAAATCATCAAATTTTATATGAAATGCTTAAGATAGTCAAAATAGGCTGGTGGAAGTGTCTTGAGGTCTTTGGAGGCCTTTAAATTTCAAATTTTGGTTTGTAAGAGTTTTTCCTCCAAAACTCTAATTTGAATTTCTTAAGTAAGAAGGTTCCACTTTTTGACAATTTTGGATTTGGTGGTGTCTTCATGAAAGTCTAGTTTGAGTTTTTGATCCAAAATCAACTTGTGAGTCAGATTTCATGGTCATTAAACCCATCAAATGCATATACATGTCATTTTAACCCTATTTTCTTCTCTAATTCAAGCACGTAACTTGAATGTTTGGTTCTTAACGAGTCTAGTTAAGCCAATATCAAAGTCATATTAGGATAGAAGTTCCATCCACCTGCACTATCTTGCATTTCAATTGGACTGAGTAAAAATTTATTTAAGCCCCAAATGATCTATTTTCAGTTCAAATGACTTTCCTAATAAATAATGCCTCCAGACTTGTAAAACATGGAATAAGACATCAAGCTCTAAGTCGTGGGGAGTATAGTTTTTCATATAGCTCTACTCATGTACCTTTAGTTTTCTACTTTTGTATGTAATTATGTGGTCATTTTGAATAAATATTCCACCAAATCCCTCATCTGAGGCATCAGTAACCATGGAAAAGTTTCCATTTGGATCAAGAACCTTTAATATAGGTGCATATGTAAGTTTTTTTAACAAGTTAAATGCACTCTCACATTTACCAGTCAATACAAACTTTTTAATCCTTTTTTTGCAATGAATCAATTGGTCTAACCACTCTTGAAAAGTCTTTAGCAATTTTTTTTGTAGTACCCAACCAGTCCCATAAAACTTCTTACCTCATGTACATTTTTAAGTTTTGGCCACTCAGTAATAGATTTGATTTTTGATGGGTCAATAGAAATACCATCCCTATTTATGATATGGCTAAGATATTGTACTTCACTTTGATAAAATTAACATTTTGAAATATTAACATATAGTTTCCTTTTTCTCAATACTTTAAACACTATTCTTAAGTGTTCATTTTGTTTATGAACGTTCTTTGAATAAATAAATAAAATCATCAAGAAAAATTAGAACAAAATTATATAAGTATTCTTGAAAATGTTATTCATAAGGTTCATAAATGTTGTTGGTGCATTAGTAAGTCCAAATGGAAAAACAATGAACTCATAATTCCCATAATGCGTCCTAAATGTTGTTTTGTGAATATCCTCATCTTTTATTATTAATTGATGACAACTAGATCTTAAATCAATATTAGATTAAATACTTGCATCTCTCATATAATGGGAAGAGATCATCAACTCTTGGCAAACGATATCCATTCTTTATCATTGCTTTATCAAGCATGAGATAGTCAATGCATAACCATAATGTTCCATCATTATTTTAACAAAAATGACCAGTTCTCCTCAAGGAGACACACTAGGTCGGATCAATCCTTTTGATAAGAGTTTATGTAATTGTCCTTTCAATTCAACTAGCTTTGTTGTTTTCATTCTATAAGGTACTTTTGATATTGGTTTTGTTTCCGATTTAATGTCGATTGCGAATTCAAACTCTCTTTTAGGAGGAAGTCTAGAAAATTCATCAGGAAATACATCCTTAAACTCACATAAAAGTGGAAAATTTTCCAAGGAATTTTTACCTTCCTCACTAAAATATGAGATCTTAATAGCGTACAACATGCAACCTTTGTTTTTGGCTTTCTTTAGTTTCATTGGAGAGATTTATCTAACTTCAACAAAATATTTCTTAATGCCTTGAATGATGGTTGTTTTCTACATATCATCAAGACATTCTATACACTTCTCGAAGCAATCCACTATTGCATTGTGCTTGGACAACCAATTTTCTCCTATTATGATGTCATAGGACCTTAAAGGAGTCACATAAAGGTTAAGTTCAACGGTAAAACTACATAATTCCAATTCTTCTTTAAATAGAATTTGGCCCATCGTATAAATAACATCATTCCCAAATTGGATAATCCAAGTGTTTTCCATAAATCCAACTTTCTTAGAAAATTTTCTAGGTAACTTACTTGAAATAAAACAATTGGTAGCATTGGTGTCAAACTAAACAGTAACTGAAAAACCATAAATCTTACCTGACACTTCTATTGGGGTAGCCTATTTTTTTTCTTGGTGATTACCCTTTGCAACATGAATTCTTTGCTTCTGGTTGTTCCCCTGATTCTTTTGGGGATGTTGGTTTGTATAGTGATCACCATCAAATTTAAAACATCCCCCAACTAGTCGTTTCCTTTCGAATTTATTTTCTCCAAAATCAACATTTCTTTGATCATTCTCTCTTGTGTTTACGATAGGTTTAGTTGCTACATTTTTTATGGAATAATTCATCTTTCTGCCCTTTTTCTTTCACCAAGTTTTCCCAGGAGCAAGTGGTGCATGTAAGCTAATAATCTTCTTTTGTTTCTCTTCCCTGAATACTTAAATGGCTTGTAAATTTTGTTCCTGTCTTATATCCTTTTCAAACATTGCTTCCATTGTAGATGGTCCATGAACATCCACCTCACTTCCTATGTTTGGGTTTAAAATCCATGATAAACTTATGAATCAATTTTTTTCATTTTTTTGGTATTGGGGCATGTATTTTAATATCCTTGTAAAACCTTCCCAATACTCCACAACACTCAATTTTTCTTGAGTTAAGTTCTAAAATTTTGATATTTTATGATCAAAATAAAGTTGAAGCAACTAGTGCTGGTGAAAATATAATTTGAACTAATCCCAATTGATGGAGGTAATATCTACTCCCAATTCCATCTTACGGTTATCCCACCATGAAGATGCTTCATTGGAGAGTTAGAAAGAACCCCATACTACTTTATTTTCTAAAGAAAAATAACTTATTTCAAAATACTCCTCCATCTCACTTAACTAGTTTTCAGCACCATCCCCTAAGGTAGTTTTATAAAATTTGGGTGGGCTGATCCTTTTTATGTCTCTAGACAGTTCAACAGTAAAGTAATCTCTTTTATCTCTTCAGTCATTGTCATATTCATTTTCTTATGTTGTTATTCCCATTACTCTTCAGTTTCACCCCTTACGTACTACTCTAAGGAAACTATTCGGTTACGGGTGTCCTGAAGGACTATGAGAATTTCATCTAACTTATCAGCCATCAAACCTTCAACATTGGTTGAACTTGTTCCAGCTTCATGGATCACCCTTCTTCTAACCATCATATCATGATAATGAAAGGATAAGATATCCATTAGCGTTATGAACCCATTGATTCCAAGAGTTGATAAACCTACCACTCTAATACCAAAATATAACGTCCATGTTATGATTAATCAAATTAAGATATTAAAAAAAAACATACCCTTCATATATAATTAACGCTACCAATGTTTAACAATATTATTTAACTTACTGCAAAATAATATAACATAATTAAAATATTCATAATCCATGTGATAACATATAATAACTAAGTGCAATTGTAAGGGTATATTCAGATATCCACGATCTCCCTGAAGTCACTCTAACCGAGTGTGTACACTTTTGTATACTTGTTTTAACCTTTTACAAGTTATGAGAACTATGTGTATCTCCAAAGTGCCTACTTGGAAGACATTCATATAAATTTCTTTTAGTATCCGAAATTGTTTTCTTAAGGGGATTGGTGATCAGACAATATAGTCAGATAATACATTACTTTGGGAAAAATTTCAAGCATTAATTTGCAAGCCTAAATCTGTGACCATCCATTAGTCTACGAAACTTGTCTTCCATCACCACATATCCATCTCAATACAATTATCTAGATTTCTTGTTGTTTAAGAAGGTGAACTAGCTAAAAAGAGGGAGAGTCAATTAATGGCTAATTTCCCTGAATGTAAATAATCCCATCCGTACCTTCTTAGGATTCCTAATGGAAACATACGCACCACATAATGATTACCTATCATTACGTACTCAATACTCTTCCTGTATCCATCCTAAGTTGGCACTAAGCTACGATTCCAGAGAGATGATGTAGGAACATTATGCTCCACGCTCCTAATTTATAGGTTATCTTATTTGAGTAATGTGACTAAGTAAACTTTAGCAAGTCATTTTAAACGTATTATTTCACAATACTTAATATGTTTCTATAAGAGGGTACACAATAACTAAACAAGCTACTAACTAATATTAGTTCCTCGTGTTGTAATTTTAACAACTTAATAATTGTTGTTAGGTGTAGGTTAATTATTCATTTTCATACCGAGTCATTTAAATACATTTACTTGTCATGATTCGTCCATTATTACTATAAATTACATAAACATATTTATTTCATTTCCTACATTATAATTTAGGTTTATCTAAAGATATTCTTTTTGATTTAATTATCCTATTTGAATTAATGAAAACAAAAATAATATTATATATTTTAAGAAATTACCAGCTTAATTAATAAATCAAATTTATAAGTAAAATATTTACATTTTTTAGTTCAAAAATAATAAGTCATAAGAGCATATTTCAAGTAAAGGACAAATATCCCAATCACCATTAATAATGATTTACAATTGTAATGCCTAAAATTTATTAGATATATATGCAATATAGAAACCAAAACCAAATTGATTTCCTAAATCTTATCTTCTTAAACACTACCTCAAATTGAGAAAAGATGAAAGGGAGATAGAAACAATACCTATAACTTACCAAGAAATAACCTCCCTTGATGTTGTAGTTGTGCTCACGATGATTGGATAGAATTGTTTTACTTCAGATTTGTGGAAGTAAGTGTATAACACTTCCCCTTTGTGGATTGAAGATTGCTTATTGATGATTGATAAATATGCAAATGGATATTAGAGAGCTTTGTAGGAATTTTAGCAGTACTTTGTTATGATTTCTAAGGATGGATTCCATAGAGGGTGGTATACCAATTTATAGTTTTTGGAAGAAGGAATGGAGGGCTAGGATCTTGCCAATCAGATGGAAGATCAATGGTTAGTATCGAATAGAAGATAAAAGAGTATAGATAATTCTAGAATTATCGATAAATATCCATTGAATTTAAAATTCAATGGAGAAGAGTAGAAAGTTAGAGAGGCTTCTAAAATTAGAAGCTTCTAGAAATAAAGGAGGTGGGATTAATTCTAGAATTATGGATAAATATCCATTGAATTTTAAAAACAATGGAGAAGAGTAGAAAGTTATACATGTATCTAGAATTAGAAGCTTCTATAAATAGAGGAGGTGTGATTAATTTTAGAATTATGGAGAAATATACATTAAATATATAGAAACTTAGAGAGTGTTCTAGAATTAGAAGCTTGTAGAAATAGAGGAGGTGCGATTAATTCTAGAATTAAATTTTTTTAGAATTATGGAGAAATATCCATTGAATTTAAAATTCAATGGAGAAGAGTAGAAGTTAGAGAGACTTCTAGAATTAGAAGCCTATAAAAATAGAGGAGGTGGGATTAAATCAGTTTAGGTTTACTTAGGAGTTAATGATGTGATTACATGGAGAGGCTAGTTGTCAGGTAGGTGTATACTAGGTGGGTAGGTAGATAGGAATTTTAAATTCCTAGAAATGTTAAATGAGGTTGGTGGGAAGTTAGGAAAATGGTTAGCAATAATTAATCTTGTGATTAATTAATATAGGGTCGAGATGAGAATTTTGGAATGATGAATTAGTAATAGGGTAGATAAATATATATTAGGAATTAATATTGTTTAATAGGGATTTTATTTATTTATTAATTATGTCAACATTTTACCTCTTTTTGAAGGGTTATTGCGGAGCAATGACCATTCAAATAAAAAGAGATTGCTAAGATAACAAGGGTGATGCCCCCTCAAGAGATCAGGTGAGAAGGAAACGAGTCGGTTGACAACTTGAAATGAAGAGAAGGTCATGTTAATATAAGCATACGAAAAGTGTTGAGATCGGGAGAGATTCTTGAGTGATAAGATGCCTGAGTCAAGGATGCCAAATAATAGGATGCCTCGGTGAAGGGGGGTTAGATTAATTAATTGGATTCCCAAGCCAAAAGGATGAGATTGGATTGATTTATTTACTTTATTGGATTGATTAGATTGATTGGATTAATAGGATTCCCCAACTAGGAATATCAAGCTAGATGAATTTGATTGGATGCCCTAGTCAATGATATATGAAAGGGGTGTGTGTATATTTTTTGTTCAATTGATAGATACTATTATATTGAGAAAGGGGTTAGGAATTTTTAATTAAAGGATTGGATGTATTACTAGTTGGGAATAGCTCCCAAGCGTAGACAGATTTGGGGATGTGATCTTGGCTCGGTTGACCAACGATTGATTTGATTGGATCTTGGTACCATTACACCATGCACCTCTTATGCTCTTGGTTTAGATTTTAAAGATCAATTGGATGTTGCATGAGGTGGTCGATTGTTTAGAAGGGAATATGAATATTTAGAGTGATAAATGTTGATGATTAGATGATAATGTGAGAGGAGGATAACATTAGACAATTAGTAGTGGATGACGATTAAAGGGTATGGGTACTATCATGAACTGTCCATGTTTTCATCATTAGAAATGTTATTAATGTGGCATAGATAAAATACACCAAGGTATAAAGACCATGATGATTGAATTTCCAAATTATTTCGCCATCATATCATTGGAAAAAAAATATGGTCCTCATATCATTGGACCATGCAAAATAAAAATAAACAAAAGGGGCCTCATATCATCAGATGAAAATTTTCCAGCTAACTTACTTGAAATAAAACAATCGGTATCACTGGTGTCAAACTAAACAGTAACTATAAAACCATAAATCTTACCTGAAACTTCTATTGGGGTATCTTATTTTTCTGCTTGGAGATTACCCACCTCAACATGAATTATTTGATGCTGGATGTTCCCTTGATTATTTTGGGGACATTTGTTTGTATAGGGATTTCCATCGCATTTAAAACATCCCTCAACTGGCCCTTTCCTTTTAAATTTATTTTCTCCAAAATCAACATTTCTTTGTTCATTCTTTCTTGTGTTTATAATAGGTTTAGTTGCTACATTTTCCCGTAAGACTTCATTTTTCTACCCTCTTTCTTTCACCAAGTTTTCCCATAAGCAAGTGGTGCATGTAAACTAACACTATTCTTGTGTTTCTCTACCCTGAATACTCAAATGTCTTGTAAATTTTATTCTTGTCTTAAACATCCTTTTCAAACACCGCTTCTATTGTATATGGTCCATGGAAATCTACCTCACTTCCTATGTTTGGGTTTAAAATCCATGATAAACTTATGAATCATAAACTTTTCATATTTTAGGTATTAGGGCATGTATTTTAATATCCTTGTAAAATATTCCCAATACTCTAAAACACTCAATTTTCCTTGAGTTAAGCTCTCAAAATTTGATATTTTATGATCAAAATAAATCTAAAGCAACCAGCGCTGGAAAAAATATAATTTTAAGTAATCCCAATTGATGGGGGTAATATCTACTCCAAATTTCATCTTACAGTTATCCCACCATGAAGATGCTTCATTGGAGAGTTAGAAAGAACCCCATACTACTTTATTTTCTAAAGAAAAATAACTTATTTCAAAATACTCCTCCATCTCACTTAACTAGTTTTCAGAACCATCCCCCAAGGTAGTTCCATCAAATTTGGGTGGGCTGATCCTTTTTTATATCTCTAGATAGTTCAACAACCAAGCAAGCTCTTTTATATCTTCGCTCATTGTCATATTCATATTTTTTAGGTTGTTATTCCCCTTACTCTTCATTTTCACCCCTTACCTACTGCTCCGAGGTAACTATTCGGCTACAGGTGTCCTAAAGGAATGTGAGATTTTCATCTAACTTATTAGCCGTCAAACCTTCAACATTAGTTGAACTTTTTCCAGCTTCATGGTTCACCCTTCTTCTAACCATCGTATCCTGATAATGAAAGGATAAGATATCCGTTAGCATTATAAACCCATTGATTCCAAGATTTGATACTACCACTATGATACCAAACTATAATGTCCATGTTATGATCAATCAAATTAAGATATTAAAAAAAACATACCCTTCATATATAATTAATGCTACCAATGTTTAACATTATTATTTAGCTTACTGCAAAATAATTGAGCATAATTAAAATATTCATAATCCATCTGATAACATATAATAACCAAGTGCAATTGTAAGGGTATATCCAGATATCCACTATCTCCCCTAAGTCACTATAACCGAGTGTGTACAGTTTTGTATACTTGGTTTAACCTTTTACAGGTTATGAGAACTATATGTATCTCCGAAGTGCCTACTTGGAAGACATTCATACAAATTTCTTCTGATATTCAACATTTTTTAGTTAGGGTATTAGTGATCAAAAAATGTAGTCAGATAATACATTAGTTTGGCCAAAATTTCAAGCATTGCTTTGCAAGCTTAAATCCGAGACTGCACATTAGTCTATGAAACTTGTTTTCCATCACCACACAACCATCTCAATACAATTATCTAGATTTCTTGTTTTTTAAGAAGGTGAACTAGATAAGAAGAGGGAGAGTCAATTATTGGCTAATTTCCCTAAATGTAAAGAATCCTATTGGTACCTTCTTAGGATTCCTAAGGGAAACATATGCACCACATAATGATTACCCGTCATTACATCCTCAATACTCTTCCTGTAGCCATCCTAAGTTGGCACTAAGCTATGATTCAAGAGAGATGTCGTATGAACATTATACTCCATGCTCCTTATATATAGGTTATCTTAGTTGAGTAATGTGACTAAGTAAACCTTAACGAGTCATTTTAAAAGTATTATTTCACAATACTTAATATGTTTTGATAAGAGGGTCATAGTAACTAAACAAGTTACTAACTAATATTAGTTCCTCATGTCTTAATTTTAACAACTTAGTAGTTGTCGTTAGGTGTAGGTTAATTATTCATTTTAATACCAAGTCATTTAAATACATTTACTTGTCATGATTAGTCCATTATTACTATAAAGTATATAAACATCTTTATTTCATTTCCTACATTATACTTTAGGTTTATCTGTATATATTATTTTTTCTTTAATTATCCTATTTGAATTAATGAAAACAAAAATAATAACATATTTTAAGAAATTAACAGCTTAATTAATAAATCAACTTTATAAATAAAATATCTACATTTTTCAGTTCAAAAATGATAAGTCATAAGTGCAGATTTCAAATAAAGAACAGATATCCCAATCACCATTAATAATGATTTACAATTGTAATGCCTAAAATTTATTAGATATACATGCAATATAGAAACCAAAAAAAAATTTATTTCCTGAATCTAATCCTCTTAAACACTACCTTAGATTGAGAAAAAATGAAAGGGATATAGAAACAATACCTATAACTTACCAACGAATAACCTCCCTTGATGTTGTAGTTGTGCTCATATTTGTGGAAGTAAACGGATAGCACTTCTCCCTTGTGGATTGAAGATTACTTATTGATGATTGATATATATGCAAATGGATATTAGAGATCTTTGTAGGAATTTTAGCAGTACTTTGTTATGATTTCTAAGGATGGATTCCATAGAGGGTGGCATGACAATTTATATTTTTTTGGAAGAAGGAATGGAGGGTTAGTATCTTGCCAAGTAGATGGAAGATCAATGGTTAGTATTGAATGAGAAGATGAAAGCGTATAGATAATTCTAGAATTAGAAAATTCTAGAATCATGGAGAAATACCCATTGAATTTAAACTTCAATGGAGAAGAGTAGAAAGTTAGAGAGGCTTCTAGAATTATATGCTTCTAGAAATAGAGGAGGTGGGATTAATTATAGAATCATGGAGAAATATCCATTGAATTTAAAAAATTCAATGGAGAAGAGTAGAAAGTTAAACATGCTTCTAGAATTAGAAGCTTCTATAATTAGAGGAGGTGGGATTAATTCTAGAATTAGAAAATTATAGAATTACGGAGAAATATCCATTGAATATAAAATTCAATGGAGAAGAGTAGAAAGTTAGAGAGGCTTATAGAATTGGAAGCTTGTAGAAATAGAGGAGGTGTGATTAATTCTAGAATTGGAAAATTTTAGAATTATGGAGAAATATCCATTGAATTTAAAATTCAATGGAGAAGAGTAGAAAGTTAGAGAGGCTTCTATAATTAGAAGCCTATAGAAATAGAGGAGGTGAGATCAAATTAGTTTAGGTTTAATTAGGAGTTAATGATGTGATTACATAAAGATGCTACTTGTCAGGTAGGTAGATAGGAATTTGAAATTCCTAGAAATGTTAAATGAGGTTAGTTGAAAGTTAGGAAAAGGGTTAGTAATAATTGATCTTGTGATTAATTATTATAGGGTCAAGATGGGAATTGTGGAATGATGAATTAGTAATAGGGGAGGGAAATATATGTTAGGAATTAATATTGTTTAATAGGGATTTTATTTATTTATTAATTATGTCAAAATTTTACCCCTCTTTGAAGAGTTAGTGTGGAGCAGTGATCGTTCAAAGAAAGAAATATTTCTAGGATAGTAAGGGTGATGCCCCCTCAAGAGTTCGGCTCGGGAGGAAACGAGTCAGGTGACCACTCGAAATGAAGAGAATGGTATGTTAGTAGAAGCATATGAGAAGTGTTGAGATCAAGAGAGATTGTTAAGTGATAAGATGCCCCAACCGAGGTGGCCAAATAATAGGATGCCTTGGTGAAGGGGATTTGACTAATTGATTGGATGTCGAAGCCAAAAGGATGATCTTGGATTGATTGATTGAATTGATTGGATGCACCAGCCAAGAAGATCAAGCTGGATGAATTTGATTGGATGCCCTAGTCAACAATATATGAAAGGGGTGTGTGTATATTGGTTGTTTGATTGATAGGATTATATTGAGAAAGGGGTTAGGATTTTTTAATTAAAGGATTGGATGTATGACTAGTCGGGAATATATCCCAAGCGCAGATGGATTTGGGGATGTGATCTTGGCTTGGATGACCAATGATTGATTTGATTGGATTTTGGTGCCATTGCACCGCGTGCCTCTTACACTCTTGGTTTATATTTTAAAGATCAATTGGACGTTGCATGGAGTGGTCGATTGTTTAGATGGGGCTAAGAAGATTTGGAGAGTTAAATGTGGATGAATAGAGGATCAGATGAGAGGAGGATGTCATTAGACAGTTTGTAGTGGATGATGATTAAAGGGGATGTGTACTGTCATGAAATGTCCATGTTTTCATCATTAGCAATGTTATTGATGTGGCATAGATAAAATGCACCAAGGTATAAATACCATGATGATTGAATTTCTAAATTCTCTCGCCCTCATATCATTGGAAAAAAAACATGGTCCTCATATCATTGGACCATGTAAAAGAAAAAGAAACATAAGGGGCCTCGTATCATCGTCCAAAAAATAAAAGATGCAAGAAATAAAGTAAACATTCACATTCACATTCACATTCACACGTGGAAAAAAAGAAAAAGTGAGTGAATGAGGTTGGGGTAGATTTACTGGATTGTGGAGATGTGGTGGATTTGCGAATAATTTGACCAAGTGGACGAGGTTTGACCATTGTTGGGAATTTTGACAATTTTTTTATTTTTTATAATTTTTTTTATTTTTGAAAATTTTACGAATTTTTTTATGTTTGATTTTTTGAAAATTTAACCATTTTTTGATTTTTTTGAAAATTTTACGATTTTTTATTTTTTGAAAATTTGCAATTTTTTTATTTTGATTTTTTGAAAATTTTACGATTTTTTGGAAATTTTTGATGGATGAGGCATTTGATGTGATTATTTTGATGATTTTTTTGAGATTATTTATTTTGATGTTTTTGATGTATAGATGATGACGCATATGATGGTTTTATGATGATGTAGTTGTGATGATTATTTGATGTTTTGATGAGTTTTATGTATATACATGGCGATGATATTTATATGATTTTGGATGTTTGGAGACATTTATTATTTATGAGGTTATATGGTGATTTGATGTAGTTTCATTGTGATGTTATGATGTTAGATGATTAGATTATATGTGATGATGAAATGATTTTATGTGTTGATGTTGATGAGATGTATAGATGTATGAATAATGCCAATTTTAATGAATGGATTTTTATGATAAGGATGTTAGGTGTATATGGATTATAGTGTTGGATGTAATGATGATTATTTATTGCTATGGTTATGTGGTTATTTGTTGTATTGTGATGTTTAGATGGATGATATTGATGATGAAATGTTTTTCATGGTTTATTAGTTAGTTTGTGAACTAGATTATGAGATTTAGAAATGGTTATGTATAGTTATTATGGATAACAGTGTGTAGTGTTTAGTGTGGTGTTTAATGTTGATGTGGATAGTGTAGATTAAGTATGGATGTGATGATTTACATATCAAGTGGGTATATACATATGGTAAATTTTATGGAATTTTTACAATGCCATTATATAAAGTAAATGTAAAACATAATCTGACTGTACAAATATTTACAATGTAACCATTCCACTAAATGAAGTTGAATAACAAAGAGAAAAGGAAAGTGATTGAAAAGAAGGGGATATGACAATGACAGGTGGATGGGGGGATGAAAAGGAATGAAAGAATTTGGATATTACAAGGGTTGTATTTCTCAGGATTGATGTAGAGGCTTAAATCTTCTAAAGGCTGCAATACCAAATTTTTTTGTTGTAGGCAATGTAAGCTTTGTAAGGATCAAGATAGTGTTCCCGGTCATGATAGAACCATTACTTCTAGTCAAGACCAAAGGAAGTCTGTATTAGGATAGTAGGAGAGGATTTTGGATATGGATGGAAAATATGGGTATGGATAAAAGGTCTTACCCCCAGTGTGCTAACACGTATGCGAGGCACTAGTGGACGTAGGATCTAGCTTACCATAGCGCTAGAAACCAATTTTCACTATGGTACTTTCCCAAGACATCACCAAAGTGTTTTTCACCATTGGATGATTTTTTTTTTTTGATTAATTAGATGTTTCATACTAAGCACTTAAGATTATAAGTGTTTAAGATGCATGATGTTCATGGGATCATCCAACTCATACCTATCCTAGATAACAAGCTTATAAGCACTAGAGCCAAACTTTGCTATGAGGATGTAAGGTCCAAGAAAATTTGGTTCAAACTTAAATTTATTTTCATGATTGGCATTAGTGTTGCATTGGTTCTCTTTAAGAACCAGGTCACCAACTTTGAATTCACAAGATTTGATGTATTTTCCATATTGTCTATGAAGGAAATTTCGGTAAGCATTGAGATGGTCCACGGCTAGGAGGTGTTTCTCATCTAGCAGCTCAAGTTATTGAAGGTGGTGTACATGATAGTCTTCATCTTCGATAAGGTTTTGGAGAGAAACATAAAGGGAAGGAAGTTTGATCTCAATGTGTAGGATTGCTTCAATGCTGAAGATAAGGGAATATGAAGTGAAGCCAGTGGGGGTGTGGATGGATGTATGGTAGGATCACAAGGAAGGATATATTTTTGTATGCCAATTTCATCCTGTTTAATTGAAATTTTTTCTAAAAAATTATTTGAGATTTTTGTTGGATGCTTCGGATTGGCCATTTCCTTGTGGGTAGTATGGGGTGGAGAACTTAAGCTTGATGTGGAAGTGATCACAAAGTTCATAGATGTCACGATTTTTGAAGGATTTACCATTGTTCGTGATAATGGAAGATGGAATACCATAACGGAAAATGATATGATTAAAGATAAATTTTGATATTTGCTTTCCGGTGAAATAGGAAAATAGAATGGATTTGACCCATTTGGTAAAGTATTTCATAGAAATAAGGATGAATTTGTGACCATTAGATGAGGTAGGATTAAGCTTTACCATGAGATCGAAACCCTAGGTAGAAAATTATCATGGAGTAGTGATGGGATGTAAATCTTGAGAAGGTGCATGGATGAGGTAAACAAGTTTTTGACATGGTATGCATTTATGGACATATGAGCATGCATATTTTTCCATGGTAGGCCAATAGTAGCCAATGCGTAGAAGTTTCTTGGAAAGTACCACACCACTGGTGTGAGCACCACAGATGCCTTCATGAACTTACTTGATTGCTAATTTGGCCTCTTATGAGTTAAGGAATCATAACAAGGTTCCATCATATCCTCTACGGTAGAGGTTGTTGATAATTATGATGAATTTGTATGTGTGTTGGATGAAGGATTTGCGATGGTTGCGAGGAAGGTAAAATGGAAGGATATGGTCATAAAGATAAGTATAGATGTTGTGGTACCATGGGGAGTTGGGAACAAAAATATCACATATCATTTTAGTTTCAGGGACATCATATGTTGGAACCATGAGTTGTTAGACTAGGAATTGTGAGTTATCGGCATCTGAAGGCATGTTTAAGAGAGAACCAATGGTAGCCATTACATCTACCTATTTGTTATTTGTTCATGGAACCTGCTTGAATTGAATATGCTAAAAGTAAAGCTTGAACCTATCCACCATTCACTTATATGGAGCATTTTTGTCATCTTTGGTTGAGTATTTATCATTGACCTTCTTGATTATGAGTTACAAGTTACCAAAGACATTAAGATTTTTGATATTCCACTAGATATCCATTCTGAGTCTAGCTATAATTTCCTCATAGTCAACTATATTGTTAGTGTAGGGAAAGCAATTAATGTTTAGATTAGGTAATATATGGCTTGTTATTTTGTAGATTAAGATGCCCCCAATTTGAGAATCTTGGTGTCCTCTTCAGTGTCGATATTAATATCAATGGTTTCTTAAATTAGTGATGTTGAACCATATTGTAGTTTTTCAAGAGCCATAAGGAGTTGATCCATAGCTGGGTTGTGATCTAGATATTAGGTATTTTAAAAAAAATCAGCAAGGGGATCATCCTCCTCTAGATGGAAAGAGGAGTAAGGATGGGGGATTTTGGATTGGGATTGGATAGGTAGGATAGGATATTTTTATCCAAAAGAGGTGCCATCATTTAGAAATACTTTGAAACCCTTTTTATGGTCACCGGATTGGTATATTGTCTCGAGTTCCCATGAATTCAAGAATTGCTTCGTCATTTTGAAATGTGTCGAGAGGGATATGTTCAGACAGTTGGTTCCACTGAATGAGTTAGGGATGGGTGAGAGAAATGCCAATGACAAGGATGACGGTGTCATGAAATAGGTTTGTGGTGGTAAGAAATTTGTATTGGCTATAAAAATATTGTGTTTTGATGACATCTATACCCTCCTTAGCTATCTCGGTTATGTTACTTAGATTATCATGGATACCATCATCAGGTGGCTGGTACCCTAATCCACGATCATCAAGATTGGGGATGATAATAGGGGTTTAGGGATGCCTTGTTCATTGCGACCTAGTCCTTGACCAGAGTAACCCATGCAAGTCATCATGTGCTTGGGGATTGGATATTCATTACTCAGCTAACAAGATGGTATGGAATCAACTATGAACCATGTCATATTGGATGGTTGTAGGTACTCGTCAGATAGATACCCAAAGTAGATAAAAGTCAAAAATACCAATGAATATGTTTTCTTATTATCTTGAAACATGTTAAACCTACCATGTTATTTAGGTGAAAGCAGTAGTTGCTAAACGTTAAAAGTTTGGTATTCTACGCATCCTGTGGATTTGAGTTTGAGAGGTGGAGTGGGTGAGATAAGAGTGAATATGGATGGAGTTGGTAAGATAGGACTAGATGAAAATGAAGTGTTATGTGAAGTGGATGGAATATTTTTAGGTAAATTATATGAAGTGGTGGATGTCATAGATGATGGAGATGGAAATTGTGAAGTGATAGTTTTAGTAATGGGACAATACGGTTCCTCATAAGCTTGTGCTTCAAGCGCTTAGAAAAAATGGAATGGTTTATGGTCACCATGGATGGTGACCTCCATGCAAACATGATCAAACTTAATTCATTGATGTACTGTGGATGGGACAACATGCATTTCATGAATCAAGGGCGACCAAGCAGTAAATTGTAGGGGAACTGGATGTCCATAATATGTACTAGGGTGGGTAGCATGATAGGTCCCACATTAATGGGAAGGTATATAGTTCCCACATATTTTCTTTCAGTGTTATCATATGCTTTGATATTGATTATATCTTGTCTTAAATCTAATGCATTATACCCTAGGTGATGAATGAGAGATAAAGTAAAAAGGTTGACACTAGACCCATTGTCCACTAGTACTCGCTTACCACGAGTATTTTCTATAGGAACCTCAATGTAAAACAGGAAAATTGTGGGTTGGGTCATGTAATGGCAAGTATCTTACTAGAGTAAACGTAAGTGGGAGTGCTTGATAAGGGTAAATGTGGGCCAATGAGGGCTTGAAATTGTGTGGGATTGATATCATTTGAGACATGAGTCTCCTGAAGAGAGCAGTAAAGGATATATTTATGTACAGAAGATGTTTTGAGAAGATCCATGATGTAAATCTATGTGGGGGTATTTTCAAGTTGTTCAAAAATATTGTATTGAGCTTGTGGAGATGGATTGGAAGAAGAGGGAACAACCCCTTAAACCACTACACAACATCGATGAGTAGTAAAAACACACTGAGGTTTTTAGGAAGGTACCTTGACTTTGATGATGGTTACTTGATGAGGGGAATGGTGAATATGGCTGATGATAGATTCTTATTTCAAGGGTAAGTGTTAGCAATTTATATAGTTAGATGGTTCAGGGGTTTTACTAGACTTATGTTAACCTTGATTTAAAGTGTGGATCTAACCATGATTAGGGAGTGGATTTTGATAAATCCCTAACTTTCAATTTTGAGAAGAGGAGGATGCCTTGTCTTTGATTTCGGTTTCACCCTGATCATTTAAGTCTTAAATATAGTTCTTTAGACGTGTCATTGGCATCATAGGAGTTAAATTACATCTTGGGAATATTAACTCATTTCTCCCTCATGAAGGGAATGATTTCCTAGGTATGGGAGTTACACAACAATCCCACATGTACCATCTTATTTTGATATATGAGAATGAGTAGACATGTTTATTCTATGCATGATCTTTGTTGTTTGATTTTACACTTGTTGATTACTTGAGCTTTCCCATTTCCATTGGAGTGCAACTTATTGACATGCACATGTTTTTGGTTAATCCTTGAGAACAATCTCACATGGTATAAAATTCATGATTCAGTAACCATGTACCCACATTCATTATTGCTAAATTCTCTTGTTTCATTTTACATTGCTTCCCATGCAAATTTTAATTGGGTTTTAGATCATGTTAATCCGGATTAACATTTTTTAGTTTTTTGAGTTTGTGTTATTTGAGTGTTTATCGATGTACATTTTAGGAAATTTCAGCTAGAATTAGCTAGCTGTAGCTATATTTGGTGGAAATTGTTTGGTTGGGAGGTATTTATATTTGTTGGTTTTACTAGTTTTTCATTAAATGTTAATTCAACTTATTGAGATTTTTGGTTTTCCTATAGCTCCTCCTCCCCGCTCCTTACCAACCCTATTGCCTCTACTCCTTTTTCCATATCTACCTTGATCGAGCCCTACAGATCTTGGTGAGATCCTCCCTTAGATCTCCTTGAGCTCGTTTCTTCCTCAACTCGCCCAAGAAGGTTTTCCCTTATGAGCTCATTTTTGCTTGATATTTTTTTTGGCTTCGTCTAAGCCTTGTCTACATTGTCCTTGAGCTTGTTTTGGTTTTTTGTTGGCCTATCAAATGTCATTGGATCATGTTTTGCATTTATTTTTGGCCTAGATTTTGTGTGATTCCCCTGTCTTGACTAGCTCATCCCTATGTTTCTTCTTCCTTGTTCCTTGGTTATGTAGTTCATTTGTAGCTCAACCCATCTGTGTTGACCCTTTTCACCTAGGCTTCTGTCTCAATTGTGCTATGTTGTTGGATCCTCTACCTTCCATATATCATTAGAACTCTTCATGTCTCTATTTATTTGCTATGAGATCATATTTTTTGGATCCAATCATCCTTTCTTTGAACTCAGATCGTTGTTGAGCATGTTCACCATGTTCACCCCTACTCGATTTATGCCATTCTTCCTTGTGGCTTTGCTTTGAAATGAATCTCCCATGTTCATCCATACCTCAAATGACATGTGTGTGTTATCTTATAACCACCCTATTTTTTTGCATTACCCTTTGCCTCATCGGTATAATTGTTATTCATTTTTACCCCCTGGTAAGAATGGACAACTTGAGAAAAATGGACTTGGGCAGCTAATAGAGCTTTAACAGATGAATTTAAAGACAACAAATAACTTTCATGATCTTGGGAACTTTTAATTATTTCAAGCCCTTAAAATATTCTCCCTAGGCTTCACAAGTCCAACACTCTGCCAAATAATTGCAAAAAGGCTAAAAATGGTAAAAATGGCTTGGAGGGCACTTTACTACAAATTTTCTAACTTCCCATGCTTGGGAAGTGTTTCTTCCATTTTTTCTCCCACTTAACCCCATAAAAAGTAGATTTTCATGATTTCAAAGTGAAGAGGAAGTTGATATATTTAAAGAAATTCCAAGATCTCAAAAAATGAAGTATCTGGTCAAAAGTTATGGCCCATTACTGCTTTCCTTAGTAAAGTGGTGAATTAGAACTACTTTACTTATTTTAAGTAAAGTAGTATGAAATAAACACAGGTTTGGGGAACAAAGTAGCATTAAGTGGTGAATTAGAAATTCTTTAATTAAAATAAGTAGAAAGGGATCAAATCAATGCAGGTTTGGAAAAATCATTTGTAAGGTGTCAAATCAACACAGGTTTGGAAAAAGCAGTAGTAAGGGGTCAAATCGATGTAATGAATGGGAAAAATTTGTAAAACTTAAAACAGCCATAAATTTTCACTTGGAGCTCTATTTCGTGCATTCTTGGACTTTTCGGAAAGGTATTGGAACCCTCTATGAACCAAGATATTAAAATTTCATTTTTGATGAGTGAAAGGATGAAAAAAAATTGTTTGTTCTTCTTCATGCCCAAGAATTGTTACAGCGAATGCATTGCGGAAAAACAAAAAGATTTTACTTTCCTTAAAAAAATGAAGTAAAACAAGTGAGAATTGGAAATGCAAGTGGAGAGTGATTTTTTGTGTTATGTGGTGAACTAGTGAGTGAATAATTTCATTGGGGTGTGGGCTAAACAAATTAAAGCAATGTGTATTCAACACAATGCAAAGGGTAGTAATACACCCTCAATTCACCGCAAAACTAGAAGAAGTGTGAAATGAAGCAAAGTGGGAAAGTGAAATTGCTTTAATTCTCTTAAATTAAGAGAAGTAAAGTAATCTAGATTCACCACAATAAAATAAAATGCAAAAGTGGAGTTTTGCGGTAAAGTGAGACTACTTTACTTCTCTTAAATTAAGAGAAGTAAAGTAAAATGGAATCACTGCACAACTAGAAGGGAAAACAAAGTAAAGCAACCTCAAATCAATGCAATAAGAGGAAAATTAAAAGTAGATTCATGCAATGAAAATGAAATACTTTAATTTTCTATAAGTAAGAAAATTAAAGTAGTTTGACAAGTGCGATGGCAAAGGCAATAATGGGGGGTCGGATTCCCACAGGTAAGGAGAAGTTATAGAACTTAAAACGACCATAAATTTCTACTCGGAGCTCCGTTTGGTGCATTCTTGGAATTTACAAAAGGTCTTGGAGACCTATACACACTAGAATATTCAAATTTTAAATTTGGTAAATGAAATGTTGAAAAAAAATCATTACTTCTTCTACACTTCATTTCGTAGTTATAGTCAACCACTGCCATTAATGGGCATGAGATCCAGTTTCTTGTCCCATAAACAAGTAGTACACCAGTGTTGGGCTATAAAAGTGTCCCATGATGGTTTAATCAAGATTTTCACTTGGTACGTGGATAATGCATACATCCAAGTGTTTCCAATTTTTTTCTCTTCTCACATCTAGTGCTATAATTGAAAGGGGATGCATTGTAAAAGTTGTTAGTCATTTTTCTCCCCATGCTTCTCTCTTCTAGGGATTCAAGCCTTCCTTCAAATAATTGTAATGGATTCATGCATCTTTCTACTATAACAATGCACTATGTTGATTCTTATGGAGTAATAAAAATATGTATGTGTTGATATTTCCATCCTCTTATGGTTTATTGTTTGCATCTTACCTCTCATTGTGCTTGTAGGATTTGTGTATACTCTTTATTCATTGTAGGGTTTCAATGTGTTGTGTTTATTAGGAATGGTGATTTCATGTGTTATGGTTTGTGGCACAGCTATCTATCCTCTCCATTATGCATTGGTGTATTTTGGGTATGTGTTGCATTTTTTCCAACCTCCAAAAAATTCTCCCCTTCTCCATTTGAAAGGGCGGGAATATTGACTAACTCCTTTTTTTGGTGTATCACCACTTCTAGTGTAGGATTTATTTTCAAGCATCTCTCTCCCTCTATCCTTGGCATGTTAGGATAGGTGTAGTTAGTGTGTTTCTTTCAATAGGTGTAGTCATGGTAGGTAGGATTAGGATAGGATCCGGCCTTCTCCAGAGAGTTATCTAAAGCCCGCAAGTCCCACAGCTTGAGGGATAGCTCCATGTTATCAGATTACATTGAATACCCTATTTCCATATTTTCCATTTGGGGGGTGTTGTAATATCATGATAATAGTTTTAGCATGCCTGGTGGGACATCATAGAAGACAAAATCTTTAGTTGGAGTGCAGTTGAAGAATTTCCAGTTCTGCTAAGTTGACATGTTCCTAGAAAAAGAAGTTACAGTTTTGGAGTTTTTGCAGTAAAAAGTAGTTGCATTAATGAGGTCCTAGATCACTACAGAAAGAAGGAGAACCAATTGGTGATCTCATGTTGCATTATTTCAAGTAATCAATAGTCAAAACAATGTAGGAATAGGAGTAAGTAATTGCACTTCAAATCACCGATAAGAAAAGAAGAAGAAGTAAGTTTTTCAATTACTTCAAGTTGGAAGTCTTAAGTAGTTGCACCTCTAAGTTGCACTACTTCAAGTTATGTAATTAATTCAAATTGAAATTATTTACTTCAAGTTGTGTAAAAATTAAGTCAATTTATTCAAAGTGAAATACTTAAGTAATTGCACTGCAGAGTTGCATTACTTTAAGTCAAGTAAAAGGAAAGAATTACTTTAAGTTATAAAAAGGAAAGAATTTACTTTATTCCAAATTGAAAGACTTAAGTAGTTGCACCTCCAAACACCACTACTTAAAGTTGTGTCATTCTAAGGTGCTATTACTTAAGTAATGATATTAGTTCAAATCAAAATACTTAAGTAAAGCAGGTTGAGAAGACCGATTAACAAAGGGAAGTAATGTAGTTTCTAAACAATGCAACAAAGGAAAGCAATACAAGTTCAAATCACCAATAAGAATAGAAGGAACATTGAGTTGATTACTTCAGGATGTTCCACTACTTTCAAGAAAAATAATTACTTCAATTTGATTACTTCAATCTGTAGCAATTAAAAGACTTAAGCAGTTAAGGCTCCAAAACCCAAACACATCTGGCGACTCCACTGATCCAAAAAACCCATTATCTAAGTTGTAGACCTTATTTCCATTCATTTCCATCCATTTTCATTTCCATAACTTTAATTCTTCTTCCATTCCATGAACTTGTGCAATCAGGAGTTCATTCCCTGCATGGAATTCATACTTGTAGTAGTAGACATATCAATTCAATCCACCTCTAAGCTTGCAAGATTCATTCTTAGGTTACTATCAACCACCTCCAGACCTATACTATGATGAAAATCAGCAATATGCATACCCATAGGAGAAAGATGTAGATTATTTGGTCATCCACCAAATTATGGAGATGTTGAAGATCAAGGGAATGTAAATTTTGGAGGATATCTCACACCTAGTGATGCTGATTTGCAGTTGGAGATTCAAAAGATGGAGGAAACTTTGGTGTAAACAAGGGCCACAAATAAACTCAAGGCATTTAGGATTCACTTCATGGCACCTTGTCTGTGGGTCGGTCCTATGCCAATACACTATAGCCTGCACTATAAGCTTGGTTTCATAGTCGAGATCCTACCTTAACTTCAAAGATGGGTCTTGGAGATAGAGGCTTATGAGACACCTATATTTCCATCCCACAACCTTCTCCCCATTCCCTAAGCAGTACCATCTCATTGTAATATAAGCAACATGGGTGGAATCCTGGTAAAATTTATTAATATCAAATCAACCTAACATTACCCCCCTCGATCTGAGTGGAGAGTTCTGATGTGATGACCTGTTTCATTCTCAAAAACTACTTTGAATTTCTTGAAGGTTTCAAAATCTTCACTTTTCTTGTGAAGACAAAAAATCCACATTTTTCTTGAATAGTCATCAACACAAAACATGAAATACTGAAATATAGAATGACTCGATTGCATTGGAACGCAAAGATTGGTATGAACTAGGTGCAGCTTTCCATGAGATCAAAAAGTACTCTTCTAGAATGAATCTCTATGTTGTTTTCCTGCTAGGAAGTGAGGACAATTTTCTATATCCTTATGAAGATATGGTAACCCATGTACCATATTACACCGGTGAAGTGTCTCGAGATACTTATAATTAACATGACCAAGTCTTTGGTGCCACAACTATGCAGAGGTATATTTCTTAGCCATAAGTTCCTGATCATCTCTGTGGACAAAATAAAGCTAGAACATGCATCTCACATTGGAGGCTTTTGCAACTATTTTCAAGCCTTGTGATTTGTATCGAATTGAACACATTTTCTTGTCGGAATGAATATCAAAGTAAATTTTTAAGTTGTGATCTAGGAGTTGAGTGACTAAACGTAGATTCTTTGTCAACCTAGGGACATATAAGACATCTGATAGTCTACAGTTGCGTGAACCAAGGGGTAGATAAATGTTCCCAATCCCCTGAACTGTATATGAAGAATCATCACCCAACGAAACATGGTTTTTCAAAGGCCTGTACCTTATTGAAGTAAACTAGTCCCTATGGCCATTCATGTGTCGAGTGGCTCCTGAATCGACATACCAAACATCACTAGATGACGTGGATGGTTCAATTGATCAAGAAATGTACAAGTAGTCTTCATTATGTGACTGTTCTTGTTGCTCAACAATATTTTCTTGTTGATGGGGTATTCTTTTCCAATTCCCCTTTTTTTGAGTAGTTGTGAATCTCAAAGATTTTTTTGGGCATTGATGCCCATTTTGTAGAAATCACTGATAGGGTTAGGCTCTTATCACTCTAGGTATAAGGTCTCCCAATCTATATACCGTTAGTCTGATATACCGAACCTTTCTATAGACGCACCCTTTTGATATACTTGATGGTACATGGTATAAACTCGCCCTTTCTATATACCCGATGCTACGTGAAAGAGACGTTAATGTACATGAAAGAATTTGATACGTGGTATGAAGACAATATTGAAAGGGGTCTTTGTCATTATTGACATCGACTTAAAGAAATATCCTCATACACGAGCGTAAATTTTCTATATACTCAGATAATTTCTTAGTATGGATTTATGTCATGCAATCGTTAACAGATGGATGGGATGGCTTATAGTGTGTGCACTGTGTCCTTATTACTCCCCATCAATTTAAAGGGTCGATTTTCAATTTCATCTCAATTTTCAATTTCTGAACTTCTCACCTATTTCCCCCATTGTGGAATCCACTTCCCCATCTTCTAGTAGTCCATCTCATCTTAGTTTCTACCCTTTTACCTTCCGAGAAACCATCCCCTCCAAAGAAACAAGAAGTTGTATCTCTTCCACCACCACAAGCAATGCATAAATCAGTTGTGATGCAACCCACCCCTTCTCTTGTAATCCCAAACTCATCTTGTGAAGATGAAAATCAGATAACCAACTAAGAGAAATAGGAATAAGAGAGAAACAAAGAAGAGATGATTAAAAAATTGAGAAATTGGGCTTTAGGATTCGGAATTGATAAAATTCCTTTGCTGGTCAAGCCTTCAGAGGAGGTTGAGGTTGAAGAACCAATGGTGGCTAAGGCTGGTTTTGTAGCAGCAGTAGAGCAAGGAGAATAAAATGATGATCAATAGTCAGTGTGCTTAGAATGTAGTGTATATAATGGCACTATCTTTGCCAAAGTTACTGATCATCTACTAGTTGCAGAATCAGTCAAAGAAGAGGAAAAATAATCAGCTCTAATCTCATACAAAAAGGAGAACATGGAGGTGAGCAAGAAACATTTATAGGTCTTGAAAAATAATAAATAAGTTGCATAAGATATTTCAGATCTCTCTCCCACTTCATCTCTCCAAAAATCTGATTTTCTTGATGAGGTCGATCTCACAAGCTTCATGTTTGATGGTGAAGCTACACAAGATGATCAAGTTGCAGATATAGAAGTCATCATGCAAGAGGGAGAAGCCTTAGTGCAGCCGGACAATGAGGAGCTTGATTGCTTATCTAACTTGGAGGAGTGTTTTGATGAGGAGCCCATGGAAATCACAACATTCACTGCCCCATCATTCATCCTTCAACATCAAAAGGTTGCTGAGGAGAACATGCAAAGACAACCTACATTTCATAATAGTCCTCTTGAATCAAGTTTGGAGGAATTGAATCTTTTGAGTTTCACATCGGAAAAGGAGGAAGATAAAATTAAGGATGACATCACATTCATATCAGTGATCAAGGTAGAACATCAATTGTCTATAGGAAGGCTTGCAAGAAGACTTCCTTATTGGAGTTAAAGCTCAGAGAAATGGGAAAATCCAGTGGATTAAACCTTTCCCAATCATGTACTTGTCTTCATTGGAGACAAAGGAAGAGCCAAAACTAGTAATGTTTACTTTCAGTCATGAGAATGAGTTTCAAAGCATCGAGGATCAACTGCAATACCTCTCAGAATCAAAGGAAGAAAAACTAGAGAAGGTATTTTTTGTGCTCTTAGTTAATACCTTGATGAGTAGAGTGGAAAATCAACTTCCAATCAGTTTTTCACTCTTAATTACAGTTGTGTCTAGTGCCAAATCATTTGTATGACTGCAACTTATGAGAAAGGCAAGATGCTTCTCATCACCAGTTGCAGGTTTTGTTTGAGGTATTTCTTACCTCTGGTTAGTTTAGGGTAGGAGTAGGTTTTATTTCAGTAGAATAAGTGCTTATGCACACTCTACATGTCTTACTTAAGGCATGTACGATATTTATATTTTGTATATAGTTGTTTTTTCATGGTTACTCCAATCAATACAATGTATCATGTCCCCATGAGTAGTTGCAACAAACAAATCATAGTTGCATGAAGAAGTTACAAATCTTCAAGAAAAATAAAATGCAGAGAAACTAAAATCAGTTAAGGGACATTTTTCAGTGTTTCCATTATTTATCCCTCAAGAACATCTACAACCAAGTTCCAGTCCCTTGCAAAGTAATCATAAAATTAGCAGCATCACGCAATTTCTCAATTTTAGTTGCAACAATCCCTACTTCTAGCAATGTCCTCAGAGAGCAACATAGTAGAAGGTAGAACTCAGTCTCAAAATAGTCCTCAAGTTGCCTCCCAAATCAACATATGCTTGTAAGTCCTGAAATTTTTTAACTTATAAAGCAATCAATTGGTTTGTGCTTCATGTTGACAAGAATCAAATTTTGAGGTAGTAGTTGCAGGTATTCATCATTCAGTCTCACAGATCATATTTGTAGGAATCAATAGTACATGTCAGTTCTTCAAATAGCTCAGAATGCAGTTTTCAACTATAGATCAGTTCTAAGTTGCTTAAGAGGAATACATGCCCAATGGATGCTTCAAGGAAGCTGGTATACCCCATCTAGTAGGTAGATGTCCCAGTGAGTTGCCAAATTGTTATCCATTTTTACCCTTGGTAAAAATGGACAACTTGAGAAACATGGACTTAGGCTGTTGATAGAGCTTTAATAGATGAATCTAAAGAAAGAAGGTAAATTTTGTGATCTTGGGCACTTGTAATTATTTCAAGAAATTCACATATTCTCCCTAGGCTTAACAATTCCATTACTTAACCAAAAATTACAAAAATTACTAAAAATGGTAAAACTGGCTTGGAGGGCACTTTACTACAAATTTTCTAACTCCCCCATCCTTGGAAGAGTTTCTTCCATATTTTATCCCACTTAATCCCATAAAAACTAGATTTTCATGATTTCAACAGGAATAGGAGGTTGATATATTTCCAGAAAGTCCAAGATCTTAAAAAATGGAGCACCTGGTCAAAATTTATGGCCTATTACTACTTTCCTTAGTAAAGTGGTGAATTGGAATTGCTTTACTTATTTTAAGTAAAGAAATATGAAATCACCACAGGTCTGGGGAGCAAAGAAGTGTTAAGTAGTGAATTAGAACTACTTTACTTAAAAGAAGTAGTAAGGGGTCAAATCAATGCAAGTATGGAACAATTAGTAGTAAGGGGTCAAATAATTGTAGGTTTGGAAAAAGTAGTCATAAGGGGTCAAATCAACGCAATGAATGGGAAAAATTTGTAAAACTTCAAACGAACATAACTTTCCATTTGGAGCTCTGTTTCATGCATTATTAAACTTTTTGGAAAGGTCTCAGAGCCCTCTATGTACCCGAATCTTAAAATTTCATATTTAATGAGTTAAAGGTAGTCAATTTTTTTTTCTTTTGCTACATGCCCAGGCACTATTATAACAAATGCATTGCGGAAAAACAAAAAGCTTTTACTTGCCTTAAACTTAAAGAAGTAAAGCAAGAGAGAATCACTTATGCAAGTAGAGGGTCAGTCATTATGTTATGAAGTGAACTGATGAGTGAATAATTGCATTAGGGTGCGGGCTAAACAAAGTAAAACAATGTGTATTAAATGTAATGCAAAGGGCAGTAATAGATCCTCAATTCACCCCATAACTAGAAGAAGTGCAAAATGAAATAAAGTGGGAAAGTGAAAATACTTTAATTCTCTTAAATTAAGAGAGGTAAAGTAATCTAGATTCATGACAATGAAAGAAAATGAAAAAGTGGAGTTATGGTAAAGTGAGACTATCTTACTTCTCTTAAATTACAAGAAGTAAAGTAAAATGGAATCATCACACAATTAGAAGGGAAAACAAAGTAAAACAACCTCAAATAAATGCAATAAGAGGAAAATGAAAAGTAAATTCATGTGGTGAAAATGATATACTTTTCTTTTCAAAAAATAATAAAATTAAAGCAATTGGAAAAGTGTGATGGCAAAGGCAAAAATGGGGGGTCGGATTCCCACAGGTAAATAGAAGTTGTAGAACTTCAAATGACCATAACTTTCCGCTCAGAGCTCCGTTTGGTGCATTCTTGGACTTTTCAAAAAGGTATCAAATCCCTCTATGCAAAATAATATTAAAATTTCAAATTTTTTAAAGGTAAGGTTTCCAAAAAATATCATTACTTATTTTTCTTTTCATTGCATAGTTACAGTCAACCACCACCTTTAATGGGCATGGGATCCTGTTTATTGTCCCATAAGGAAGTAGTACACCCATGATGGGATATGTAGGTGTACCATGATGTTTCAATCAATATTTACACTTGGCAAGTGGAGAATTCATGCATCCGAGTGTTTCCAATTTCTCTCTCTTCTCACATCCAATGCTATAATTGAAAGGGGATGCATTGTAAATGTTATTGGTCATTTTTTTCCCCATGCTCCCCTCTTCTGGGGCTTCAAGCCTTCCTCCAAATCATTGTAATGGATTCATGCCTCTTTCTTCTATAAAAATGTAGTATGTAAATTCTTATGGAGAAACAAAACTATGTCTATGTTGATCTTTCCAGCCTCTCATGGTTTATTATTTGCATCTTACCTCTCATTGTGCTTGTAGGATTTGTGTATACTCTTTGTTCATTGTAGGGTTTGGGTGTGTTGTGTTTATCAGGAATGGTGATTGCATGTGTTATGGTATGTGGCATAGTTGTATGTCCTATCCATTATGCATTGGTCTAGTTTGGGTATGTGTTGCATTTTTTCCAACCTCCCAAAAATTCACCCCTTCTCTGTTTGGCAGACTAGGAAGATTGACTAGCAACTCCTTTTTTTGGTGTATCACCTTTTCTAGTGTAGGATTTAATTTCATGCATCTCTCTCCCTATCTCATTGGCATGTTAGGATAGGTGTAGTTATTGCTTTTCTTGCATTAGGATTAGTCATGGGAGGTAGGATTAGGATAGGAGTTAGCCTTCTCTGGAGAGTTATCTCAAGCCCGCAAGTCCCACAGCTTGAGGGATAGCTCCATGTTACCGGATTACACTGAATGCCCTATTCACACATTGTCCATTCAGGGGGTGCTATAATTTCATGATAATAGTAACCAACCAACTCGCCAAGGTGACTTCCTCGAGTCCACTGCCTAACTCCATGTGGCTCACCCCTCGATCTTGGTTGACAACTTTCTCTCCTCCCTTTTTCAAAATCTTGCCTTTATTTTTTAAAATTAGCTTTGTGTTTTTTTGGCTTAGGTCTTTTATTTTAAGCCTAAGTTAATTTTTTCAATGTATCTTAGCTTATTTTAATTAATTCAATTAGGGATTTCTAAATTTGTTTAAGGAAGGATATTGTTAATTAGAATCTTAATTTAAATTAGGATCCAACTTTAAAATTATTCTCCAAAGTAGGTTAATTAAATCAGGAGGATAACCTTTTTTAGTTAACCAAAATTCCTTTTAATTTACAAATTATTTTGTAAATAATTAAATAATTAATTGTGAAATTAAATGTTATTAGAACTTTTTTTCATTGAATTTATTTGGAGGTGTGTAGTACTTTTTGGAGCCCCTTTGCTTTATGGAGTTTTTTCTTGCATTCTGGAGGCTTTTAGACTTGTTTTGAGTCATTCTTATGTTATATCACTCTTGTTATTACTCGTGGGCTTGTGAGTGCATCTGCGGAAAACTTGGAGAAAGGAAGTTTTTCTTGTGATGTGAGATGATGTTTCTCACACAAAATTATTTTTCTCTCCCTTCTTGTTTTTTCGATCATTTTGTGCTTGCTTTTAGTGTTGAATTTTCGTAATCGCCAAAACTTGATTGTGGTCTCCACACTTGTACATTTCTTATGTCAATTGCAAGGTGATTGGCCTATTATTTCATGACACACATTCACACCTGATTGTAATCAACACACTAAACTACAAAGTTCTGTAAACAAGGGTGAAAATATTATTTTGGGTGTGTGTGCTTTTTTTAATTTCTGCATTCTCTTTTTCTGTCTTCTCAAGATGGATGTACTTTCTATTCCTTTACTCAAACAATTTAATTTATTTGAATAGAGATTTAAAATGGTTATTCCATTACAAGGTACAGTGTTGTTTCAAATCACTATGGGAGTAGAAAAATAACCAACAACTGAATCTAAAAAATATAGGTGGTTTAACTGATTTGATGAAGCCTTAGGTCTTCTCTATATGTTTGTTTCTCCTGAATTTCTCTTTGACATTAAGTTATCCACAACACCCGATGGAGGATGGAAAAATCTTGATGATATGTTTGAATAAACATATGACATGAGATCATATGAGTTGGAAACAAAATGCTAATATTAACTCCTAGCAATTTTAATAACCTACAAGCTTTCTTCTCTAAGTTTTTACACACTAGATTATTGTTGAAAGAATGTGGAGTTGAGAAAAAATATTCCCATTTGATCTTTTCGATTATTTATAAGCTTTTCCCCAAATAATTCATCATCATTTCTACCTTCCATTCCAAAAAATAAGCTCAAGAGAATACTTGGAAAATTCCCTCATTTGACAAATTTTCATCCCAACTGATTCAAGAACAAGATAAGTTGATTCAAATATGATCACTAAAGTCCAAGTCACATGTCCTTGTAACAAGTAATAGTAAGGGTAAGGAAACAAAATAATAAAATAAGAAAGATAAAAAATGCCAACCTAAGAAGGAAACCAAGACCAACTAAACCCAAACTAAATCTAGCTTGAACGCTTCTACTTTTGAGCCTAAAGTGAAGAAGGAAAAGTGTAAGTGTTCATATTGCAAGAAGACTAGAAATATGGAGCATTAGTGTATGAGAAAACAAATAATTCACCTAACTCATTTTCTTGAGAAGAATAATATAGGTATTCTCGAGTCTATCAAACAAAATGCTATGAAGTTTGAGTCTTTCAAAGCAAAGGAGTATAAATTTGAGAAGAAGAAAGGAAAGGCCCTTTTATAAAGAGTTGTTCCTTCATTGACGTGGATCAATGATACCCATGTTTCACACCACATGGTCTCTTTGCATGTTGATTTTTATAGCATTGATCCATGTGGCATGTCCCAAATAAATTTGGGTGATGATATTTCAGTTTTAGTTTCCAGTAGTTGATCAGTACATGTAAATGGTGGAACATTTAAACAATTTTTGAGTGCTCCCAATATCTCTACTAATCTCCTATCAGTTTATCAAATCACTCATCTTTGTCAAAAAATGTGAGTGGAATTTAATCCTAACTTAGTGATTATTTTTGAGCTTCACACTGAGTCTACATTGGGGGAAAGATGGATAATCAATTTGATTATATACCTTCTCCCACTTTACTTCTGATTCAACACTCACTTCCTTTCTTACTCATGTAGATGAGGTCAACAACCTAGGTCACAAGTGTGTTAGTTATCTAAACTATTTTAAAATTTAATGATTGAACCAAAATGACATGGTTAATGGGTTACCCCGTGTAAAACTTTCTAAGGGTATTTTTGAGGGTTGTACCCTCGGTAAGCACCTCGAAGATATTTTGTAAAAGGAAAATTTTGGAGAGCTTCTTGTCATTTGGATCTTGTTCATAATGATGTTTCTAGACCCTTTTCATCTCTTTCATTTCCTAGATATATTTATATACTTACCTTCATTGATGAATTTTATCATTACACTTGGGTGTATTGTCTAAACAAAAATGAAGTTTTTTTGATCACTTATGAGACTTCAAGGCTCTCATTGAGAAACAATCTAAAAGGTCTATTAAGGTTATATGAAAGTACAATGGAGGTGTGTATTTGAGAAATATGTTTGAAGGTTTTTGTATGTCTAAAGGGATTTATTTTCATCATACAATTGCTTATATCCTTTCACAAAATGGAGTTGAGGGAAGAAGTAATTGAACGCTTAAGAAGATGGACACTTATATGTTTCACTTTAAATAATTTACTCCATAATATTGGGCCGAAGCTATGAACTGTACTTGTTACATTCAAAATCATGTTTCAAACAAGGCACTAAGAGGGATGAAACCCTTTGAATCCTAGTTTGGGCATAAACCTGATGTTGAGAACTTTCACATATTCATATCGAATGTTATGTTCTATATTCCTAAAAAGGGATGTAAGGCCTTGGAACCACATTCTAGACCTTGTATATTTATAGGGTATCCTGATGGAATTAAGGGGTATAGATTATTGAACCCTACTAGTCATCAAATTTATATTGAGAGAAGTGTGAAGTTTGATAAATCATCTTCAAATTCCACTTCTCCACCCACTGAGGTTCTTATATCCCTCTCTAATTCAAATTCTTATTATTATAATGATGATCCTATTAATCCTCCTCCTCCTCCTGATCTACCTGTTCCTCTTGCTCCTCATGCTTTAAAATATTCTGATTTTGACAGTAATGATGATGATGACTTTATCCCTTCTCACTTGAGTGAAGAATATATAGTCCTTGAGCCTGTATCTCCTCTTGGACCTTGTTGGGATAGGCATCCTTGAGATGAGAGAGATGACCTCGTTAGATTGGAAAGGGAATCCTTGAGATGAGAGATGATCTCATTTAGTGTTTTTTAGACCCCAAGTATTATTTTCCTCTAATTTTAACCCTAATTATTTTCGGGAGGCTTATGGGAATCCTTAGTGAGATTATTCCATGGATGAGGAGTATTCCTCACTCATTAAGAATGATACTTAGGATTTGAACCCTCTTTTGAAAGGAAGAAAAATTATTCGGTGTAAGCGGGTGTAGCAAATAAAGTATGGTGTTGATGGAGATGTCAAAAAGTATAAAACGTGACATATAGCTAGAGTTTTATCTTTGATATCCAGGGTTGATTATTCAGATACCTTTCCCACCATTGTGAAGATGATTTCCATTTGAATGACCCTTGCAATCACTACTGTGAACATTTGGGAATCTCATTATATGGACATTAAGAAAACTTTCCTTCATGAGGACCTAGAGGAAGAGATCTATATGGCACAACCCCTAAGTTATTTTCATGATTCCTACCTCATTTGCAAGTAAAATAAGTCTCTCTTTGGCCTTAAACAATCCCCTTAGGATTTGTATGCCAAGATGGACTCCTTTATCCTTACATTAGGGTTCACTAATTGTAACTCTGACCTTAATGTTTACATTTTGTGGCAAGATGACTCCATTATCATCCTTTTTATGTATGTTCATGACTTGTTGATTATGGGTATCTCTTCCTTGATTATTGATTATGTGAATACTCCCTTATCCAACAAGTTCTCCATGACTGAATTGGGTTTGCTTCATTTATTTTTGGGATACAACTTTAACAATATGACTCGGTAATTATGACTGTGAAACCTGAGTATGCCCAACATTTTATGGCTATATTTTACATGAATTATTGTAATCCATCTCTTACTCCTTTCCTTTTCGGGTTTAAGTTAGTTGTTGATTTCTCCACTCCCATAGTCGATGGTACCCTTTATCACCAGTTGGTGGAAAGATTGATTTATCTCACTCACACTTGGCTAGATATTTTATAAATTTTTGAGATTGTGTCTAGATTTATGTTGGACCCTTAAGAGTTGTATTGGAAAGAAAAGAAGATATATTGTCATGTATTTTTTTAAGGGAAAAATTTAAACTTTAAACATGACAACTTAACCCTAGTGTCAAAAGTTTCTCTAAAAACCCCCCTGAACACCTCTATGGGTCAGTCTACCCTTTGTGTGATGTACATTATAATCTTTCAGATCCTCATATGTGTCATACAAACCTTCCCTAAGTGTTTGAAACATTTTGATGAGGTCTCTCAGTGTTTTCAGTGTAGTGCTTATAAAGTTGAATTCTTCAATTGGCCTAAAAAGGCTATTTTTTATCTTTATGGGAAAGATGTGCATCCTTTGGGATAAATGTGAAATATTAAAACCATCTGAGAGTGATGTCAAGGAATTAATAATGCAATGGAACCAGTTTAGGAAAATTTAGGAAAGTTTCGAAGGTTTAGGAACATGAATAGTGAAAGTTGGTTTTTTAGGGTTAAGGAGCTTGCAGTTAAAAATGGTATCTGAGATTCAATAGAGGATTCCTAGAATTTTATAGTGAGTTTGAAGGAAAAAAATTACTCATTATAAATCTTGAAGGATACTATACATGATGGAACTTTCAAAATTTTCACAAGACTCAGACTCTACTTAGGACAACTTAGTTTTAATAGATCCACCTGTTTTTATGAGAAAAAATGTAATTTTTGAGGGTGTTATAGGAATAATTAGAACTTGAGACCCATTCCATTATCTTTGGAAGGATATCAGGAGAAAAAATAACATAAGGTTTCATCAAGAAAGTCTTCTTGGAGCTCCAAAAACTTTGTTTTCAAGGTATTTCTCAAGGTAAGGTTTCAAAACTTAGCCAATTTTGCATAAGGAAACATGTCACCTCCAGGTTGAGTTGAATTTTTTGTGTCCCTCCTATCCCTTTCCATCGGAGACATATCAGAAAATAAAATTTTCCACACCCCATGTTTTCCTCGAGGTTCTTTATGTGACTAAGATAAGCACTCTGTAAGCTCTTTTACCTTAACTCTAGCCCCTCCTGTAGTGTAATGAAAGTGCGCCACTTGTCATATACATGTGAGGGAACATTTTTTCCCTCCTCTACCTATCCCATAGGGACATAGGTGAAAATAAAATGTTCCCCACTCTTTCCCTTGTTTTTGATTTTCATATGACCAAAAACAAGCTCCACAGTGCTTAAGTAAGCCCTTTCTTGTTTCCCTCGCTCTAAATCAAACCCTACCACTTGTCATCACCAGGGTAGGAAAATTTCTTCTATTACTATTGTCTCTATCCCTAGGGGGAAAAGGGGATAGTAAAATTTTCCCCATCTCATCCCCTGCCATGATTCCTCATGTGACCCAGTTTCAGCTCTCCAGTGCTAAGTGCTAGTTTTTCCCCCTTCCCTCATCATCCAATCAAGAGTTGCCACTTTTAGAGACCATAAGAGGACACATTTTTATACCCCTCTTGTCCCTATCCCAAGGGGAAAAAATAGATAATAAAATTTTCCCCATGCTAAGATGATTGAAAACCTAAAAAATTGACTTAGTGTTTCTACCTTGCTTTTTCCTGTCTCGTGAACCAAAAGTGCTATTGGAAGTTCTAAAAAATTAAAATAACTCATACTAACCTCATATTTTCATATTAATTCCATTATTTATGATCCATAAATCCAAAAACTTGAAATTTTTCCATGGTTACCATATGCATGAAAATAAGAAAAACTCATATCTTGCAAACTAGTGAACAAATTTAGGTGATATTTTCTCAGTGATTCCTCATCCCATGCACCTTCAAGAACACTGTAGAAATAGATAAAATTATGACCTAAAATTATAATGGTATAAAACCCTAGTTTGATACCCTAGATGAGGTTTTTTTCAGTTTCCAAGCATTCCGACGGGTAGATAGAGATGAAAATTTGAGCACATGGTCTTGGAAGTGAGCAGAATCGAGTGAAGTCATTTTTTTTGCAATCAAACATAGAAAAGTTCCATTTATAAATATATTAAGTATATATTCTTGTCACTTAAATAAAAATATAAATATTCCAAAAATAGCATTTTTCCCATATCAGTGCATTCAAAGAACATCAAAGATGACAAACTAGGCAATCTTTCCCAAAATAACAAAAATGCAGAAAAAAGAAAAAAACAACTACTAAAATTAGTAACTTGCTAAAAATCACAAGGCACCATCAAAATATTTGATTTGAGAATACCATAGAATTGAGAAGTTCAAATTTTAGAAAATCAGGGTAAATATCCAAAAATAGCAGGTCTTAGTTATAATTGCTAAAAATAGAAAGTCTCCCTTTTGGGTGCAGAAATTCATAGTTGGCTCTAATTTCATTCATATCTCTAAATTTTTTTTACATATAAATAGAGTTTCTAGATGGTGGAATAGCTTAGGAAAGGTAATTTACACTTCACAGAGATCTTGAAGCATAAAATTTGTGTCCAAGAGCGAGGCAAAACATCATAGGGTACAACAGGTAAAACTTAGGGACATTGTGTAATAAGAAGATATTAAGAAATATTTGAATCTTTGTTAATATTCAAGCTAATTAGGTCATCATAACTCAACAATCAAGTTAGATCCATCCACATCTCTCTAATGAGTTGGTTGTGTTGTGCTCAGTGAGTTGAGTTGAGCTTGGTGAGTTGGGAGAGCTTGTCAAGTGAGTTGAGGGGAGTTGGTAAGCTAAGATAAGTGAGCCAAGGTGAGTTAATTGAAGTAAAACATTACAAGAAAGTGCTAAAAATTTTGAAGTGAAGGTAAGGAGAAAAGATAAAAAAGTGATCCCATATTTCATGAGAACTCATAAGCAAGAGAAGTCTATTAAAGATCTCACAGAACTTCCCAAGGAAAGAAAGGGTGATCCATTATAGCATATTTATCTTCAGAAGCATCCAAGTATGTATTCTCTGATGGAAAAACTTCCTCACAATGATCAAGAGTTGATTCCACAACAAGTTCCTAAAATTAATCCAGTGACAAACATCATGTCAACCCCTAAAGGACCATTTCCATGGATTGAAGAAATGTTTGCGAGTGAGCGAAGGACAGTGCATCATGTTATCATGCCCAGTATCAAATCAATATCAGGAACCATAAAATCCAAGTGAAGGAAGAAGGCCAAGAAAACATCTTGCTTCTCTAGTGGCATCTCAAGTAATCTATATGTTGCAGTTTCTTGGCCTAGGAATGAAAATCCTATCAAGGAAATAACTCCATCAGACTATGAGTTGATCCACGTCTCATTGGGTCAAGATTTGCATGAGGGTGATTCTCATCAATTCAAGTAATCCTCTTCATATCTCCTTTCATGGAATGAAGAATACAAATAAACAATTGTGCAATTGGAGGAACTAGTAAAGACTCTAAATGCTCACATTCAATATTTCTTGGAGCCTAACCCAATATCTTTTCTTCCTATAGAAAACATTCCTTCGATCAAATTTTTTTGATCATGAGATGGTTAAAAAGGTACACAAATACATGATTCAAGGGAAGGATAATACAAAATGGATTGAGAAAATCATTGAGCAAGGAAAGGCATTATTTTCAGATGTCTTATTTCATCAAGTACATTCTTGCAAAATTTTAAGAAGTAAAGAAAGTAAAGGAGGAGTTTGAAAAATTGGTAATTAAATTGGATGAGGTGTTCCCACTAGTGTCTGAGATGATCCCCTTCGACTCTCACACTCTCGTGAGTAAGAACATGTTTGCTTCAGCTATAGAGTACATATCTCAAGTCTGGATCCACATCATGGATGTGATATATGGAATTGTCAAAAACGCCATTTCCAAATTGGAATATTGTAGACAACATGCTTGTAAGATATTGAATCAGGTCTACAAATTTGTTCTGAAACTTGAGTTCCCTCAACTTAACGAGAATTTGTCATTATAAAAAATCATTGTTTCCTTCTAGAAATAGGTAAAGAAAGAGGAAGGTGAAACTCTATCCTTCAATTAAGATAACCTAGAGTCCTTGGTTGACATTAGAAGTTGTGCATTTATCCAATTACAAAGGATCAAGAAGGATGGATCATTCAATGTAAGAAGATCAGTGAGGTTCCTGGAGCATGGATGAAGGTGTTGATCTGCATTTGAATTCTAGAGGAAGATAAGTTGGAACTAGTACTAGCTTGATTCAACAAGGAATTCAAGGAATAAGATCCCACTTCAGAAACTCTTCATCAAGAAGTATGAATCAACAAGTTCTTCATCATAGGGAGCTTCTTCATTAGATATGGAAACTTCTCCTCTCTCATCTCTTTCTCCCTTTTCTTCTCCACCCTTTCTATTTCTTCATTGTGCGTAATCATGATAGTTTTGTCTCATTCAATTAAGTGACTTTATAAAGTTTAATTGTAAGAGTACCTTTAATTTATAGAAAGGGAACTTATTTCTCATTTCTTAAGAAGATGTAAAGTCACAAGTTGAATGATATCATGGAGAGTCATGTGGTGGGTAGGTGAAAGGTCAATTCATATTATTATAAATTAAAATGGCTTCTCCATTTCAAAGGATCCTGAAAATTTAGTTCTTTGTAGAAATTGTAGATCCATTTCTTCCATTTCCATTTCACACACATTCTTCTATTTCTCTCTTTTTTGCACTTTGTAGGCATAGATCAAGAAGGAACTTTGTATCCTTAATGAATGAATCTAAAGAAATATGTGTCCAGGTTTGTTAGTCTCCCTAGATGCTTCATTATTGCTTTCCTCATAAAATGTTGAACTAATTTAATTATTGGGTGTGAAATCTGTTATTGCCTACTCAAAACAATAACCTCACCTTTCCTAATTTATCTCCTTTATCCCTCATCACTTAAATTTCCTCCCCCACGTACAATAACTTTTCTATAGGTTCAGTGAAGTGTGCCTATGTGATACCCAACCTACTTTACAGCCCTAAAACATTAATATAGGATTAGATAGTTACAATTCAATAATGGGAGCCTCTCTATACATAATAAGGAGGGGCGTAGCCTCATAAGTGTTTGTAGAAACGCATAATTTGAAACATGGAAAATTATTTCACCAACATTTTTTGGAGAATTTTTTGGGAAGAGATATGCCCTTGTTCACCCATATAGATATATGCAAAACAGAAAAAAGTATATATTCCAAAAAACAAAAAATAGATTTCAAATAAAAATAAGATTTTGAAGGTGAATCCTCAAGGATCTAACTTGTGTCATGTTCATTCCCGCAATACAATGAAAATTTTTCAAGATTGGAGTTTGGTACCAATGAGTGACAATAGAAAAAGAAGATGACTACTAATAAATGTAAATATTTGATCAACTATCATTCTAATACATCTCTTGTGAAATAAAATATTTTGCTAAGGGAAATAAGGTCCATGAAATCTGTGAAGTACCGATGAAAATACTTTCTAGAATGGAGAAGATTGTTATTTTTGAATGGTTACAATTCGAGATGATTTCTAATAGAGGAAAGAAATTGGGAATCACACCCATTAATCACCAAAAATAATCAATAATAAAAAAAGCTGCAGCCTAATCCAAGAAGACTAGTTATACCTCAGATATCTAAGGTAGCTGAAGCAGAATCAATTTTTGCTAAGGCCTACTCTAAAAAACTTGAATCCGTCTCTAAAACAGTTGCTTCTTTCAACATTGTTGATGTAATGAAAAATCTTAATGTTAACATCTCAATGTGGGACGCTCTAAGTATTCGTGGACAACAAGATTTACTTTCTCATGAACTAGCTAAGCTATAAATTTCTTCAAATGCAATAGAAAAGGAAGTTCAGAAGGCAGACATGGTCCTCGGAACATTTGAACAAGACCACATTTAAATAAGTTAAGTGGATGGTCCAGAAAGTTGTGAATGCTCATGATATCAAGAATCCACCACCATTGTATTTGTCATTGATTATTGGATAACATCTAGTTCATAATTGCATGGTGGACAGTGGCCCAAGTAGCATAGTTATGCCAAAAATAATTGCACAAAAATTAGGTTTTGCAATATGAACCTACAGAAAGGAAGTGTCTTACAACTTGATGGAATTGCAGCTAATATGGTTGGTATAATCAAAAATTTAGAAGTGACGTTACATGCCTGCCCAAATGTTTCTATTCTGTAAGATGTTACTATTGTGGATTTACCTCCATACTTTTCCTTATGGTTATCTAGAGATTTCATGGCAAAAATCAGAGGTTATCTATCTTCAGATTGGTCCTTCTTATTTTTCACTACTCATTATGGTACCAAAGTTACTATCATTTCAGAGCCATTTCATATTGAGCCTCACTCTCCAAATGTGGTGGCTAATTATTCAGGCCCTAGATCAGTTTGATTTTGATGAGGTAGCTCAGGTTTCATCATTAGATGGTGTTTCTAACATGTTTATGGATGAAAAGACAGTGGAATAACATGCTCGTGATCCTTTTAAGGAAATTGAAGAACACCTATTTGGTGTGTATTGTATGCATGAAGAAAAATACACCACTTCCCCTACTGTCCAAAACACAAGATTCAACAGAAGGGATTTGGAAGCTTCATTTCAATGGAGCTAAGAACAAGAAAGGACAGGGTGCCAGTTTGATGCTCACTTCCCCAATGAATGAAAGGTATTTCTTAGCTTTGAGTCTCCAATTTTCATGTACTTGTAATGTAGCTGAGTACGAAGCTTTAATTCATGGCTTGTTTTGGGCCAGAAAGAGAGGTATCAAGCATGTTACATATTTTTGGTGACTCTGAGCTGGTTATCAATTAAGTAAGAAATTTCAAAGTTTGTAAGAATCCATTAGTGAAGTCTTACAAACATAGAGTTTTATGATTTAATGGAAGATTTCGATGCTATTAACATCAATCTATTCCTAGAGCTGAAAAAAAGCCTACAGACATACTTGTTGCAGTTGGGACTAGTTTTGAAGTACTAGAATAGATCAAAAATAACAAAATCCAGCCTTATATAAAGTTAATTATCAGGCCCTCAATACCTGATAATGATTCAATTTGGCAAGTTTTTGAAAATGATGATCAAATCTACAAGTTTTTGCAGCAAGAAGTTAAGTTTTCTGTAGTTAATCAAGATAAGTTACAACATTTATTTGGTTACCAGATTGTTTAGTTGAATACAAATAAAATTCCTCAAGGTCTGGTCACATTGGAAGACATCTTCAGCACTCACAATTAGTTAAGAAAAGTCAAGACTAAAATGTCAACTCACGCTAATAATTACGAAGAGATCTTGGTTGCTAAAGGGAAAAAGCTATTTCTTGGAAAGGTATGTTCCTTAACTGAAAAAGAAGTCATTTATTAATATTTTCAAGGATTTTAAGGATGTTTTTGCTTGGAAAATACCAAGACCTGAAGGGATTTGATCCCAGTTTAGCACAGCATACAATTGAGTTGCAGCCAAATTTTCGATTTGTTTCAGTACTTCAAACTAGCAGTTGGGGCTAGTTTTGAAGTACTGGAACACATCGAAAATATCAAAATCCAGCCTCATATAAAGTTAATTGTCATGCACTCAAATAATTATCTAAGTTGATTGAATTACAGGTATTATCTTTCTGTAGTTAAGATAAATTACAACATTCAAGTTAGGTAGTCTGGTCAATCTTGTTCCTGTTAGGAAGAAGAATGGTGAAATCAGACTCATGTGTGAAAGAAAAAAGATTTCAGAAAGGTATCTTAATAAGGCTTCATTAAAATATACCAAGACATTACCCACTCCCAAATTGATGCAGATCAAATTGTTAAGAACAGACCTGTAAATCAAAAATAAGTGATAGATAGATTATCTAAGTTCATTGGACAGGTTAGTTAGGTATATAATCAGCCAATTTAGTTCTATTAGGAAGAAGATAGATATAAAACATGTGTAGATTTACCACTTAAGTGGGGTACTTATGCTTACAAAATATGGATGCCTTTTGGTCTTTCAAATGCTTCTAGATGCAAGATTTCAATTGTGCAATGGACATGGATTTTCATAGTGGGGTACTTATGCTTAAATAAATTCATCCTTGTTTATTTAGATGATGTTATTGTATTTTCAAAAGATTCTGAAGAAAATCTAATGCATTTAAGGCATAGACTTTTTAGTTGTGCAGGCAATTTGGAATATCTTTGAATCCACTTGAAGTCTATCTTTTCAGTACATCAAGGAAAACTTACTTAGTCATATTGTTTCTAAGAAGGGTTTAGCAATTGATCCTTTCAGGATTGAAGCCATATCACAACTATCATTGCCCCATCATAAGAAGGCATTACAGAGTTTTCTTGGAAAAATCAACTTTGTTAGAAGATTTGTTCCAGATTTTGCAGCATTGGTTAAACCACTCACAACTATGCTAAAGAAAGAGAAAAATTTCTCTTGGACCAGTGAAGGGAGAGAAGGATTTGAATCAATCAAATCAGCTATCTCTTAAGCTCCTACTCTTACAAATCCAAATTTCAATAAAGATTTTACAATGTATGCACTTGGAGGAGCTGAAACAATCTTAACTATATTAACTCAAGTTGATGATGAAAATATCGAGCAGCCTATTGCTTTCTTCAAATAGAGTTTGCATGATTATGAAACAAGGTACACATTCCTCAAAAAATAGGTACTTTCAGTAGTCAGAGGACTAAATAATTTCAAGTATATGCTTTCGAACAATAAAATCCATGTTCTTGTTTCTCATCCAAGTGTGAAAGCATTCTTACTAAATAAGGAGTTGAATGAGAAAAGAGAAAACTGGATAACGAAGGTCATGGAGTATGATATTGATATTTGGGTTGCTAAGATGGTTTAAGGGAAAGGTTTATGTGAACATCTAATTTCTAATATGGAAAAACAACAAGCTCTAGAACCAGGTGATTCAAAACAACATGCTAAAATTGTGTATCAACAATCAGAAATTATGGTTCAACCAGAAAATCAGCAACCTGAGTCAGTTCAAGAGTTTCAGGAATCAAGATGGATGGCTGATTTGATTAACTACTTATAGCATGGGACCTATCTGGAAGGTATGGACAAAAATAAACAAAGATATTTCAAGTTACAGGTTGTACATTATATCTTTATTGATGGTGTGTTGTTCAAAAGAGATATAAATGGGATTTTGCTGCGATGTGTTGATTACGATAAAATTCAAAAAATATTGTCAGAATTCCATGAAGGACCTGCTAGGAGGTCACTTCTCAGCACGTACCACAACCTTAAAAATTATGAAAGCTGGTTACTATTGGCCTAGCATATTCAAAGACTGTTTTGAATGGATTAGAAAGTGTAAAAAATGTGCTTTCTTTGTCGGTAAAGAACGTCTAGCTTCGCTACCTTTACAACCTATTTCAGTTGATCAACCTTTTATGTAGTGGGGTCTTGACTTTATCGGCATGATAAACCCACCTTCTTCACAAGGACATAAGTGGATCTTAACTGCTAAAGATTATTTTACATGATGGACTGAAGCAATAGCCTTGAAGGATGCTAATGAAACTTCGATACTATCCTTTTATGAAGGTATAGTTTACAGATTTGGTGTTCCAACAACTATCATATCAGATAATGCTTTAGCATTCCTTGGTGCAAAGATAACAGATTGGGTTGTCAACCATGGAATCTATCTAAGTTCTTCATCTAATTATTACCCACAAGGTAATGGCTTAGCTAAGAGTACTAACAAGAATCTGTTAAGGATCATTAGAAGAACACTTAAAGATAATCAAAGAGCTTGGCATCTGATGTTGAATTCAACACTTTGGGCTGACAGAGTGACTCCTAAAAGATCAATTGGCAATTCACCATACAAACTTGTGTACGAAAAGGAAGCAAGAATGCCTATTTCAGTTGAGTTACCTGCTTTAGATTTGCTGCATCAAATGGAGCTACTTGAGAATGAACCATTGTAGGTTCGTTATGCAGAGTTAATGGAATTACAAGAGCTAAGAGATAAAGCTCATTTGAATATGGAAAAGAATCAGAAACAAATGAAGAATACTTTTGACAAGAAAGCCAAATTTAGAGTCTTCAATGAAGGAGATATTGTGTTAAAATGGGATGCTGATCGTGCAAAGCCAGGAAGACACTCAAAGTTTGATACAATCTGGAGTGGTCCTTACATGATTTCAGCTTGCAAGGAACACAATGCTTTTCAGCTTTTGAAGCTGAATGGAGAGGAACTTCCCATTCCTGTGAATGGTATGTTTCTCAAACACTGTTATTGAAAATCTTACAGTGATTGTTAGAGTAGGATTTTCCCTTCAATAAGTGTAGTTTCTACACATTGCATTATTTTTCAATTCAATAAGTGTATTCATGCATGTGATCTAGTTTACCAGATCCTTTCCCAGTTTTAGTTCATTTTGGAAGGGTTGGACCTTTCAAAAAGGAAAATTTTGGTTACATGGAGACTCCATGCCCAATGGACAAGAGCAAGGCACTGATCTATAAGCTAGCAGGCAGCTTTCCCCACAGGATCACCAGAAATGTTGACAATTTTTGCACTTGTGCAAAAATGGGCAACTCGAAACTTTGTCGTTACGATGAAAGTCATGGGTGAAGTATACCTAAGCTAAGGAAGTTCTTGATGTTATTAGTTACTGCTGAATTAATTAATGATTAAGTGAAATCTGCAGCTATGTGTGCTGTTACAAAATGTAATAGATCACATAGTCTACAATTTCATGATACCTTCAGCAAAAGAACACAAAGGCCCTGAAGGACAATTTGTGTTGTCTTGATGAAGACACCGAATTACAGAGTAGGTGAAGTGTTGAGTTTTGGGACAACAAACATAAGTGTAGATTACAGAAATCAGAGTTCATTACTGAATGTTACAAGTTCTCATTAATGTTCTTTCCTTCATGTTTAAGACATTCAATTATGGTACTGAGTTGTTTAGTTCATCATACACTCCATTCAGAAGCTTGAAATGTAGAAGGAAATACACAACTCAATTTCAGAATTCAATGTTTTATTCACAAGGAAGGTCAAATGTTTCCCACACAAGCCGTGGGATGTGACTAAAAATTAAAGTACATCTACTGAAGAAAGAGGTACACATGCATGAAATAGAAAGCAAAGGAATATGAGTGAACCCATCATTGCCTTTGTATATTCTTCGATTGTGCAGATTGTCCCCCTTCCAGCTTGTTCCATCTTTGTCTTCACAATTCAAAGCATGGTACCTGAAAAGTAAAAGAAAGGAATCATCAATAAAGAGCTCAGGGTTAATCCATATTCCTACACTGTCCTAATTCGTGCATATGGATCTCTAACCAACAGAAGATATATAGTACCTGAAAATCAAACATATAGCTTACTCAAAAGAAGAAATAGAAAAGAAAATAAGGAAAATGGATACAAGAGAGGCCAAGAGCCTAATTATTTTCTAACTATTTTCTTAAGTGTGCAGGTACAGGTTGCAGACAAGTAGAAAAGGACCATGTACATGCTGGAAAGAAGGGTTAATGTAACTCAAAACTTAGATATCTTCTGTAAAAGGAAAAGGTTACATTACAAAACAAAGAAGATGCATGCAGAAAATGTACACTTTCCAGATTTCAGTCAAGGAAGAGAGAATTCTGGGAAAATTTTGACAGGGCTTCACCATGTAAAATGGACATATACAACTTTTCCAATATCTATATCAAGATGAAATAAAAGAAATGCAGTAAAAGTAACAGATTACAGTATTTCAACAAAATATCTGAATCAAGGCTTATGCTTGAAAATGGTAATACATAGAAGAAAAATTCTTGCAATTTCAAAGACTACTTACAGGATAATAAGGCATGCTTGATTACAAAATATCAGAAATAGATTTATTTTTGCAGTTAGCATTCTTGGTTCAATATTCAGTCAGATAATCATCAACTAGAATCAAAGAGTGGAAAGCAACTAATACAAAAGACTAAAGAAAAAAAAGATGTTACATTTTTATCAACATCATGTAACCTTGCAAAGCTTACACTGGTCAATACACAGTCATCAAAGAAAAAAGATACTCATATGTTTTTTTATTCCAATGAGCATGTTCTAGTTAGAAAACATTAAACGTGGATGGAGGAAGAACTCTATGGTGGAGAATAACAATACTAGAATGTCAAATACAAGGGATTTTGCATATACCACAACTCAATTTTGAAAGAAAGTATAAATGCAAGCTACATCTTTCAGAAAAGATCCAAATTTCAAACTCTTTAAAAAAAATTGGTGTTTTAACACAACTTTGGAAAGTTATACAACACATATCATGGCCAATAAATAAGACCCACATGGGTATCAAGATCAAATGCAGGTGTACCAAGAAGGTTAAAGGGAATTATCTTAGAGTATTCAAAGCTCCCAAAATTCAAACAGAAGCTAACAGATAGCCCTAAAAGCACACTCATGATGGCCTTTTCTCCCAGATTTCCAATAAAGAGGCTCTTAAGTGAGCATATCTAAAAATAGAGCACATAGATACAAGTATCTGAAAGTCGAGAGAAGTAACTCACCGGTTAAAATGGATCTATCAAAGCTGAGAAACCCTCAAGGTGATAATCATTTTCACAGCAAAAGAAGGGCCCATAACGGTTTCAACTCAAAATTCCCAAAAGAACCACAAGATCACAAAATATGCGAAGAATGAGAAAAGTATCAGTGTTTTGAAGTCAAGATGATAGAAATGATGTAGTTGAAAAGATCTGAGATCGAAAGACTTACCATTCTTTCGTCACATTAGTAATGATCAATATACAGTTCAAAGAAGCAGAGAACAACAAAATGCACATAGTGGAAGCCAAGCTCAATAGTGACCAGCCGCAAAGTCCTGATGCAGGAAAAGCTCAATTATACCACTCTGAGCTCAAATAACTTTAAAGGGAAAATATAATGGAGAGATCATGACGATGAAGATCTTGAATACCAAAGTATCATATCAGATAACCGCATAACAAATCTCAAAAATGGTGGAATCTAAAAGTTTTAATCAGAAGCTCAAAAAATAATGAATCAAGTCCAGATCCAGAGACAATTTTAAAGAAGTAGCCGAGCTTGAAAATCAATAATGGCAGCCATCAATAGGAAACAAATAGGAACCGAGCTATAAGAGTACCAAATGCCATAGTAAAATATTCACAAAGATCCCAAAATGAGTTTTTCTCAGAAAGCTCAAAATAACCAGATTTTACAAAGGACGCACTAACAGAGCTTTAAAACTCCAACAATGGCGGAATCTCTAAAAAAAATTTCCCATATAACTCTTAGTGAATCAAAGAGTGACCAAGATATCAGATGCTCAAAGTACCAAAAGGATAAATGATCTAAATCTGAGTTTCAGAAGCATTAACAATGACGTGTCTGAGCAACAAAATTTTCTCATGGCTTCGCCCTCTCACGAGCAAAAATCCAAATGACCAATGATGCAATTAGGTTTAAGTTGTTTTTAGCATGCACACTCGAGAGCTTGAGATTAACCTAACTCAACCATGGAGTCAAATAATCAATGATCATGAATTCAAAAAGTACAAAGATCAAAGGTTGAAGATTAATCTCTACATGTTCAATGAAAAAAACCATGGGTCAGGATTTAAAACACATTTAATCACATGTCAAAAACCCTAAAATCATACTTTAAGAAGATCAATGATCAAAAATTACAAAGTACAGAGATCGATGGATCACAAACGAGTAATACCAAAATTAATGCAAAGAGTCAATCTTACTGATGGGAACCATGGCGGTCGATCTTAGTCTAACTTATCAATCTTCCAAAATTTTCATCAAAGTATCAAAATTTCATCCAATCCCATAGCCCAACAGAGCCCCTTTTACATGTGTCCTCATGTGGACAGTAAAAGTGGAAAAGTGGAGGCGGAGGTACTTTGGAATCTTCGAAACCTTTTACAAAAAGGTTTAAAAATTCAAAGCTTTCTCCGCAAGCCCACCTGTGAAGCAGGGAAAAAGTCAACCGAATAGAAGACAAAGCCTGCGGAGCAGCGGGCCCAAAGTACATTTTGAAAGCTTTTGTAAAATATTAAAATTTCCAAAATGCAGCCCACGAAGGCCCACTCCGCAAAGGACGTTAAAATATCACAAGAAGGCCGCAAAGTTTTCCATAGAAGGAGTTAAAATTTCAAAAAAAAAATATGTGGGCCCATGAAAGGAACTTCTCCATTTTAGAAAAATGGTGAAGTCTTTCCAGAAGATTTTGGCTTCACAAAGGTCCGAAAAAGTCCTCAAAGTTATTCAAAAGTTTCACGAAGTATTCCCATGTCATTAAGTAAAGGTGAAATCAGAGAAAGTGCCACTGCTCGGCTATTTTCAAGTTTTGAGCCCTTTCGGAAAAAACGTTCAAAAGTCATATGTTTCAAGCCGCGATTTCCGCTGCGATTTTTAACTCAAGCATGTGTATGAGCCATAGACCAATCAAAAAATTGGTGAACTGAATATTTAAAATATACAGTTTTATTCATGAAAATGATGAGAAGGGTGTTTTTTACAGGTCATTTTTTTATTAAATTTGTCAAATACATGGATATCTTTTGAGCCGAATTAAATGTAGACCCTTCTTCAAGAAAAACTTCAACCAGATTTCAGATTATTACATTAATGACCATGGTGGATTTACACTAAGAACACAAGATAGCCAAACTTGAGTTGGCAGACAGAGGATGAATTAATTACCAGAATTTGCTAGCTCATATGTGAGCTAGATTTTTTACCAGAAAATTAAGTTGCAATATTTTGGCATAAACTATATGAGTTCACCAGATTCAACATGGAGTTGAATTTTTGCATGCTTACTCACAAGAGGATAAAAATGACAAGCCTTTGTGAAAAATTTAGCATGTTGTATGATAGAGAAAACTTGCCTAAGCAAGAAAGCTTATTTTTAGCAAATTATTCACTACTCTCTCTTTCTTAAAAATAGATGCTCTTCTTTCAGTCAACATATTCAGTTTAACCTGTATTTTAATTGATGGCTATATAATGCCTATTTGTAATTGCATGCTCTATTTTTATTCCTTTATCTATTTATTAAATAAAGGATAAAAATAGGATGGATGGGCGAGTACAATCCTTAGGCTATTTTTAGAAAGAGGGTGAATTTTTTTTTGCTATATATTGTGTGCCTTTGCAAAGCACAAGGGAGAAATTTGGGAGGAATTTTTGGATATAGGAGTACTGAAGCAAATTTTTTGCCAGTTTTTCCTTCTGAATGTGAAGAATTTCTACCTTCCTAATTATTTGTAGTCTTTTGTATGTTTCTATTAGTCTTGTGAATGCAAATTCCCTGATTAATCTTCTTACCCTATTGCAAAATTCAGTAATTTCTGCTATGATATTAATGTGCATGTTTATGTTAGCAGTATTGTTGTAATAATGTCCCTCAATACCTCCAAGTGTTTTTCCCTTAATATTCTGCAGAAGAACTATTGGTTCATGCACCAAAAATCCTTCACATATCAATTGTGCATATACTTAGTCAAAGCCCTCATACAAATTTGGTGTATCACCTTAGTTTTAATTACTTTACAATCATCTTTTACCCCTTAAACCCCATAAGTAGTTTAGGATACATCAACAAGGAACCAACCTTAATGCCAGAGACTCACCTCAAAATAGGTATACCCACAGACCTGAGGTGTTTCCATTGTATCTACGAAAGAGAGAGTTCAAATTTTGCAAGCTTAGAAAACCTGTAGCCATCTCTCTACAGGCTGCACTTTCGAGAGATATCAAAAATAAATATAGTTGGAAAACCAAATTAACCTCTGAATTTAATCATGGATGAGAAAATGGAAGAGTCCATTTTATTTCTTGAAACCAAGGTGGATGATAAAATTTAGCATGAAATCTCTGAAGAAGTGTTTTCACCATCCTCACCAAAGGATAAAAATGATGATCATCATAGTAAGTATGGAACCTCTCCTTTTCCTTGTGAACAAGAAGATTCTATAAGGAACGATCAAGATTAAATTGAATATTTTTCTCATTTTGTTGCTCCAATGATGTATTTTCCCTCATGTCATGAGGATGATCTAATAGATTTTGAGCTCAAAGGTGTGCCATTACTGTGTAGCTTGGATCTCTTATCCTTTTCAGAGAAGGATGAAAACCAAGTATGGCCATTCTTACAGGGAGGTGAGTTTTAGATGAAGAGAAATGTGGAGAAGGAAAACAAATGATGTTTCAAATGAATTTTGGCCATGTGTGGATCATATTTTCAACAATATCCCTGAGTCTTAATGTAGTTAATATTCTAATGAAGATGAAAATGAGAATATTGTAGATTTAAAAGAGTAATCAGTGCAAGACATTTTGAAGACTATGGAAGAAACTGAAAACCCTTAATTCGGTCTTGAAATCTTGACTCGGTCCATGGAAATGCAAGATATGTATGAGGAAAGTTGTTTTTCTCCCTTCCATGCACCAATATTTGATTATGAGACTCAGAAAATGAATTGTTTCATTGTTCTTTTTGAAGCCTTGGTATATGATTATGAAGGTGAAGGAAGGTCTTTCTCTCTCTTGTTTTGTGAAGAAGATCATGAATGAAAAGGAAAATAGATTCTTGAATATTCTCAATCTTGAAGAAAAAATCTCCGCCATAGATGATGATAGCAAGGACAATGTTGAGCTAATTCATATTGAAGAAAACTATTCAAAGTAGATGCATGAGTCTTGTGAGTGGAGTCAAGGTAAACTATTTCTCACAAACTTTGGATGCCCTACCAATTTTGAAAAAGAATCCATAATGTAACATTCAATCAAGGGTGATGAATGCTTCTATGACCAAATAAAGTATTTCTATTTTGAAAATGATGTCAAGGTCAATTTTTAGATGATAGGTATTGATAACAATTGTTCCACAAAAAAGTGAGAATGTGAAAGAATTTTGTGAATGGATGTAGAATCATCTTTATTTCACCATTCCAAAATCTCCAACTTGTCTTGAAATTTTTTCCATGTTGTTATATTCAATCTAGGATGATCAATAAATTCACACCATTAATTTAACCTCCATTTTTGAAATAGATTGTTCACAAAAACAAAGTGAGAATATCAAAGAAACTGTTGAATAGGAAGAGAATCAGTTTGTTCTCACTTTTTCTCAGTTACTCACTAATTCAAGGAATGATTTCAAGTTAAAATTAAACAATGATGAATTTTTCCATGGTGAATTCAATGTTTCCACTTTTGAGAACATGGAAAAATGGTTCCTCATAATCATAGAGCATTAAGTGGAAGCTATAAGATACAAGAATTTCAAACAGGTAACAAATTTTTCATTGGATGCAAGAATGTTTTCACTACATTGAAAGTATGAATATGGAATATTGGTATGCCTCCTTCTCAATCCATGTAAATCCATCATGAGAGCATGGTGTGATCATATACTGATCTTCGAGCTTCAAAGGTCACTTTTTTGTCAAATTTTTGTTGTCGCCAAATCACTGCACCCTCCGAATGGCCAGGATGTGAATAGGACGTTCGGTGTGATTGGGACACATGGGTTCACCTCTCAAGCTGTGGGACTTGGGCTCGAGGTGAACCTCCAGAGAAGGCCAGCTTCCTCTTCCTAAACTAAGTGTTGTACTACTCCTAGTGTAACAAAAATGATTATCTAGTCCTATGCTAACATTTTCATGGGGTTTTAGGGAAAGAGATTTACAGAAATGAAACTATACTAGGGATGGTGTGCACCAAATAAAGGGTGTCTTCAGATTCAGGAAGGGTTAATTTGAAGAGGGTGTGTGCACCACAGGTCAACTTCACCTACTGCAACTTAGAGAGGGTACAAGATACCACAAACTAAGAGACACGCATTCCCTTTGTTAAAATTTATCAGACCGAGAAATATACCAGTTTCCCAGTGAAGAAGGATGAACTCAAGAAGGGTGAAAAGACACCACAACTCAACTGCATGCAATACTTCACCACTCGATAAGCACAGAACTCCAAGAACCTGCAATAGAACTTAAACTTGCACAGTGTACCTGCAAGTATGAGAAAGGCACAAAGAAGCACAGAAAGATGAAAGGACCGAGATTAGTCACAAAACACACACTTTTATTGCTTCAATAACATCCGCAATGCATCATACATTTAGAAGAGGCAATAGTTGCCATTACAGTCTTGAAGAGGAGGCTTGAAAGTTCTCTCAACACACAAGAACAACTTGCAGAAGAGAGAGGATTCTTGAAAAGTATACACTCTCGCCTAAGATATCTAACTGTCCAACTTGTCTGAACTGTTGGAACCCTTTGAAATGAGCTTCCAACTTACATTTATAGAAGAATCTGTGAGAAAGAAGAGGAAATGGTCATAATTGCATTCCTAAAATGAAGGCCCATGATGTATTTATTGCAGTTAGTTGAACTACCTGAGAAGGTTCCATCATGGGTCATTAATTGCCTGATGACCTAGTCTTCTCAATTAATTAAAAGAATATTTAAATAAAATATTTGAATAATAATAATAATAAATATTATTATTAAAATATTTAAATAAAAATATTAATTTAATTAACATAATGTTGGGACCCCCCCATTGACCCGTTTGACTTGAAGAGGAGGGGGGTCCATGTGGAAATAGTCTGCACAAATCTCAACTCGGTGAGCTTCGAATCCTCTAACTCGGTGTTGCAATTGATTTTGAACCCCACACTAACTCTTTCCTCATCTTGGCAATCGAGCTCTTTTGCATTGATTCCTTCAAATGGTGAGCTATCAAACTTGATTCTTATCGTTTTGCTAAAATGCATGTAGATCCTGTGAACCTGGCCTGACGTAAATTAAGACTCGCCTCACGAATGCCACTGCTACGGTCTTGCTTCAAAATCCAAATCGAGCCATTCTAAATTACCAAGCCACCTATATGCATTGTGAACATGAAGCTTTAAGCCCGAAATTGAAAGCCTCTACAAATACATTAAACTTCAACACCCGCGAACTTATTCTTTATCTCGACTTGGTACCAATGTTTCCACAATATGAAAAGTTTGACTCTAAATCATACTTAGTGGATTTGATCCATAATACATTGGTTGTACCCACAGAGGTTAAACAATTCAATGAATTTAAATTATTTCACTCATGCATGTTGCGCCATTTAGAAATGATTTTCGAGCTATGAAAATTGTTAGGGATCACGTTACGTGGCCCTGTCAACATGAATCGATTGATTTCTCTGTGATAGCTCTAGTCTTGACAGATAGAGTTATTTCTTCTTGTTTTGAACCACATATTCACATGCATTCCATGTTCAAACTCCATGAAACAACACCACGATCTCTTCAACTAATTCAACCTGGCTTTGTTTTGCATATCAACCCAAGCACCCGGTTGATTCAAACTCACTTGAATGTCGTGCTTAACCCAACATTTCTAAAAAGAATAGTTTTACCACAATGTTCACGGTTCTTCTTTATCATATAACACTTGCAGTAAGAATGTTTTAGCTTGGCCATAATAAGCACAATTATACCTTCCAAACGATGAGAAAATGCCATTATCAACAAAGACCTAATGCTGCCATGATGATGACCAAGGCTTATGCCCGTAAGATGTCGATAGACACCCTTGAGACTGATTTTTGGCCAAAGATCCCTTCATTATTTTGGCAGTGCACTCGGTAATCTCAGCTCCAATCAACAATTATGCCACTATTGGGATCTTAGTATGGCATAGGTAGCTGTGAGCTAAACCATATACTCATTTTTCTAGAAACTAAAAGATCCTTTATGTTACAATTTGCAACACATAAAATAAGCCCTTCAAAAAATACGTTGAACAAACTGGGGCAACCAAAAGGACCTTGGAAAAATGTACAGGTAACAACCATATGAATTCTTCCTTAGTCGTGGATCAAAGCTGATAGAAATAAGCTAGATAAAAATAGCTTGAAATTACAGTATAATCGTCCATTGTTAAAACAAGTTTCTCTGAACCTGGTAAAGCAATACTTTTATTGTCTGATTGGATGCACATAATGGAAGGGTATAAATATTGCCTACTACCCACAGAGTTTCTCAAAGAGACCATTTACAAGTAACAAGGATGCAGCACAACGACCGACCGGGTATTTTTAGAGTTGACCTTCACATTTAATTCGTTTCTAGGAAAAGAAATGCTGAGTAATACGAATCATTTCATTCTTCACCGTAATAAACCTTAATCTCTTGACTCGAGCAAATCTTATGAAGCCTTGAATGACGTGACTCCAATCCATTGTATACGGCAGTGAATATTTGTTTCCTGCAGTGCTTGCTGGAAGCGTTCAAAAGACTATTGTGCTGCACGTGCCTGCTGCCTGTGGTTGATCTGTCTCGCGACCACATTAGTTCAGAACTGTACAGAGGATGAGGAGAAGGTCGTGGCAGTTATTAAAGCTGATTCAAAATCTGAACAGTTCAGTATTCTGATTGGAATCCTAACAAGGGTGGACCTGTATGAACGGAGACACTTTCTTCGTATGATCGATGGAACCCAATCCATAGTCCATGCAACATGCATCCTTTGATCTCCATGCACTCGCCACTCCACTTGGCATTTGACTCATTCCTCCAACCTGGCGTCATTCTTTATTCACCAGTTTATATGGCAATTCACTCGCCATCTCTCGGTTATCAAATTCCTCCTGGTGACTCGCACAACGTGCTCCAATCCTGTTTACACGACCTGTGTGGAATTTTGATCACAGTTTTCCATTTTAATACTTCCCATTGGCACTGGTTGCCTGAATCTCCCCTTCATGGAGTGAACAGCTTGGAATACCATCTTAATATTTCCCATTTGGCATACCAGCTCCGAATTCCTGCATAATGGCTTGGCCACACCAATCCACGGGCCCCGGCCTCAGCTTTGCCGTGCAAACTTGGAAATTTGACCGGATTTCTCCACTTTTGCACCAGTGTGTGGGATCTTCATGAATCTTCTCCTGCCATGTTTTCCTTCAACAGATTTGAGGATAACATTAAACTCTCAATGCAAACATTTCAGCTGTAGCTTGTAAGGTGTGATAATTCCGACAGAATCCTTTATGCTCGCCAATCTAGTGACTCGTTGAAGATGCTCATATAATTGCAAAGCAAATTGTGCCTCATGAATATTCTGATATGAAACAGTCCCACCTCTATGAGATTCGCTTCCATGAGTTACATCATAAAACAAGTAAGATCTCGATAGAGATTCTTTGTAATAAATTTCCTCAGGTCTACTGGTAACACTCTTACTGTCACTTAATCGATTTTCATAAAAATATCTTGAAGGAAAATCCCAAATTTGAGGATGCATTCGATGCTGAACAGATAAAAACATCATTGGACGACTTGCTTGCTCAAACAGGCTTCTACTATACTGCAACATGCCTGCTGCTTGTGCACCGAATACTCGGCCAAGGAAGGTCTGAACACCATTATAATTCACAGCTCTTTTTAAGATGTCAGTTTGACTCAATTTTACATTGGTATTCGATGGTGCTTATACTATCTTCATGGGTTTATAAAAGTCCTTCCATTATGTAATTACAAACCCGAGATTCAATGATGTTGAACCTCCCATATTTGCATAATTCCATATCATCTCAGTCAAACAAGATCATTCTCCCAAGTGGTTGGTCAAGCACTGTCTTAATGGATTAAACCTGGCATCATGTTGACTTTGACTCTCCCTGACTTGGCCTTCAGATCTTTTTTCATCGATCTCCACCGAGATTCTTGTACAGTTCCTTTCATTCATCAATTTTCAACGAGCTATATTTTGCATTAACAAGACCATCATTGAGCTCTTACAACTGAGAGTCTCTACTGAGATGATTTCCGAGATGACTATCAATTTGACACCGAGTTCTTTAACAACTCGACCCTGAACTCTTCACTGAGTCGAGATCAATTGGGTGCATTTCGATGCTAGGTGATCTCTTCATATGTAATTTAGGAATTATTTTTTAATTATTGCATCTCGATAATAACCGAAGGTGGGTTCCTAGGACTTTTATTTCATTTTGAACGTGACAGGACCCCCTTGTCCAATCTTGCCAGGTGTGCAAAATTGGATAACAATTTTCTATGATGGTGTGTACTTCTCCCAACACATTTCTAGGTATGTTTACATTATTTCCCCACCTATATAAACATCCCTCTCCTCTAATATAGTTTCATTTTATATTTTGTATCGTTTCCTACTTTTGATGTGTTTCTCCTTCATTTGTTTATCCATGTGTGCATGTATGAAAGAAATGAATCCATAATCCCAATGGAAAAGGCACTAGTCCACCCAGTGAATTCAAATTTTGGGGCTCCTGATTGACATTTCCTCACTATGCTTGATCCAGAGTAAGTCCCCAAGCTAGAGCCAATTGTTTTCATGTGTTTTTGGAAGGGAAAAATTCAAAGTTGAAACATGACCACTTAACCCTAACATCAAATTTTTCTTGAAAACCCTCCTGAATACCTCTCTGGATTAGACTTACCTTTGTGAAATTCCTATCCTAATCTTGTAGATCCTCATATTTTTCATACAAACCTTCCCTATTTTTTTGAAACATTGTGATGAGGTCTCTCAGTTCTTTCACTGCAGTGCTTCTAAAGGTGAATTGTTTAGTTGGCCTAGAAAGGCTATTTTTTTTCTTTTCGGGACAAGTGTGCATCCTTCGGGACAAATATGAAAGCTTAAAACCATCCATAAGTGATTTAAAGGAATTAATAATGCAGTGGAACTAGTTTAGGAAATTTTAGGAAAGTTTCACAGGTTTAGGAATAAGAACAGTGAAATTTGGTTTTTTAGGGTTAAGGAGTTTACAGTTAAAAATGGTACCTGAGCTTCAACAGAGGATTTCCGGAGTTCTGTATTGATTTAGAAGAAAAAAATTACACATTATAAATCTTTAAGGATAATATACATGATATATCTTTCAATTTTTTCACAAGATTCGGGCGCTTCTCATAACAACTTAGTTTTAGAAGACATAACCTGATGTCCCGATAAAAAATGATCTTTTTGAGGGGGTTATAGGAAGAATTGGAACTTTAGACCCCTAAAATTTTGTTTTTAAGGATCTAAGGAGTCCAAATCATATAAGGTTTCATCAATAGGTTCTTCTTGGAGCTCCAAAAACTTCATCTTCAAGGTCTTTCTCAAGGTAAGCTTTCGATACTTAGATAATTTTACACAAGGACACAAGTCACCTATAGGTTGAAGTGCATTTTTGTGTCCCACCTATCCCTATCCCTTGGGGAAATAGGGGAAAATAAAATTTTCCCCATCCCATCTTTTCCTCTAGGTTCTCCATGTGACTGAGATAAGCACTCCGTAAGCTCTTTTCACCTCATTCTAGCCCTCCCGCCGTGCAATGAAAGTGTGCCACTTTTTATAACTAGGTGAGAGAACCTTTTTATTTCCATCCTATCCTTGTCCCATGGGGATAAGAAAATTTTCCCTACGCTTTCCCTTGCATATGATTTTCATGCGAGCAAAAATAAGCTTTGCAGTGCTTAAGTAAGCCCTTTCTTGCTTCCCTCACTCCAAATTAGACCACACCACTTGTCATCACCAGGGTAAGGAGCATTTTTCTATTCCTCTTGTCCCTATCCCTAGGGTATATAGGGGGAAATAAAATTGACCCCATCTCATCCCCTGCCATGATTCCTCATGTGACCTAGTTCCAGCTCTCCGGTGCTAAGTGGTAGTTTTTCCCCTTCCCTCATCATCTAATCAAGATATGCCACTTGTAAAGCCTAAAGGAGGGAACATTTTTATGCCCCTCATATCCCTATCCTAAGGGGAAATAAGGGAAAATAAAAATTTCCAAATCCTAAGATGATTGAAAATCTAAAAAATTGACAAAGTGTTTCTTCCTTGCTTTTTCTTGCTTGTTCCTTTCCTGTGAACCAAAAGTGGTGTTGGAAGTTCTAAAAACTTGAAATAACTCATGCCCACCTAATATTTTCATATGAACTCCATGGTTTTTGCTCCATAACTCCAAAAACCTATAAATTCAACCGAAACATTTTCAAAATTTCTCTAGGGTTATTATATGCACCAAAATAAGCAAAACTCTTATCTTGCAAACTAGTGAACAAATTTGGGTGAGATTTTCTCAGTGATTCCTCATCCCAAACGCCTTCAATAACACTGTAGTAGCATAAAAAATGATGCCCTAATTTTTTAGTGTCAAAAAACCCAGTTTGATGCCTTATATGATGGTTGTTTAGTTTCCAAGTATTCCGAAAGGAAGATCGAGATGAAATTTTGAGCACGATCAGAAGTGAGCAAAATCTAGTGAAGATGTTTTTGTTACAATCGGGCATGGGAAAGTGTCATTTATAAATATAGTAATTATGTAGTATTTTTAATTAATAAAAATAAAAAAATTCCAAAAATAGAAAAATTTCCCATATAAGTGCAATCAGAGAACATTGAAGATGAAAAACTAGTCAATCTTTCCCAAAATAGTGAAAAAGTAGAAAAAAGCAAAAAACAATTGCTAAAAAATAGAAACTTGCTAAAAATAGTAATACATCATCAATAGAGTTTATATGAGTATACCTAAGGATTGAGAAGTTCAAATTCGAGCAAAATAGGTGAAATATCCCAAAATAACAAGTCTTGATTCTACCTGCTAAAAATACGAAGTATCCATTTTGGGTGTAAGATTTTGTAGTTGGCTCTAATTTCATTCATCTCTTTAATTTTTGACATATTCATAGGGTTTTCAGATCATGAGATATCTCAAAAAAGGTAATTCACACTTCACATGGATCTTAGAGCATCATTTATGTCTAAAAGTGAGGAAGAACATCGTAGGGCGTAACAGGTAAAACCCATGGACATTGTGAAATAAGAATATATTTAGAAAGAGTTGAATATCTATTAATATTCAAGATAATTAGGTCATCATAAATCATCAATTAGGTTAGAGCCATGCACATATCTCCGGTGATCTGGCTTGGCTGAGCTCGGTGAGCTGAGTTGATCTCATTGAGATGGAGAACTAGTTGAGTGAGTTGAGGGGATTTGGTGAGCTAAGTTAAGTGAGCCAAGGTGAGTTGATTGAAGTAAAGAATTGCAATAAATAGCTAACAAACATGAAGTTAAGGTAATGAACAAAGAGCACAAAGTGATCCTATATTCCATGAGATCTCGTAAGCATGAAAATTCTATTAAAGATCTCACAAAACTTCCCAAGGAAATCAAGGGTGATCCATTACAAAATATTTCTCTTTAGAAGCATCCAAGTATGTTTTCTTCGATGGGGGAACTTCGTCACAATTATCAAGAGTTGATTCCTCATTAAGTTCCTAAAATTGATCCGGTGACAGAAATCATGTCAACCCCTAAATATCCATTTCCATAAATTTAAGAAATTCTCAAGAGTGAGCCAAGGAGAATGTAACATGCTATCCTACCCATTCTCAAAGAAATATCAAGAACCCTGAAATCCAAGCGAAGGAAGAAGGCCCAAATAACATCCCTCTTCTTTAGTGACACCTCAGGTAATTAGTATGTTGAAGTTGTTATACATAGTAATGAAAAAAATATTGAGGAAATGAATCCACTAGAATATGATTTAATCTGCATCTAATTAGGTCAATCTTCACATGAGGGTGATTCTCATCTATTCAAGGAATCCTTTTCCCACCTCTTTTCATGAAACAAAGAATATAATGCAAATAATTATGCGATTGGAGGAATATGTAAAGACTCTCAATGATCACATTAAATCTTTCTTAGAGTTTGATAAAATATTTTATCTTACTATAGAATACATTCCTCTAATCAGAAGTGTTGATCCTAAGATGTTCAAGAAGGCACAAGGATACATGATGCAGGGGAAGGATAATGAGAAATGGGTTGAGAAAATCATTGAGCAAGGAAAGGCATTATTTCCAAATGTCATTTCTCTTGAATCAAGTACATTCTTACAATTTTTTCATAATTAAAGATAGAAAATGAAAATTTTACAAAATAAGTAATTAAATTAGATGAGGTGTTCTCACTAGTGTCCAAGATGATCTCCTTTTCCTTTCACACTCTCGTGAATACGAATGTGTTTACATTAGTTACAAATTGTTGGCATGAGTGAGTTTGAGTGTTTTCATTGATGTAAAATATCATTAATGACAAATATGATGATTTAGGAGTGCTAGAGGATGCTTGAAATGATGATGACATGGTGAATCAGGGTGTGCCATGGTGGAAAAGGTAGAAATAATGAGACCTAGTAAGCCTAACCAAGTGACCTATTTAGCCTAGGTGATAAAACATGAATGTTTTGAGTTTTATGATGTATTGAAGAGCATGGTAGAGGCATTGAGTGGTTGAGGAGAGAGTTTTTGGATACTCACATGAGTTTCATAGTGAAGGTATAGGTGGAAGACTCAATTACATGTGCTCATCTAGATCTAGTCTAGGTGATTAAAGACCAAATGAATCATGAGAGTGAGTTATAGGGCCATGAGAGATCATGAAGGAATTCAGGGGTGGGATACATGTTGTCTCAATTGTGTTAAGTCATTTTAGAGAGATTGGAAGAGATTCATAGTGTTTTGTTACTTGTTCTATGTCCTAAATAGACCTAAACTTAGTGTTTGGGGGTCTATTCGAGATTGATAGTCACTTGCAGGTGGGCGTGAGTCCTTGAGGACACTCAATAATCTATGTTATATTTTTTTAGCATGTAGAAGCATTTAGAAGAGGTTTCATGTTTGTTTGTTGTGATAGCTCACTTGGTTGTGGCTTAGGACATGTATAACCCCAAGGATTAGTCATGAAAATGAGGTAGGTGGTGAAGATGTAGAGATATTTATGATTTAGTGAGCATTGGAGATGTTAGTAGGGTGTTCCATGATGCTGTGGAAATTGTTTTAAGCTAACATAAATAATTTTTTGAAATTTATGTTGGTTTTATTCCTATCAAGGTCTATAAAACATGTTTCTTAGCTCGATATAAGAGAAATATTCATGGTTAGCACATGTGGTGTCTGTATGGGATCCTGATTCTTTCAGGTACGATTTTTCATGGACTTAAAAAATCCTTAGAGTTAGAAGGAGATCAAAAGAGGAGAAAACATTAATGAACAATTGCTAAGAAGATAGACAAATTTTTATGGTCTTAAAACCATAGTTCATGAGTGATGGAGAAGATATTATTTGTTTAAGACCATAATGAATTGGATCATCAAATTTAATAATTGGATGTGAAAAGAGGAATCTCTCATATTTCTAGAAATGGTTATTTGAAATCATGACACTTAGTGGAGCCCACTCATATTTTCTTATTCCCAGGAAAGAAGGATTTAATATCACATTTTCCATTGGACCCCATGACTAAATTAGTGTTCTGAAATACATAGGAGATATAATATATGTTTGACTTAATTTCAGAGCTTGGTGAGGTGGTTTATTTACCTACATAGGTCAAAATAGGTTGACTATTTTTGACCTAAAAAGGTAGTTTTAATAGGCTTGGTGAATGGAAGTGCTTGATGACTTGTGAGATTTGTGATGAATTATAATGGCATTTGAGGTGTTTTTTAAGTATCATGTGACGTGTTTCATGTTTTTTTATCTCTAAAAGTGTGATGAAGTGGCATGATTGAGGTCACAAGTTGACCTAGTTTGACTAGTTCAGAAAAACTCTGCTTTGGCTACAAGACTATGTAAAAGACTAATTACTTGGCTTAAATGATGTTTTATATCCACTTAAGAGTGGATAGGGATGAATTTTTTTCCTATTGAATGCATTGAGATGTCTTTAAATTGATAGAAATGGTGCAAAAATGTTAAGTTTACAATATTGGTGCCTGGGCAGTTTAGTTTTCTCAAGAGGAGAAGTGATTCCCTTTTATTTGATGGATGTTTCCATAGGTATAACATGCATGTATGTGGTTTAAAAGTTATTGTACTTCCAATGAGTGGTTAAATGGAATATTTTAGGTGTTGTGGTGTAATCTTGAGCTCCATAGTTGAAGACTAGTTCCTAGAAGTGCTTATTTTGAATAGGTAATAGTCCTACAAGATGGTTTTATGAAGATAATGTTTGGTGCATAGTTCTTTGAGTTGATGGATGGTGTTGCAAGGTTTTTTTGGACATTTTTTGATCCTTTGGAGGCTTGAAAATTATTTATGAAGTACTTTGAGGTCTTGGAGTTCTCAATGATGGGGTTTTAGACATTTTTGGGCTAGTGAGAGCTTGTGGTTGTCTTGGTGCATTTCCGACCCATACAAGTCTTTCATGTTGATTTATACAAGCTTGTAGTTATGATTTTTAATTTTATGACCCAAATCTTGGGTCATGATTGACCTATGTTATGTTTTTGAGTTGAGTCATGTATAAAAGTGCATGTGTAGTTCCTTTTCAAATTAGTGTTAGAGAGGGAAAAAGTGTGAGCTAGGTGAGAGAGTGAAACTGATATGAAGGAAAAAATATAGGGATGAGATAATGTGTGAAATTATGAATAGTGGTAAATATCTAGTCTGCAAGCATTATTTTCCAAATCATTCTATGCTTGAGCTAGTTTGAGTGAAGTAGGAGGTGTGTTTGAAGAGGGTTTGAAGGTGTATGAGCTGATTTTTTTTATCACTATGAGCTCTGTGTGTTGGAATAATATATTTAGTGGTCTTATTATTCAATGCTTGTGTGATGAGTCATATTCATATAAGTCCTTTTTTGTGAGTAATATTAGCCATGGTTTCTAGGCGTTGGTGCTTTTTGTGGGGTTGGGGCCTCACTAAACAAATCTTGTGTGATGAGTCATATTCATGACAATATTTTGGTTTGAGTAATATAATAAAAAATTAGTGGATATTTTCCCCTTTAGGGTTTCCCACTTACATCTTGTGTTCATGTGTACTCTCTCATTATTATTCTCTTATGAATGGTTTTTGTATATTGTTAAAATCACATTAATGCATAGATGAATAGTAAATGATTTATGAATGTTAAATTGAATTGGATAATGGTTTTAAAGGACTCATTCACCCCCATCTTAGTCCATTGTGATTCCAACAATTGGTATCAGAGAAGGTCCTTTTAGAGAAGTTTAATCCCTTGAAAGGATATCCTTTGAACCACTAAAATGGTGAGTCAATAGAGTTTCACATATTATAGCAAGGTACCTTTGTTTGATGGGATATACTATGATTTTTGGAGTCTAAGGATGAGGACTCACATCATTTCCTTAGAGTTAGATATGTGGTAATTTGTGTTGTATGGTTATACAGCTCCTGAAGCTCCCCCAACAACTACTGCAGACAAGAAGACTAGTCGTGACAACTTCAAGGCTATGAATGTAATCATGTGTGGCCTAGTTCAACATGAACTTATGAATTGTATGCATCGCACATTAGAAAAAAAAATGTGGGAGAAAGTTCAGGTACTTTATGAAGGATATTACAAGGTAAGAATATCTAAGCTCCAAAATTTCAGAAATCAGTTTGAAGGTTTAAAGATGAGTGAATAAGAGTTTATTTCTGCCTATTTGCTTAAATTTGAAAATGTTGCCAACGCCATGAAAGGTATATGTGAAGAAGTGAGGGAAGAATTTTTATTTAAAAAAGGTATTAAAGTCTTAGGAATGGATATGGCAGTAGATTTTTGGATGTGTTTGGTCTTTGTCACTCCTTCACTGATAATATTCTTATTCTTGTTAAAATACTTGGGCTTCTCATATGTGAAAGGCTGATTAGATTGATTATATTTGTCTCAGGAATACAAATTGATGAGGCCTTTTGAGATAATATATTTTTCTAGTTACATTCCTTTTTCTATGATGTTGTAAAAGGTGTTTATATAATGGAATTAGAGATGGAAGGATATCTCTTGATGGAGGTTAAAAACAAAGATAGTGACCAATTACTTTTCAGGGATGGTCCATAGGATGTGGCTAGCAAGAGCTCTCCATTGTTGTAAGAAGGATGAAAAGATTTCACGATTGTGTTGTTTGGTATTGTACATGTCAATCATTGTGACATCATACTCCACATTATACAAGAACTGTTTGTCAAATTTCTCTGATAAGTTGGCAAAGGTGGTGACAGAGCCCTTAGGAAAGTGAAGGAAGCATTCGAGAGTGGGACTGCCTAGGCTTTGTGAGAAGAGTCTCGATAAATAGGAGTCATCATAGGATACTTCTTGACATAACATATAGAACTCCTTGACATGTTCACGAGGATCACCCTTTCCCTTATATTTTTAAAATTTGGGTGGTTTGAAGTATGGGGGAAAAGGATGTATAATATATCATGGTCAAATGGATAAGGAACGAGTTCCTCAAACTTATATTAATGTTCTTGTCTACCGAGTTATAATCCTTGAAGTGTTTCCTTCATAGAATTTACATCCTATTCCAAGGTGGATTCTTGAGGTCTGGTAGGTGGTAGGTTGAAATTGGGATGTTAGGAATGTTACAAATCATAGTTACCATGGTCATTTGGATGTTTTGGATCAAGTTGGGAGGCTAGCTGGGAAATTTGTTTTCTCATTTGTTGTAGTTGGGACATTATGACTGTATGAAATTAAATCAACACGTGACCTTATTCACACCCGAATTCCCAAGGTCGTGCCAAGATAGCTGGTGTAGAATGGAAATGGATATAAGTATGGTGGTAATAAACAAGCTAATTAGGAAATCTTATGTATTAAACACATAATATCAGGATTTGTGAGTCTAAGGAAAAAAATTCTCTCCTAACCTAAAGTGGTGTGATGGATGGATCTGATATGATATCTGCTCGGAGACTCCAATCAATGTCGAGTTCTGCTTAGATTCTATTCACTGGTTGCTAAACACGTAGAAAGTGACCCACAGGTGCCTCGTATCAATTTCCAAAAAAGGTCATGGAAGTGAAAACAAGAGGTGTAGTGGAGCCACAGGGAATATGGGTGATTTTCTGGTCTATTCCAAAAATTCTTAGCCTTATCGACTACTATGTTTAATATGGAAAATTGTGCAATGATTTTAGGTGGAAGTGGTGATGATATAAATACTAATGCATGCAAACCAGTGTCAATGTTCGATTGGTCAATAGGCCCGTTGGGTTGTGGGACCTGAGGATCATAACTAAAGACTCGTGGAGGATGTGGTCCTTGTATGGTCATGTGCGTAATCAAACCCTGTTTCTAAGAGCAGTCCAATTATCGTAGGCTTGATTAGCTGTGATGTTTAGCATGTTCAATTGTTCCATTTTCTTAGAGAACCTAGTAGGTGTGCGTAAAACTATCAAACGTAAACTTATATCAATGTCAGTTATCAATTCCATCCAATTGGGTTATGAGAATAAAGGATCACAACCGTGCGTCTTTTCTTGTTGTGGATGTTGATGACCATGTAGAATGAATTGAGATCATTTTGGTAAAACAAGCTAACTATCAAAGGAAATCTAATCAATGTTTGTGGTATTTTCACATTATATCAGAACAAAACAATGAAAGAAAACTAATCTAGTGAAATTAAATGTTTTTAATCTTTTCTAGTTTTTGAGAAATTCATCTAATCTAACAAAAAAACTAAATATAAGTAATCATCCAGACATAACTAATTACTTGTGCAAATATGTGAATCTAAATCTAAAAAAAATAACTTGATTTAATAAAAAAACCTTCAAACCCTACCTCAAGGGTGAAGAACAAATCATAACCCTAGAAGAGCTATTGTTCCCCACAACTTCCCTGGTAATGTTACAAAGCAAAATTTCTAATGATTTTATCTACTTGTAATTGCCTAATCAATTGAAATGAAGAATTTTTCTACTTTAATTTATATGCAACTGAAACCAATGATTTGAAATTGATAACTTGAAAAATGAAGCAAATAAAAAAATAATTCCAACTTGGATAAGCAAGAGCTTTGGAAAATTTGGTTGTATCTGTATATGCCCCCTCAGTTTGTTCCTTTTTTTTGTGTGTTCATATGAGTCCAAGGAATTAGGAATGCAAGAACAACATTAGAAGAATATGATTGAGCAATGGTAGCTTAAAGGTAGTCTCGTTGAACTGTAAGTAGAAGATAGATAGAAAAAGAGATGTGAGCTTGGCTATGTAATTCCTAGCAGGATTGTGGCAACAATACAATGCAAGATACACAAAAATTATTAGGGATTTACTTGAATACAAGCATGAAATATATAATAATTGAGACTGGGATGTTCCTTCATGCACAAGGCAAGAAGAAGCAATTCTAACCATTTAAATCTCCTTAAAAATAAAAGAGGGAAGGAGAACAAAGTAGTCAAAACTATTTTTAGGAATTTTAATTCAAAAATGTGTCCTAAAAGTTAAGTGAAGACTCGAATTTTAAAACACACATGAAAGAATCTGGAAAAAGTGGGCAGGACCACCGCCCTGCTAGGTCGCAGGTTCAGAATCGCCACCCAGGCAGGGTGGCGGTCTTGGCACTGAAGGCCAAAACATACACAGAATGAAGCAGGAATTTGGAAAAAAGCATGTGAAGGATGAGTAAGGATGTCTAGGCTATAAATATACATTACATATGGGTTTTGGCACTCGAACACCTTCTGAAAGGACATGAATCATCATTGGGGATTTTTGTAATCGTTTTCTGACAATGTAGCACATGTAATTTTGGGTGTGTACATATTACCCCCTCGAAGAAGAATCTTAGTCATGAAAAGGCATAAAACGTAGAGTCTAAGTATGGTGTTCCTAAAATGGGGAGTTAGAAGCTATACCTGACATGCCCGTGTGTCAAAATGTCGTCATCAAAACTCCCGCTACCTACAAGAGGAAGAGAAGACTCAAGTGCATATAGATAAACCATCAAAAAATAAACACTAAATACAAATGACAAGAGGACTTACCAATTGTGCGGGGATATAGAGATATACCTGAACTAATACTCCACCCCTGTGAACACATACACTCAAAAAAAGGACAAAATAACATATATCTATAAAAACATCATTTGTCAATTCATTTGCGCATATTCGATTTGGTGAATTTAGAGCCCTAGACCCACAGTGACCATCTTCGATGAGAGTAAAACCGAAATGATCATTACAAGATCATGATCATGCCTCCACGAGTAGGATATTGACCTGCACGGTATAAGGTTGCTTTTTTCACTTTTGCATTTTCAAACCTAAAACGTAGAAATGTTGAAAAGTTTACCTAGGGGGGTTCATTTTCAAAATTTCTTGTCTTAAATGAATCTCTAGGGGGGTGCCCTTAGGGAAGTCTTTTATTTTGTCCGAAACGGTCCTTTTTTGTGTTTTTTAGCATTTTCAAGGCTTAAAGATGTTTTTGGAAAATTGGTCTAGGACCAACACGTACGCAAGGCGGTGGTCACGGGACCACTGCCCTGCCAGGGCAGCGGTTTTAAACAGAATGACCAAAATGTATGCTAACTTGTATTTTTTTTTGGATTTTTGATGTTTTGTAATGTTTTTGGTGAGCATATCCTTTGATATATGTTACCAACTTTCTCTTTTTCTATGTTTTGGTGAATGCAGAAGGAGGGGTCTATCCGCTGGAGTCACGAGAGAGTGTGTGATTAGCTCCTAGGGATTTTGGATCAGTTGACCCTGGCTGAGATGGACACTCTACAGAGGGAAGTTATTTGGAGGATTGCACGGGTGACCCATGTAATTCCTACTAGTCACATACTATGTGACTTGTTTTCTTACTCGGAGGCAAACTGGAACACTTTCCAGTTACTAGGTGCTAGGGGTGAGTGGACCATCACCCTAGAGGACATATATCACATTCTTAGGCTCCTGATACTTGGGAGGAGATTGACCCTGAAGAAAGCAAGTTCTAGATCTGAGATCACTCAGTGGGCCATATACATGGGGGATGTCATTGTCTCATTTGGCTTGAAGAAGGGAATAAAGGTCAAATCCATTTCCACTACTCCTATTCCCATCATTCACAAATCTGTCATGGGCATCTTGTTCTCACAATTGATAGGGGACAAGGGAGGTGACACCCTTCTCTACTGTTGGGCTCCTATTATTGCATAGATCGAGGGGCATGCCCATAAATACACCTGGGGAGAATACATCCTAGGGACTACCTATCATGACCTGTACAGGATAGTCAAACTACATGGACAGTCGTTGAGCCATCCCATGCTAGTTATGAGATGGGTATATGAGCACATTACCCCTTATGGAAGGGGAATACTAATTTTGAATCCAGGGGATGTTCAAGAAGTGAGATGGACAATGATGTAGGTTCTTCAGATGCCACATCATCCAGTGGCCTCTTTGATTATGGTAGACATGGTTGCCACACCCTACCAGGATATAGCAAGGTTATGGGGGTAGGAGGTGACCATATTAGTAGCTTGCTCTACCACAAGACAATTAGTTGACAGGGTAGGGAGAGTCAAGATTCATATATTCGACCGGGTTCCTCAGCAGTTTTGCCTCCCTTATGTTGACATGCTTCCTCTAGTGAAACTGGTATACAGAACTATACAGGAGGTCCGAAAGGGCCCTAGAGGAGATCCTGGATGGAAAATGGTTACCCCAGGTGTGCCTATCATAGTTAGGTGTGTGGTATGTACCCGACGGGTAGCTGGTGCTCCTCGAGCACTGTTACTCTAGATTGTGGCTACTTCCACTCACAATGAAGAGGAGGACGAGCCCATTAATGTAGACTCCAACTCTGAGTAGCACATAGGAGATGAGACTGAGGAGGAATCATTTGGAAAGGAGACAGATGATGAGGGACTAGGTGGTGATGCTGGTAAGGTAGCCCATATGGAATAGGAGAGTGAACCTGAGTGGCATGACACTCAGGATATACTGTGAGTGGCACAAGAGGAGGTGAGTGTGGAGAGAGATACCTTGGTATTGTAGGGAACACTTCCTTGGGATGGAGAGGAAGATGATGAGTATGTGATAGGAAAACATCTCACCTCTAGATTTGGGGAAGCCCCATAGCCACCAATAGCCAGCGACCCTACCTGGATGCTTGGAAATCTGAGTATGTTGATACTCTTCTCTCGAATCTGTTAGTTGGGAATGTTATCTCGGTAATTTCTTTTTGCTTTGTGGTTTTATAACTCACTGTTTCTTCTTCTTTTATTACTTGCAGTGATTGCATAGGACTGGTGAGATATCATTTGATGTGTGTGTGTGGAAACCTTGTTGATCCCCTCGTGGAAGACCCGAGCCGAGTTGACTGGTGATTTAGGCCATCCACTAGCAGTCGATAGACATACTGATGTGTTTGCACTTGTCTAGAGGATAATGGAGGTGGTGACCTCCCTTCATACCTAGGTGGTTGGGTATGAGACTGATGAGTGACTGATAAGGTATAGCCATTCTCATAGCAAGGCTATGCCCAATAGCCACCACCATGAGCACTCACACAATTCAGTTTGTTTGCATCGTCATCGTAGCTGCAGTAGGATCCCTGGGCATGACCGTGTACCATCCGAGGGATCTCATAGGGATTGATAGGCCACTGGGCCCTTATTTCTTTTTTGTCATTTTGTCAAGCATTATATGATTTTTTTGTATATTTCAGGCTCATTGTGAGCATTTTGACCATGCCTAGCGCTTGATGGCATTGTATACAAAATTGACTCACTATGAAATATACAGACTCTTTTTTTTAATTCGATAATCTATCGTATCTAAGTTGACTTCCTTTTGGCTTATCTCACATGTGTACTCTATATGTTTAGAATTTCCACTTTTCTATGCTTTTTAGAATGTATGCAGTGGATATGAATGATAACATGATGATTTATTTTTGAATTTTATAACGCTGATATATGATAATACAACACAATGTGATGCTGAAATTTAGTTTATTTAAGTAATCTTTGGTACTTCGTATCATCTTAGAGAGCATGGTGATACAATGATATGATAAGTGAATGAAATTTCCCCACTCCTAACCCCATGCAACTAGTAAGATGCAAGGGCTCAACACTAAGAGCTAGAAAATGGAACAATTTATGAATTTGTTTTGAATGGTAGTGATGAGAGAAAGACAATGGTTTGATAGAACCAAATTGAGACGCTAAAACATTACTCTGCTAATCAAGCTACCTCATAGTTTAGAATTTGAATTGCTTTCTAGTTTATCTAGACTTGGATCCATAGATGGCCACTTGGTTGAAAAAATTTGCAGTTTTTGGGGTTTTAAACTCTTTTGGAATTTTGGACATCTAACTCACTTTGTTTTTGATTTATGAATTCATAATATTTGACTAGAATTGTTTCTAACGTTCAAGTTCATCAAAGAGACACTCCTACACCTTTCCCCATGATACCAGTAGGAAGTATGGGTTTATCACTATGGACAAGGTATAGGCGAGTTAGGGCATTTCCCTTCTTTCCCAACCTTACATCACCAATAAGAGACTGCAAGCTCACACACCAAATATTGGTAGGGAAAAGAAATGTGTAAAATAATTTTTTTTCTGTGGATTTACATTTGGCTTACTTATTTGGGAAAAATGTTTAAAATGTTCTTATTTCCAAAGAGATTTTTATGGAGATAGATGTGACACCATGAAGCTTCTAGAATAGACTATGGGAAAAGACATCTAATCCAGAAAGAGACTATAAGTAGAACCAAGTATGCATGCCTTGGTATGATCACTGGTCAAAACTTTTTCTTATCTTGCATTGAGACTAATGAAATGATTCAAAAATAATTGATGATACTATGAAGGTTTGAAGAGATACAATTTGAATGTTTTGCCAATGTTTTCTGAAGTTTTTAGGAATTTCTATAAGAATAAGTTCCTAGATCATAAATTTTACTAAATGAACCGGTAGATGAAAATGCAATGTAGATGCAGTAATGTACATGTGGAAATACTAAGTGAAACTACATGTCGTAGTATGTCTTAAGGTGAAGAAAGATGATAGAATCATCTAAATTCTTCACCCTCTAAAAGTAAACAATGGCAGAATGCCCCATTATCCTCAAAATTCCCGTTCTTCTTGACAAGTGCCTACCATATCTAGGTCTTAAGACTTACAATCCCTTGCCTCAGATAGTGTATATGTCTAATCATTAAACTTTCATTGTTATATTGTCAAGCCATCCGATCAACATAAATGCTATGCCATTGTTCAACGTTGATTCTAGCTTCATCAAGACTCTCTAATTGAGAGATATGCGCTTCTTGATAACCCTCCTCTCCTAGAATTCCTTGTAGCAAGATACAAATTGTATTTACTTGTGACACTTACTGAATGATGAGGCAACTTGCTACACCATGGATATGACCAAAGAAAATTAGTTTCAAACACACCTGTTGGCATTGATTACCGAGGTTTAGAATAGGCCCAAAAACCCTCAGGATATAGTTTTTATGGGCATCATTTCAATCTCAAATTTCCCTGAAAATCTTAGGAGAATGGAATTTTAGTTCTATCATGTTGTAGCACTCTAGACCTAGGTCCATTGTCCTGAGGGAAGAGATGCTAAACCGAGAAGACTACCCATGGTAAATTATGGTTCAAATTCTCACACAGACTTACAGACTTCATCACTCTCTGAAAGATGTTTCATAATGTCGGAGTTGATGGTTTTAGTGGGACACTGTTTCCTATAGATGATCTCGATTCAGAATGAACCTTATCTATTTTTTTCACCTCAAGCATGTTTTTGGGTCAGAGGCATGACTTCTACCCACTTTTGGAACGTACTATGTGGCTATGATTATGACCGTTGTGACTAACTCTTTTGTTGGAGGGAGAGAATTTCCCTATCAAATCTAGATTCACATGTGGAAAAGGTTCAATACATCTGCAATTGGTTGTATTTTCTATGCTTCTATGAGGATCTTGTGGGATAACTCTGTATATCCAAAGGGCTTATGAGTTCACGACTTGAGCGATCGGATAGACCTTCCTACAAAATTTTCGAAGCGGATTTTGCATAATGGCCTCTTTTAAAGAACATCAGGTTTTAGAAGGTGATAGCCTTCAGCTCGATGAATACCTAGGGTCTCTCGAGGACCTGCTTTGTGTCGCGTGAACCGATGTCGAAAAGCGATGCACCACAACGAAGTTGCACTCCGATGGTAACGTCAAGCCAACGCAATATGCAAGATTCGAAACAATGGAAAGAAGATTGCAAGTAAGAAGAATGGGTCTGCTCATACTCATAGATCGAAAAATAGGAAGTACAAATAGGGGTGCTGTGTAACCCCCATGCCTAAACATGGAAAGAAATCAATGACGCCACTGACGCATATGACGTTGACTGACGCATATGACGCCACTAGAAGAGGAGTTACAATTCCAAATAAGGAATGTAACTCCTATGACGCATTGACGCAAATGACAATGTCAGATTCTATGACAGAATCTGACACTTGTCATTTGACTTCCTAAGACCTATGACTCTCGCAAGGCGAGATGACTCACCTAGGTGATGTGGATGATGACTGGACAGTCACACACACCAACACCCCCCCTTCATCGAAGCCGAGGAAGAGGTCAAGGTAAGCCAGAACAGAAAAAGAAGACTCCCCTAGACAACTAAGAAAGATGTGTCAATGGGCCCCGGCAACTAAAGGCCTGATAAGGTGCCCATGTACAAACAACATCTTTCTGGAAAGAAGAAGAGGAGAAGAAGGAGGACTATATAGCCCGAAGAAGATGGGCGGCTGCAGCAGACCTCACCCCAAGAAGAGACCGCAAGTGAAGAAACTTCACCTCAGTGAAGGGCTTGGTGAAAATGTCTGCAACCTGATCAGCTGTCTGAACATACTGTATGTCGATGATGTTTTCATGTATCAGCTCCCGTATGAAGTGCATATGAATCTCAATGTGCTTCGTCCGCTGATGCTGAACTGGATTTCTACAAATCGAGATAGTGCTCATGTTGTCACAGTAGATAATGGTAGGCCGCCGAAAGTGGATGCCAAACTCTGTCATAATACCCTGTAACCAAACAGCTTCTGTGGCAGCGTTAACTGCTCCTCTGTATTCTGCTTCTGTCGATGATATGGCAATGGCGTTCTGTTTCTTGCTGGACCAACTGACAGGACCTGAACCAAGAGTGAAACTGTAGCCTGAGGTAGACTTCCGATGATCTAGATCACCGGCCCAATCTGAGTCTGTAAATCCAACCAAGTCAATCTCAGTCCCTCCTAAGTAATGAATACCATCTGTGTGAGTGCCACGAACATAGTGAAGGATCCGCTTTGCTGCTTTTAAGTGCAGCTCATGAGGCTCCTGCATAAATCTGGACACGATCCCGATGGCATACGATAGATCTGGCCGAGTGTGAGTAAGGTAGATCAAGCTTCCCACCAACTGTCGATAAAGGGTACCGTCAACCAAGGGGGAAGAGCAATCAGAAACCAACTTAATCCCGGAAAGAAAAGGAGTAGGTGAGGACTTGCAGTCGGACATGTGAAACCGAGCAAGCAAATCAAGAGAGTACTTAGGCTGCGAGATCATAATTCCTGAGTCAGATTGTGAAATCTGGATCCCAAGAAAGTAATGAAGCAATCCTAAGTCAGACATGGAGAACTTGTTGGCCAAGGAGATCTTCACAGAATCAATGATAGAGGAAGAGCTACCGGTGATCAACAAGTCATCAACATAGAGAACAAGAATAAGCATGGAGTCATCCTGTCGCAGAATATACACATTTGGGTCAGAGTGACACCGAGTGAACCCTGATGCAAGTAAAAAGGAGTCCATCTTGGCATACCAAGCCCGAGGGGCTTGTTTAAGGCCGTAGAGAGACTTCTTTAATTTGCAAACGAGGGATGGATCATGGACATAACCCGGAGGTTGTTCCATATAGATCTCCTCCTCTAGGTCCCCATGAAGGAAGGCACTCTTAACGTCCATCTGGTGGACTTCCCATCTGTTAGCGGCAGCGATGGCAAGGGTCAGTCGAATGGAAGTCATCTTCGCAACTGGAGCAAAGGTTTCTGAGTAATCAACCCCAGCTACCTGGGAGAAACCCTTAGCTACAAGTCGCGCTTTATACTTCTCAACTTCTCCATCAGCTCCATACTTTGTTCGATATACCCACCTACACCGAACGATTTTTCTTCCTTTCAGAAGAAGGGTAAGATCCCAAGTGTCATTCTTTATGAGTGAGGAATACTCCTCATCCATGGCAGAATCCCACTCAGGAATCCCAGAAGCTTCGTGGAAAGATGGTGGATCAGAAGCAGAGGCGAAGAAGGAGTGAGGTCCAGTGAAGTCTGAGCGAGTACGTCTCTCATCCAAAGGATCTCCAACTAAATCTCCAGCACTCTGTAAAGTTTTCCTGGCCCAAAGAGGTCCCGACGGCTCAGGCTCCGAGTCGGAAGATTCTTCACTTGAGTGAGAAGGGACATAGTCCTCATCATCACTACTGTCAGAATCAGAAGACTCAGAAGTTTGAGGATCGGGAGGAGCAGGGAGAGGTGGAACTCGCTCAACAACATCATCATCTGAAGAGTCAGAATCTGAATCAGTGGGCAAAAGGACCTCAGTGGAAGTTGAAGTCAAGGATGACTCATCAAACTTCACACTCCTCTCAATATAAAGCTCATGGGTGGTAGGGTTCAACAATCGATATCCCTTCACGCCATCAGGATACCCGACAAAGATACAAGGTTTGGATTGTGGATCCAATGCCTTGCGTTTCTTTTTGGGAATCCGAGCCATAGCCTTGGATCCGAAGACTCGAAAGTGCTCAACATCAGGCTTGTGTCCAAACCAGGCTTCAAAGGGTGTCATCCCTCTTACTGCCTTGTGTGGGACACGGTTCTGAATATAACAAGCACAATTCACTGCTTCAGCCCAATACTGTGGAGGAAGAGATTTCGAGTGAACCATACAAGTAGCCATCTCCTTTAAAGTTCGGTTCTTTCTTTCTGCAACTCCATTTTGGGAAGGGCTGTAAGCAACTGTACGCTGCAAAGCAATCCCCTCAGAAGTGCAGAAATCCTCAAACCTGTTGCTCACATACTCACCTCCATTGTCGGTTCGAAGAACCTTGATAGACCGTTCTGCTTGTTTCTCAGCAAGAGCCTTAAAGTTTTGAAAATGCTCAAAAACTTCAGACTTAAGCTTAAGAAAATATACCCAAGTATAACGCGAAAAGTCATCAATGAAGGTTAGTATATATAGAGCTCTAGTAAAAGAAGGAGATGGAAAAGGGCCAGAAACGTCACTATGAACAAGATCCAAGGGACGAGTAGCTCTCCAGGATTTTCCCTTGTCAAAGCTTTTTTCAGGGTGCTTTCCAAGGGTACAACCCTCACAAAGACCCTTAGAAAACTTAACTCGGGGTAGCCCATTGACCATTTCGTTTTGGCTCAATTGTTCAAGGTAACGATAATTTAGATGCCCAAAACGCTCATGCCATAACTTGCTAACCTCATTTGCATGAGTGAGCAAGGCATTGGGCGTCGAATCAGAAGAGAAGTGGGAAAAGGTATACAACCGTGAACGGTGATCTGCCTTTCCCTCAGCCACAGTGCAGTCAGAGTTAAGCTCACGAATAATCACCGAGTTAGGACCAAATTCCACTCGCATTCCTTCACCAAGGTGGGTGATTTGGTAAACTGATAGGAGATTGGTAGAGAGATTGGGAACACTCAACACTTGGTTAAATGTTCCACCTTCAATCTCTACCGATCCACTACCGGAAACCGACACATGAGTGTCATCACCCAACGTGATTTGGGACATGCCACATGGTTCAATGCTAGAGAATTCAACCTCTGAAGAAGCCATGTGGTGCGAGGCACCAGAATCGATAATCCAAGTTGATGATGGAGCTGATCTAGCTACGAGGGCCTTACCTTTCTTCTTTTCATTTTTAGTCTCCTTTGCATTAGAAGACTCACCTTTCTGAGCATTTTGTTTAACGGATTCAGGAACACTTATTTTATTCTTCTCAAGTAAATGAGTTAAGTGATCAATTTGTTTCCGAAAACAATGTTGCTCGTCATGGCCAGTATTCTTACAATAGGAGCATTTATACTTTTCCTTCTTTGCTTTAGGCTCAGAAGTCGAAGTATGAGTGATGGGCTTAACTGGGGGTTGGTTGGTCTTGGTTTCTTTCTTAGGTTGGTCCTTAGTTTCTTTCTTCTTTTCATTTTTCTTGCCCTTATTCGCCACAAGGGCATGTGACTTGGATTTTAGAGTCCCCATTTGAATGAGTTTGTCCTGTTCTCGAATGAGTTGGGACGAAAAACTGTCAAAGGAGGGCATAGTCCAAGTACTACCCAAGGCGGCTTTCGTGGCGTGAAAAGTTGAAACGAAAACAGAGTATTCAGGACCTAACTTAGAAAGAATCGACAAGATCAATTGAGAGTCTTTCTTATCCACTTTACATTCCTTTAGAAGCATTCTAGTGCGGACAAATTTTGAGAAGAAGGCCTGTAGGTTTTCAAAGTCACTAGGGTTTAACCCTAGTAGTTCGTTCTCCAACTCATGCGCTCTCATGTCATCTTGCTTCCCAAACATATCATCGAGCGTTTTCCACGCTTGATCGGGTGTTGAGGAAGTTTCGATGTGGAAGAGCAAGTCGGGAGAGACGGACATACAGATAAGACCTAAGGCTTCATCACAACGGTTGAACCATTTAGATTTTTCGGGTTCATCAGTAGGTTCGGTCTCTAACCCCATGGTAACTCGGTATAACCCTTTACTTCGCAAAACCAATATAATTTTAGATTTCCATTCGAAGAAATTAAAAGGTGTGAGCACTGGTACTTTAGAGATATCCATAATGAAGAGATAGAACCAAGGAATGCAGAAGGAAGGAGAGAGAAAGGAAACAACCACCCCAGAACAAAATTACACCCCCCCGAGTTTGGCACTTTATAATTCAGTGCGTTGATTACAACCAGATGCGACTGTGTTCCGAGAACCAGTTTGTCACTCACCTTGCAATTAGCGTAATAACGCGCAATGGTGGAGACAACAATCAAGGTTCGTAGGGCACAACAGATCAACACTGCAAGCAAGCACAGAAAGAGAGAAGCAAGAGGGGGAAGAAAGAGCTTTGTGAGAAACAGCGTCTCACGTCGCACAAAAGAATCCCTTTGTTGTAAGACTGTGGCGGACGCGCTCACAAGTCCACAAAAAAGGAATAGAACAAAGCTCAAGAAAAAATGAGCTGAATTAAGCAATACAAAGACACCCCCCAGAATGCGGCACTTTATAAAATTAGTGTGTTTACAAAACTAATGATCCCATCATCTAGAGTGTGAAAAAACATGCAACTTTGACTAAAGAAGTGCTCAAAACCGAGCAACGAGTCAAAAGTTATAGCAAAAACCAATTCCCGCAACTGATGAGGAAAAAGCCAATAAGCCTGCAAACGGATTAAAAAAGTGCCCTAAACGCATGCAAAAGGTGTCGTATGTATGCTCGTTGGAAATGGCATGGAATTTGAGATAGGGTTTGTTTGTATTGCGAGGGGGGATTAGCCACCTGCCAATCCCGGACCTCACCCTTCGTCTTCGGCACTCGACGGAAGGTTAATAAAACAAGCCAAAAAACTTACAATGCCAATAAAATGTAATGTTTTTACCTTATACCTTTTAAAAATAATGAAACAAACATGTTTTTTAGAACAGTGATAAGATAAAAAGAATGCAACCACGTTTTTTTAAGAAAAGTGAATAAAAAACGTATTTTTAGAGAGATATTACCTGGCAGCGGACTGAGAAAGCCACGTGGGGATGAAAGGCAGGTAAAAATAGATAATTGAGTGACTGTCCACTGTAGGAAAACCGCCAGCAGGTAGTTGTGACACGTTAAACAGTAACAGCAAAAAAAACGCCTTACCAGTCCAAAAAAAATGCCTTAACAGTCCAAAAATGCCAGAACAACGTGCAAAAACACAGGAAAGGAGAAAAAACGCCTTAGGACAGTTAAAAAAATGCCTGGAACAGTTGAAAATGCAGCCAGGTGATAGAAAAATGCCTGGAACAGGTTTAAACGCCTGGAACAAAGGAGAAAACGCAGCCAGGGGAGAAAAACGCCTGAGGACAGGCAAAAAAATGCCTGGAAGGGAGAAAACAGTCAGAAAGGCCCAAAAAAATGTCTGGAACAGTTGAAAATGCTCAGAACAGAGGAAAAACGTGAGTAGTTTTGCAAAAAACGTGAGAGACAAGGTAAAAACGTGAGAGGTTTTGCAAAAAACGTGAGAGACAAGGCAAAAACGTGAGAGGTTTGCAAAAAAGGTTTTGAGACAGCAAGGAACCACAGCGATGAGGAAGAAGCTCGGAATAGTCTGAGTATACACCGGTGAAGAAAAAACAACGATCCCAACCAGTAATCACAGGTCCACGCCAAAAAATGAGCTCTTCTTTTACCCTGCAGCTGAATCTGAACACAACCAGCAAGAAATAACCCAGAAACAACAGCCACAAAGATCTAGAAATATCCAAATATGAACTCAGCTGATAAGCAAACCAACCAAATACCTTAACTTGCAACTGCTGAAACCTCAATACGAGGTGAGCAATAATTCCAAAATGATAATCGAAAAAAACTTGCACACGAGGAAATGAGAAGAAACCAGAAGTAATAAACAACTGAGAAACGAAGAGTGCACGTTTACCGAAACCAGCTCTGATACCATGAAAGAGGGATTCGCGAGAACCGATGTCGAAAAGTGATGCACCACAACGAAGTTGCACTCCGATGGTAACGTCAAGCCAACGCAATACGCAAGATTCGAAACAATGGAAAGAAGATTGCAAGTAAGAAGAATGGGTCTGCTCATACTCATAGATCGAAAAATAGGAAGTACAAATAGGGGTGCTGTGTAACCCCCATGCCTAAACATGGAAAGAAATCAATGACGCCATTGACGCATATGACGTTGACTGACGCATATGACGCCACTAGAAGAGGAGTTACAATTCCAAATAAGGAATGTAACTCCTATGACGCATTGACGCAAATGACAATGTCAGATTCTATGACAGAATCTGACACTTGTCATTTGACTTCCTAAGACCTATGACTCTCGCAAGGCGAGATGACTCACCTAGGTGATGTGGACGATGACTGGACAGTCACACACACCAACACCGAGCTGCAGTGTATTTATTACTAATTTTCTTATAAATACGCGGATTTCCACGTCATTCTTACCATTCATATTTTTAATTCGTGGATTTTTTCACATGCTCTTCCGCTTTCAAAACCCGCAAAACTCACATTGCCCGATTGGATCGTTTGTTTTCGATCTTACCCTGTCTCGAATCGAAGGTATTTTTCTTCCCTTCTTTATTCTTGATTTTTATGAATCGATTGCGCGTATTTTCTTCCCAATTTCTTGCCAGTTGTTGAAGGTTTTCTTCCCTTCTTCTTTCTGTGTTGTTTTGGAAAGGGTTTTGGGTTTTTAGGGTTTATTTTCTTTTTTGAGACTATCAATTGATGCTGTTTCTCCCAAAATTCTAATTATATGCATGATGTATGGAATATGAATAACAAAAAAAGAAAGGAAGTTCTATATGTGGAAATACAGGAAAGACTTTGTTTTTGCTTCTCGGTTTTTGAAAACTGTTTTGCAGATTCAAAGGCCCGGAGTATAAAGGAAGCTTGAAGTATCGGGGTTTCTCAACATTCCGACCTCAACAGTAAGTGTCAGGAATCTCTGAAGTTCCGTCATCAAAAGTGGGCGCCGGGTTTCCTCCCGTGTCCGCCATTAACAGTGAGTGTCGGGTTTCCGCCTCTTTCCGTCATCAAAAAGCAAGTGTCGGGCTTTGCCAAAGCTCCGACAGATCAAACTTGTCAGGTTCTCAGGGTTTTCCGACATCCTCTTCAGCGTGTCAGGTTCTTCTCTTCTTCCAGCGCATTCAGTCAATCGGGATTTCCAGTTTGAACAGCATCCCCTGAGTTCCGAGTCTTTCTCCCTCCACATTCTTCATGTCGGACCCTGGTCCATCTCAGGAGAAGGCCGAGAAGTCTAGCAGGATGAAGTACAAATTTAAGAAACCAGAATCCCCATCATATATTGATTGTAATTATGATATCAGGGATACTGAACTTGGCAACATAGATATGGACGAATTTTGGAATAGGGTGAAGAGTTCTTCTCAAACCCCATGGATGATGGCTTTAGCTAACAGTGGCTTGCCCCTTGCAGCAGGCTTTCCCATGTCTGCCCAATGTCCAGAGTTTGTTTTGGCTTGTGCATCCAGTTACGACTCGGCTTCTCGTTCAGTAAGGAATCAGGCTGGTGAGGTAGTTATCAAACTAGATGGAGCTTATTTTGATGATCTCCTGAAACTACCTAATTTTGAGGAGTATGGGGACCTAAATATCAAGTCGGCTCAGAAGGCCTGGGACAGTAACCAGGAAAATTGCATTAAGGATGTCAATAAGAAGTTCTTGGTCAAGGCAAAACCAGTAATATCTAGATTTCCAAGAACTATTCCTAGATGTGATTTCATACAAGAAATCAATGACATTATCACCCTACTGAGCCGGGTTTTTGGCTTGCCAGAATCAAATTTATTTCATGGATGGATGTATCAGTTTATGGTCACCATCAAGAAGAACCAGCAAGGGATTGACTGGGGAACCCTTATCAGTAATGAGATTGACTCTCAGATGACGACGGTCTTATCGACCGGAAAGTTTTATATGTTCTCATATGTGGCCTATGCAGCAGCTGGGATGAGGAGCTATCCCGGACTGGAGTATAAAGGAAGCAGAACGACAAACCCAATCTATAAGTATTATCCTCAAATAAGAAAGAAGGGGTCCAAGGATCATTTTAGGAGGGTGAATGACACCTTTTTCTACGAGAACATCTGCCGGCTGAACCCAGGGCTAAGAAAGACAAGGGTATCAAACGAAGCTTGGACTGAGGTATCTAAATGGGGATGTATCTTCTTACAGTTCAAGAATTTTACCTACCTTCGAACGGTCATGTACTCGGGAGATCCTTTCCATCTGCCTCGCTATCCAGGGGATAGATTGATACTAATAGAATTGGTCAGACAGCTATTGGATTTTCACAAATTCCAACAGAGCAAGCATAAGGCAGTAGTATCATTCCCAATTTCTATTGGGAGATATACTTGCTCGACAGTGGCAAAGGCTAAAAATTTTGAATGTGTACTCCAGGAGAAATTAAAGAAGCATATGAAGTCTTGGGATGGTTTTGACATCTGAGGAGTACTTAGAACCTATGGAGCCCAACATCTGCACAGGCCTGACATTGAGGATATCTGGGTGGATCTGCGTAACGAAGTTGCAGTTCGCAGAAAAAGATAATAGTAGGTTTAACTATTAATGAGATTCGAGATGCTAGAGCTTTCTAATTTGCTAGATGGCACAACTGACAATGAAAGTGTGTGGATATGTCCTATGATGGGCTTAATGAAGATCGATACGTTTTCCCGCCTATTGATTGGTCGGCCTGCGAAAAAGCCTCTATCACAGATAGGTCGGCTCTCATTCTTGCTCGCACCAAAAATGGCTCTCTTCTTGGGGCATGAATTTTAAAGATGCAAGTTTCCAAAGTTGGCTGAAACGGAGGTGGGGCCCTCCCAAAAGAAAAAGGACAAAGAATCTTCTGGGGGGGTCTATAAAAATCAAGATTCCCAAGAAGAGGAAAGAAAGACAAATCTCTTCAATTGTCTCTTCAGCTCAAACGGTGGTTGTGCCAGAATCACCAACACCACCAGAAATAGGGGAGATTAATTTAGAAGAAGGAGGAAGCCAGCT